>JBCNJP010000006.1:45448163-45523963 GCA_039602395.1 Deinandra increscens subsp. villosa
AGTTGAAAGTTCACGAAAAGAACTACACCACTCACGACCTAGAACTCGGAGCCGTAGTATTCGCTCTCAAGATATGGAGACATTACCTATATGGCACGGAATGCAAGGTCTTCACCGACCATAAAAGCCTCCAGCATATCTTAAACCAGAAGGAGTTGAATATGAGGCAACGAAGATGGGTCGAATTTCTCAGCGATTACGAATGCGAAATCTTGTATCATCCTGGAAAGGCAAACGTTGTAGCTGATGCCTTGAGTCGTAAAGATCGTGTGAAGTCACTTCGCGTCAGATCACTTGCATTGACCATCCACACCGGTCTACCCTCCAAGATTCGTGACGCCCAAATGGAAGCTCTTAAAGAAGAGAACATCAGAAACGAAGGCCTACGAGGTATGGATCGTTAATTCGAGATCAAACCTGACGGCGCCAGATACTTCATGAATAGACTTTGGGTACCTATGTACGGAAACCTCCGAAACCTGGTCATGAACGAAGCCCACAAATCCAAGTACTCAATCCACTCTGGTGCTGACAAGATGTACCATGGACTGAAAGAACTTTACTGGTGGCCCAACATGAAGATGGAAGTTGCCACTTACGTCGGTAAGTGTCTAACGTGCGCCAAAGTTAAAGCCGAGTACCAGAAACCTATCCGGTTTGCTTGTCCAACCGATAATCCCCGAGTGGAAATGGGAACGTATCGCGATGGATTTCATCACTAAGCTACCGAAGAGCCGAAATGGTAACGATACTATTTGGGTTATCATCGACCGTTTAACGAAATCAGCTCACTTCCTACCCATGAAGGAAAAGGATTCCATGGAACGACTAACCGCCCTCTACATGAAAGAGATATTCTCCCGCCATGGGACTCCTGTCTCAATCATCTCTGACAAAGATAGTCGCTTCACGTCTAACTTCTGGCAATCGTTGCATGAAGCTCTGGGTACTCAACTTGACATGAGTACTGCGTACCATCCCCAGACCGATGGCCAGAGCAAACGAACAATCCAGACTCTGGAAGACATGTTGCGTGCCTGCGCAATCGATTTTGGTAAAAACTGGGATGAACACTTGCCCCTATGCGAGTTCTCATACAACAACAGTTATCACACCAGTATTCAAGCCGCCCCATTCGAGGCACTTTATGGTCGAAAGTGCCGATCGCCCATCTGTTGGTTTGAAGTTGGAGACAGCCAAATTACCGGCCCAGAACTAGTAATCGAGACCACCGAAAGGGTCTCGCAGATTCGAAACCGCTTGAAACTGCCCGCGATCGTCAAAAGAGCTACGCTGACGTCCGGCGGAAACCCCTATCATTCGAAGTCGGTGATAAAGTTCTTCTGAGAGGTTGCCCCGTGAAAAGGTGTCATCCGCTTTGGCAAACGTGGTAAGCTAAACCCCCGATATATTGGTCCATTCCAGATCCTTGAAAAGATCGGACCAGTAGCTTACAGACTACAACTGCCAACCGAACTTAGTAGTGTACACAACGTTTTTCGCGTCTGTAACTTGAAGAAGTGCCTTGCCAACGAATCACTCGTCATTCCCCTCGATGAAATTCAAGTTGACAAAACCCTTCACTTCGTGGAAGAACCTGCTGAGATAGTCGACCGCGAGGTCAAGAAGCTGAAACGAAGTCGAGTCCCCATTGTTAAGGTTCAATGGAACTCCCAGCGCGGATCCGAGTATACTTAGGAACGCGAAGACAGGTTCAAAGCCAAGTACCCGCACCTTTTTCCCAACCCAGCTCCTGTAGACGGCGCAGTCTGAATTTCGGGACGAAATTCCTTCAACTAGGGGAGAATGTGACAACCCGTAAGTTTCCTAAGTCAAATCATGTAATAATACGTGTAATTAACTGTTTCTGTGCGCATAAATCTGTGTTTTAGTTAACGTAGATAACGTAATATGCATCTATCTGTTAGTCTTGGTGTAACCCTAATTTAATATCTCGATAATCGACCTTGAAAACAAGAATATTATATATATGATCGGTGGAACTTCAATAATAGGAAACATTTCACAACAATATATGTATTCTAATATAAAAAGAGTTTTTATATTATCTCGTCACCTTTGTAGTATTTTGCATACGTTCAAAGTTCATGTCACTATTTGACGTAACATAATCATTTAACGATAACGTTTATCCATTTTTTTTGCCGACTACGTCAAATAATAAATCATTTTAACGTTTAGTATTTTTATAACGAAAAACCATTAGGTTTTTATATAAAACAATCAACGTAAACGTTTTTCACCATTTAACACCCTTTAACTTTAAACAAGACTTGGATCCTTTATTTTCTTCAACCATGATTTATTATCTTTCATGCACATTCATTTCCATGCATGATCAAATCCAATTGTCACCTTTGATCATATCGTCTTTCGTGATCAAAACCCGACATCCCGAACCTCCCATTAATCGATTTCTAGTAGTAATCCACCACCTTTATCTTAACCTACTACTAATCTTCTACTAATTAAACCATGCACTATTCACTTGTACCATGAACCAACATAATCATCATGTAGCCACCCTAAAACTTCTTACACACCCACCCTACATGTACAAGAGATTCCCCTTGACTTCTCTCCTCCTCTCCTTGCTTCCCTAGAACCCCCCCCCCCCCCCTGGCCTCCCCTCCCTCGCGGTTTGAGACAAGAACCGCCACCACCACCTTTCACTTGGACCAAACCCTTTTCTTTCCTTTCTTTTGGGTAATCATATATAAACAAACCAAAATAAGAAACCCTAGCATCCTCATTCACTTTCACAAAAGAAAAACACACCCTTTCACTCTCTCCCTCTCCCAACCGTCGGCCCTCTCTCTCTCTACTCTCTCTCTAGCTTTTCTTCATCAAAACACTATAACACTTGAAGATCAAAGCTACTAGGAGACTCAAGGAAGCAAGATCAAGCCTCCATCACCCTCATTTTCGGTTTTCTCAAGTTAGTAGACTTCATTTCTTACTTTTCTACTAGATTTTCATGTTAGATGAAACCCTTGTATGCATCTAACAGTCCTACATCAAGTCTTGGTTAAAATGGTGACTTTAAACTTATATTTTCTTCTATGATGATAATAACTTACATGTTTATTCATACTCTTGCTAGATCTAGTAAATATTATGGTTCTACTAGAGATTTCATATATTTTGAAACCCTTGTATGCTACATTATGCAAATCCATAGAAAAACATGTGTTGATATGCTAGTATGTGTATGATATGCCTTGGTTTTATGAACAAACCACTAGATCCGAAATTTATGACTCTTGGAACCCTAGGTCAAAAAATTTTAACATGTTAGAAGGTTGTGGATAGCACCATACGACTTATTAATATGTTTGGACGGCTAAATCTATAAAAATAACCTACTAAAAATATCCGGAAACTATAGATAAATAAGGGCTAATTTAGGTCAGAAACTTTGACCCATCTTAAAGTTCATTTAAAATATGTTTTTAATCATATAAACCCTAGTACAAGATCCCTTTTGAAAATAGCTAAATTTGGGGAAAACGGGACCAAAAACGGACACTTTACGGGCCCGGAAACCTCGTTTTTGTAAAGATATGCAAATAAAGGTTAAAACTGATCTTGAACACTTTTAGGGACTTTATATGACTTATAATGAGTTTACAAAGTGTTTTGGTAGTTTACAAAGCCTTAGAACGAGTCACAGAATCGAAACCGGCTAAATCGGACACATACCGGCAAAACCGACAAAACTAGAAAAGTGAACACCTGAACTTGTACATTCTGATTTCCTATGGCCATTATGATGAAAATTAATGTTTATTTAATATTTGGTCAATTGCTATAGTCATTTTTAGAAAAACCGTGAAGTACGGCTAAAACCGGCAAAAAGCACGTTTTGACCTAAAACGGACGTTTCTTCCTTTAAAAGCCTTATGAACTCATATGATAATCACTTGGAAGTATAAACTATTTCTAAACTAATATTTATCGTGGATATAATTAATATTTTGATTATCAAGTAATAAATATTTATTTGCAATAAATATTTCCTTAAGGTCAACAGTGTCATATCACATTAACGGGTTACCCTAACACCAAGACTTGACCAACCAAATTGGAGTGGCTTAGATGTCAACCCAATTTCTATGTTCTAAGTTGTCTTTTAACATTGCATAGGACTGCTTACTTGCCTACCTTACTGAATTACTTGTATTCAGGTGAGTTTTCACGGCCCCTTTCATTTAACTGTTTTAATACTTGGGGGAGAATTCATTACAAACATAAATCATTGCCTGACAAATAGATTACCTGTTACCATATTGATTACATGATATTTTCTAGTCCAAATCATATTGTATCATGCTTGTTCGTGATATGATGAAACCCCACTATTAGTTGAATCCGATTAATTTACAAACAGAAACGATGACTCGTGGATAGATCTATCGGGTTAACGCCCCTGCTCTGATTGGTAGCTCCAATCCTGACTCCGTGTTAATAGTCAAAAGGGTACATACAGTTATATTTGGCCATGCGGTACTGTTGGACATAGTATCATGAGTGGGTAATCAGTTAGTTTCGGAATTCAAGGTTCATGGGAATTTATAAAACAGTATCTAAACGAATTGTCAAACGATGGAATGATTATATCAAACTCTGCTTATCAAACTTTACTTGCATGCTATTTAAACCTGTGAACTCACCAACTTTATGTTGACTCGTTTTAGTATATGAATTCTCAGGTGATTGAACGTGCTGCATTCAGGACATCATATCATTTAGGACCTGCATTTTCTTATTCTGGAGTCATAGTCAAACTAAGCTGCTCTTTTGGAGATTTCATTGCATAACGCCTAACGGCGTCATGTTCTCAAATCTTTTGAAATATGATTGTTTTTGTAACAATTAAGACAAATATACTTTCACTACTATTTCCGCTGAAACTTTGAATGAAACTCCATATTTTGAATTAACTTAACTTTTTAAACGGCTCTAGTTGTTGAATCATCCAGAGGTCGTTCTATGTAATCTTGACTGTGATCCATCTCGCTCGCACCCGACACAATAATTACCGGGGTGTGACACATGGTGTGGTTGAGTAGATCAATTGTGAATCTCGAAGCAGTCTTTAACTGAGTTTCTACAAAGCTTCCTCTAGTGATTTCATGAATCATTTGCCTCAGATCGGAATCTTCAGGATTTGGAGAGAAAAATGTAAAGTTTCTTGGTAATGGAAAGATTTCTCTCAGATCTAAAAGTTGAAGAGTGATTTCCTTTCTGTATTCACTTTTCCCTTCATGTGCCCGTTTGACATTTCATGCTTGCCCAGAAGTTGAGTATGGCTGATTCTGGGTTTTACCATAACGACTATATTCCTTTTGAAGGGACGCTTCTTCTCGAACAGTAATAAAAGGTTACTGTTGGCGGTATATGTAAGTCTCGAATCACGGTCCAAACACGATATCAATACTCGATTAAGCGTGCGGAATCCGGTTAATCGAGTGATTCAAGATAAAAAAAAACGTTAAAGGATGAGCACGATTAATAATATAACGTTTAAACCTGGATTGATGCACACGATGACAATCGTCTGGTACACCTCTAGAGAATCTCGAATTCTCTCTGTCTCCCTGGTCTCCCCTCCCATCTCTCAAATGGCCAACCCCTACAAATGAAGCCACCTTGTGTTTATATAGAACACAAGGTAACCCTACAAGGCTTTTCAAGCCCAAGACCACAACCTACAATTAATCTATTAATTGTAGTAAACCCACTAAGCCCAACGCACCTATATTTAATATTACAAGCCTCTAAATAATACCCTTACAATCTTCCCCTAGGCTTGTGATATTAAATGTCTTCAATCGTTTGTAACTCTTGTTCTTGACTTCGCTGGTATAGGTGTTGATGAAGATTCTTTCTTTGACAAACTTCATTGGGATTCACAAAAGATTCTTGGGATTTTCTCTCAATTAGCATCAGCTTGAACTTATAGAAATGAACAAATAACGAGAGGAGGATTCGCATATGCTTGCTTCTCTTGAATAAACACCGGTTCTTGCTGAATCTTCGGTGACTGTTTTGAACTGCCTTTCTTTAGAGGATAAAGTTTTGAAAACCCTCTATTTTGGCAAACTTGGTTATTCTTCTTTATGTTGCACGATCTTCATCAAAAACTTGATGCCTTCAGCATCTCCTCAAATTGTGAACATCTTCTTTTGGAAGCTTTGAGTTGCTTGAAAGAACCAACAACTTCCCTTATGTAGTTACTTTTCCAGATAGGGAAGTCTTGTCCGGTTGGTTCTTTAACTTGACCAGCAGCAGCACTTTTCATCATCATGATCATTAGTTTCAATCATCAACCTGTCTGACAAATTAAAAAAAAATACAAACCACCAGACATATGATGATTGGTCTCTGGGTTAGTAGGTGAATTACATTATTTTAACCTAAACCCTATTCTTGATTACGGGTTTTCTATAAAACTTCCCCTTAACCCAAGACCTCTTTTAACTTCCCCTGAGATAATACATATTATCTCCCCCTGATATAATGACCTCCAGTGAGATAATGCTTATCTCCCTATTATCCCTCCTTCTCCCCCTAAAAATTGGGTATATTCAGGGGGGGGGGGTGGCATACTGTCATGCACAAAACCCACACAAACTCATTTAAACTTCTCAAATTAACCTGGCCAGGACAAAAAGAAAACTTAAAGACACACACAAGAACAAATAAAAATTAAACAAATATGAACCAATTAAAACATGAGAAAGTTTCTAAGGGATCAAACCGTATGAATCTGACCGAGGAACCCTTTTCAGCTTCTGTTACTCGAACACGTCCAGGTGATTGCCAATATACTGGTCCACTTTAAACTCAAACCCTTTTCTTAGTCAGGCTGTTTGTCACTTTTATTATCTTTTATTGTGCGTTAATTATGAACAAAAAGTGGGTTTCAAACAAATCCTAGGTACATTTTATTGCATACTATCAAGCATATAAATCCCCTACCACATATTTTCATGACACCTTTCCTTAAGCCTAACATCATGCTCCAGACTGGGTTGAGAAAAGAAAGAATAGATCACAGGATTTTTGGGGATAATATACAAGTCAACTGAATTTTTGAAACACTTTTAGTAATGCTCTCATCAGTGACAAAGGTTGAGGGTTTTGGACTCTTGAGGGTCTCTTTTAGTTGTGCACATTGGCATCTTTTAGGTTTAAGAATAATGTACAATGTGATCTTAGAGGTACGTGGATCAGGGAGGCTCCAGGTCTCTTCTACCACAAAACAGAGGAGACCTGACTCACGTACAACATCCCCAGGTCATTGCTCTTGCAAAGCAGAGGGGATGGGATTTTTGAGCATGACATCAAAGAACTCAGAATCGGGCGTGTGTATCGGGAACTTGAACATGCAGTCAAATAGTAATGCAATTAACCTAAGTGTTGTTACCAAACAGACTGCCATACGTTATCTTTAAGTGTGTAACGCATACCTTTTCAGATTTAGGAGCTGAGCCTACCAACATATCACCATGGATCGTGTCTTTCACATCTGCCTTACGCGTGTCAGCCATTCTTAGAACGGAAATTTATTTCACTTTCCACCTTCTCAAAAACAAACACAAGACGCATTAAAAATTAAAAAGACACAAATTTTGAGGGGTCTCTTATTCTTCCCCTGCTTTTTTATTTTTAATCATTCTATTTTCTTAAATTTTTTATTTATTTTTTTTTTCATTTTTTAAGCGAACACACAGACACACAACTAAAACAACAAAAATAAATAAATTTAAATACAGCTGGCCAAGCTAACCTTCAAAGTATTTAGCTGAAAATTTTTAGAATTGGGTTTTGGTACACTCAAACTTTACCGCTTCAACATTCAAACAACCAAGTTAAAATAGTACCTTTTTACTGATTTTATACTTTAACCTCTCAAGGAAAACATACCCTCTGTTGTACAATATTGCACGCCATGAAGTGAGGCGATGTTTCCTATCATGTGCCTCGAACAATCACTTATCAAAAAACAAAGAAAATGTTAGTGATAGTCCTCCTTGACTGTTCCTACACACAGTGAGAGATCAGTTAGCCAATGGTACCCAGGCCATTGTGGTTTTGGGTACTCCGGAGGAGTCAATAACTGAGACTTCTTTTAAACACATGCCCTTTGAGAAATCAGGAAGTATGGATGGAGCTGCCTTGGTCTTTGGTTTCCAAGTTCCAAGTGATTTAACATTTGTTTTAGTCAGTTTTGAAGTTGTGACTTTAGGTATTTCAACCTTCTTGATCAGTTTAGGTTCATTTTTCAAAATAGTTTTAGCTACCTTTGGAGGGGAAACTTTAGGTTTCTCAACCTTTTGTTGTTTAAAATTGGCTTCTTCGCCTGTTTTTGAAAATTTTTGAAACTTGGAAAATAGTTATTTTGATTTGAAAGCTTTCTTTGTTTTTTGGCAGCATCCCAATGATGATCAGAGGGTTTAACCTTAGGAATGAAAATCTTCATTGCCTTAGGTGGTTGCACCTTCATTGGCTTAGACTTAATAAAATCCTGAGATGAAACCCTTTGACTCTGCGGGATAGTAGGGCTCATAGGGGCGATAGAGACAGTTTCGGGCAATGTGACTAGGATTACCACAATTAAAACAAGTCTGCTTCTTTGGGTAGAAGTCAGACGTATAACCATTGGTCTTCTTTGGCTGGTGTGGAGCAGCATGCCCTTGTGTCTGCATCTTAGACCTATAAGCAGATCCAGCGTTGACTTTTGGCTGGTTCCTAGAAGCTTGAGTAGAGTTTGTCTTTGCAATCCTTGTGCTCCCAGTATTGTTTGATGTGGATGCACCATTTCTGCAATTGCAACTGCATGAACCACATGATGAGATAGGAGATACATCCAATCCCTTGAGTTTCACATCTTTGACCCCAGCTACAGATCTCATACTTGGAGGCTTAATTGTGATCTTGGATCTTTCAACTTTAACTCCACTTGTAGATGCATCAGTGGATGACCCTAAACCTTTGAATTTTGAGGCAAATAAGGGCAGCTCGTATCCATATCCTTGCTCTTGATCGAACATGGACCTAGAGGTCATGAATATCTTCCCCTCGGGTCTGGTAGTCATGATCACCTTCTCCCGTTTCACTTCATCAACAACCTTGAAATACACAGTATCTATTTGTGGATACTGCTTCAGCTTTTTCTCAACAACAGGTGCGTTTTCCTCATTCTGAGTTACAACATTTACTCCACTTGAACTCGAACATGCACCCTCTGAATTGGAGTTATGACATTTGTTGTACTTTTGGCACTCAACATCATCATTGGACATATCCTCAATAGTCATTTCAGATGCACCCCTTTCATCACTTTCAGTTTCAGTAGTGTCTTTAGCTGATCCTTTGCCATAAGTCATGGTTGACTCATTGTCTAATTCTTCTTGGGTGATTGGCGTCGTCCCGACCAAGACGCTATTAATTGGAGGAGCAGCTTCTTTATATCCAGACCCAGATCTATCAACTTGATTTTCATCGATTAACAGTCCCACTATATCTCTAGAAACTGGTGGAGGAATGATACTATTTAGAACCTCAGATTTTTCTGTCCCACACCCAGCTTTATCTCTTCCAACCTGACCAGTCACAATCACACTAGATAAGGATTTACCGGCTTCCATCATACGTTGATTCCTGTGCTGATTGGTGTCATATTTGACAAGTAGTTCATCATATTTATGTTGCAAATCGACTAACTGTTGTTTCAACTCAGACACTTATATCTTGGAGCGATCATATAAGATGGTTTTTTCAGTGGCTAGGTCGTAATATTTGTGAATATCTTCTTTCTGAGCTTTTACCTTCTCTTTGTTCTTTTTCCATCTACCCTTGAATGAGCTGGTGACACATTGTGCATCAAATAATTCTCTTTCCAAATTTGTTCGAATCTGTCTAAGACAAGGAATTAGACGAGCACATGGTGGATTGGAACATACTGGCGTTTTAGTCTTGTCAACTTCATCCACAATTGTACGTTGCTTGATCTTTTCATCATCCTCATTTCTGTTATGAGCTTCGCACAAAGCATTCCAGAGAGCTTCAGCAGATTGGCATTTTCTGAATTCTTTAGCAATTTCTGGAGATAAGGCCCTGGTCATAATCTCATAGGCTTCTTCATCCTTTTTAATTCTTTCTCGGTCATCATCAGAAAATTCATTCTCAGTTTTAGATTCCCATCTTTTAGGTCCAGTAAGACGTATTGGCTGGAAAGGACCGTCCATCACGGATCTCCATAACCCCACACTTTTTAGATGGTTTCTGAAACTGCATTTCCAATCTTTAAAGTTGTCAGGAGAGAGCAAACGAGGAGGATGTGTAGGATTAGTAAAATCCGGTGATGAGGATGTATCTGAACTCATTTTTATTATTAAAACACTTTGTTGACAGTTCACAAGCTCAAAAACGAGATAAAATTCACCAAAACATCAAGTCCCGAAAACCTGCAAAACTTTTGATGCAAACACAGAGGCTTCAACAACAGAATTTGGAGATTTCGTTGGACCTAAAACGTGTAGATCGTCGAGAGCTTCGATTTGACTGGTAATGGGCCTCGTAACTCCAACCGAAACTCAAGTTATGACCGATAGAGAACTCAGTTTGCGATAGAAAACCCATTTGCGATCGTAAACTCGTTTGCGATCGTAAACTCGTTTGCGATAGTAAACCTCCTTCACAATCGAAAACCAACTTTTCAACTGAGAACCACTAAATTTTATCAACTCAACCGAAAACCTTCTGTTTAGTCGAAAACTCTCTGAAAACCGAAACCTCAGCAACCTCGAAACACTTTGAACAAATTACACCATGAGGTCCAAAAAAAATCAACGATCAAAACCCTCGTCAAAATAAATTTGCAGCAACTTCAATTGAGTGGCCGTTTGTTGCTTCACAAACCGATGAATCTTGTCCACACTTATCAAATAAAAAGGAATGGCAATATCGTAAATAAGCTGAACTTCAAATTACAATTTCGTGATATCAGGTTGATGGCAATTCAGTAATTTCTCGACCCTTCAAATTAAATTTACGTACAAAAACACAAACACAAAGGCACGATCGCAATTATCTAAATCAATTATTATTGGCAACCTCGTGATTCATGTCATCTTCCTCATACGAATTTCTAAGTACTAGCGACCAACCTGCAACACAAACAAAACTTCCGTATTTCGATCGTAAACCATTTTTTGAACTGAGAATCACAAGCTAATCATAAGCCCCGAGAATCAAAATCCCAAACCAGAAACTCGACAACGACTAAGAACCTCAAACTCGATCGAACACCTCTACACAATCGAATACCAATGCTCTAATCGAAAATCACCTTTGATCAAGAACCACCTGAATTCATACGAAAACCAACTGAATCGAAAACCAAGCTTTAGTCGAAGACCAGAGTCAATCGTAAAACCACCAACCCGATCGTAAACCTAGAAACCGATCGAGAACCTTCAACCTGAATGTAACCTGAATGAGAAATGCAATCTGATTGTAAACCACTAACGGAATCCTCAATCGTACACGGGAACCACCTAATCAATCGTAAGCGTAAACCTCGAACACGATCGCAAAGCC
This sequence comes from Deinandra increscens subsp. villosa, assembly GCA_039602395.1. Taxonomy (NCBI): domain Eukaryota; kingdom Viridiplantae; phylum Streptophyta; class Magnoliopsida; order Asterales; family Asteraceae; genus Deinandra; species Deinandra increscens. Next base: position 45,459,795 of record JBCNJP010000006.1, read on the forward strand.
AAACGTGAACCTTCAACCCCAATCGTAAACTTGAAGAACAAGTCATTTAAACACCAACTATGAACAAGATATGCTTTCCTAATATAATCCTAATATAAGTCGATCGTGAACCAGATGCTTGAAACGAAAACAAGTGATGAATAGGTGTAAACCCCTCTCCAAGCCGACAATCTTCCGAAATAAATGATTGAAATACTTTTCGAAAAAAAAAACTTCACGATCGTGAACCAACTGGGACAATCGTGAACCAAGCCAAACAATTGCAAGCCACCTGGCACGCTCGTAAACCTCCGAAACACGATTGCAAACCACCGGAGCACGATCGTAAACCACAAAAATAACTTCAATACGACCGCAAATCACGTGTAGCACAGCAAATCACCAAAAACTCGATCTTTTTTTTATTATTTTAATGTAGGTTGATCGAAACCCGTTCTCCAGAAACGAACACCTAAGATTAACAAGAAAACTCCACAAAAATCGTGAGTAACTTCTTGAATCGATATCGTGCGAGCCACGAAACACGCGTTTCTTGGCTCTGATACCAATTGTAAGTCTCGAATCACGGTCCAAACACGATAATAATACTCGATTAAGCGTGCGGAATCCGGTTAATCGAGTGATTCAAGATAAACAAAAAAACGTTAAAGGATGAACACGATTAATAATATAACGTTTAAACTTGGATTGATGCACACGATTACAATCGTCTGGTACACCTCTAGAGAATCTCGAATTCTCTATGTATCTCTGGTCTCCCCTCTCCTCTCTCAAATGGCCAACCCCTACAAATGAAGCCACCTTATGTTTATATAGAACACAAGGTAACCCTACAAGGCTTTTTAAGCCCAAGACCACAACCTACAATTAATCTATTAATTGTAGTAAACCCACTAAGCCCAACTCACCTATATTTAATATTACAAGCCTCTAAATAATACCTTTACAATCTTCCCCTAGGCTTGTGATATTAAATGTCTTCACATCATCTCTGTTTAAATAACTAGGGACAGATGGACTGTCTTTGATTTGAAGTGCTTTTCCGATCAGATGATCAAAGACAATCAGTACTCCACAGACAGATGTCCTGATCAATGCATTATCTCCATCTTTATTGATGAGGAAAACATTCCTCCAGAATTATTGAAGAAGAGAGTAATTGATAGGAATGTCAAGAGTTATAGCATGTCCAATGGGGCATTTTTTTTTTTTTGAGGAATTTCATCATTTGTTGGTATGACCAGAATCTGTTTCCGTAGGGTGTATAGAGCACGAGATTGTGAAGGTGAGGAACAGGGAATGTTGTGTTTTCTAGGAGTGGAAGAGAAAGTTCTTTGAAAGACATTGATGAGTTATCTTCTTTGAAAGATATTTTAGAATTCTTGAAGAATAAAGAGTGTTGTGTGTGAGTTTTCAGGGTTTTTTGTTCTCTTTTTAATAAGAAAAAGACATGGTGATATGATGAAGTGTACAGATGAAAGGGCAGAGGGATTTGACAGCCTATAAATTTATAGGTTATTATTGATGTTTTTCATTTTTGAGAATTGAGCTTTTTATTCGAGAAGTGAACTTTTCAGAGGAGTTCCTTAGGAGTACAGGAAGAAAATGACATGTAGTTATTGAACTAGCTTCTTTTTAGGTGGAAGTAAATGACAGTATTTTTTTATTTTTTAATTTAAAAAAAAATTAGTTTGCAGTCATGTTTAGCATCCCTAGCTTGCTTAGTAAAAATGAGAATCTCTTCTCATCCAATGGATTAGTAAAAATGTCTGCAAGCTGAAGTTCAGTTGGGACAAAGTACATATCAATCTGTCCTTTTTCAACATGATCTTTGATAAAGTGATACCTGACGTCGATGTGTTTTATCCTTGAGTGATGAATAGGATTGGATGTGATAGCAATTGCACTTTTTGAGTCACAGGGAATTGGTATTTTTGAGAGATTTATCTAATAGACTTTGAGTTGGGTTTGCATCCATATCACTTGGGAGCAACAGCTGGCAGCAGCAACATATTCAGCTTCGGTAGTTTAAGTTGATACACAGTTTTGTATCTTGGATGTCCAGCATACTAACTTTCCACCTAGCATTTTACAGCTTCCTGATGTGCTTTTTCTGTCTAGTTTGCATCCTGCATGATCAGCATCTGAGTAGGCTGTTGGTGAAAAACCAGTTTCTTTGGGGTACCAGAGACCTAGGTCAGCTAACCCTTTTAGGTATCTAAAAACTTTCTTGACATCTAATAAGTGAGACTCTTTGGGTTTACATTGGTATATGGCAAGGAAACATGTGGAGAACAAGATATCATGCCTACCTGCTGTGAGATACAGAAGTGAGCATATCATTCCTCTATATGTATGTTCATCCACGGTTTTACCATCCTTGTCAGCATCAAATTTGATATTTGTGGCCATTGGTGTTTTGAAAGGGGGATAACTTGAAAGAGGGAGTGAGGAGATTTTTTATGTATTTTGCTTGATTTATAAAAATTCCTTCTGGAATTTGTTTAACTTGGATCCCTAGAAAGTAGTTTAGTTCTCCCATCATGCTCATTTCAAAGTTTGTTGTCATGAGTTTCTGAAACTCTTTACATAAGGATGGACATGTGGATCCAAAGATAATGTCATATACATAGATTTGAACAACCAAGAGATGACCCTTTCTTTCTTTTAAAAATAATGTGGTATCAATTGACCCTATTTTGAAATTAGCTGATAAAAGAAACTCAGAGAAGGTGTCATACCATGCTCTGGGTTCTTGTTTTAAATCATGCAGGGCTCGTTTAAGTTTACAGACGTGATTTGGAAATTTTTCACTTTCAAATCCGGGTGGCTGTTCAATGTAAACTTCTTGATCAATTTTTGATTTAAAAAATGCACATTGAACATCCGTTTGATAGACTTTGAAACCTTTGAAAGCTACAAAGGCTAGAAATATCCTGACAGCCTCAAGTCTTGCAACTGGGGCAAAGGTTTCATCATAGGTTAGCCCTTCTTGCTGACAGTACCCTTTAGCTATAAGTAAAGCTTTATTTCTAATTATTGTACCTTCCTCGTCAGCTTTATTTCTAAAAACATATTTAGTTCCTATTACAGATTTATTACCAGGTCTTGGAACTAGATTCCATACATTGTTTCTTTCAATTTGCCCTAGCTCCTGTTGCATAGCTAGGATCCAGTGGAGATCTTGAAGGGACTCTTCATAATTTTTTGGATCTATTATGCTGAGGAATCCAGCATATAGACATTGGTTGGCCGAAGCAACCCTGGTTTGGACACTTTTGTTCTGATCACCAATGATTAAATTAATAGGATGATGTTTTGTGCAATTTGTTGCTGGAGGAAGAGTGGCTAGTTATTCACATCCAAGCAGTAAGTCTGTTGTGTCAGGGTCTTGACACTCCCCCTCAATTGATGGACATGTTTCAGTTACAGAATTACTTCGGATTAGAATTCTGTAATGGTTCTGTAGTTGCAGTCTTCTTAGTTAAAGAATGCGAACCCGAAGTTACATCGTTATTTTTGTCTTTTGATAAAATAGTTTCATTTTGATTCATAGTTTCTGTGTGATGTTCTGTGACAGTGTTTTTGGAGGATGAAGAGTTATTGGTAAACATAGGAATGTTACTTTCTTCATCGGAATTTTCAAAAAGTTTGACAAATACTTTTTCTTTTCAGAGATGGTCATTCCAGAAATGTAAACTTTTTCATGAGTCAACTTTGGAGTAAATTAAACTTTGGTTCTTAATTTGGTAATTCATAAAGTACCGGTTCAGAATTGAAAATATCACAAGTTTGCCTAATTAAGAAAATCTACCCTTTAGTTTCCATAATTACAAAAACAACCCTAAAGTTTACCAAATCGCATATTTAAACAAGATTATGATTTCAAACCTTATCTTACATGATTATGAACTATCTAGATTAGAATACTACAATTAAGTCATTACCAAAATCTCCGGATAAAAATTTACGCAAGAAAAGTCTTGATTAAACGGGTCATTCCATTAGAGTTTTGATCTTTATTATAAAAACCAAGTTTAAATTTTAGAGGAACATTATATTACATCTATGTAACAATTTATAATTTCTTAAAAACGTTAACAACATGTTAAATTTTGTTTCAGTTGATTTCCCCAATTATATATTAAGAACACAGAGTTCACTTTGCATACGGAGCCTAACAAAGGGATACTGAAGAGAATGGTAAAACAAGAAACTTTTCAGAAGAAACTTACCTCTGAAAGTTGAAGGAAGATGCTGAAATCGACTAGTCAAAGTAGGACCCGTTGACTTTTGAAAACAAGAACTGAGGTTTGATTTCCGAAATTGAGAGCTCAAGAACGTCATGTAAGGATATCAGAGGTAGATTATGGTGGTATTTAAAGAGAAGAGTTCTTATGGAGGTCGTATTTGAGATGATAGTGATTATCCATGTTTAATAAGTGGATAATCCATTAATTAGTTCCATTCAAGCTAATTTTAAAAGGGTTTGGATGTTCTATAGGATTCCTAACTAATTATATATATATATATATATATATATATATATATAGGGAGAGGATCATTTGAGAACCATTTTGATTTGAGAACCAAAAAGAACTAATTTGAGCCACAAGTTTATTTATATGTATCCACCCTCCCATGAATTGTAGTGGTCCCCCCTGAAATTTGTGGTTGAGATTTAGTTCTCAAAAGTTCTCAAAACAAAAAGTTCTCATTTGAACCTAACCCTATATATATATATATATATATATATATATATATATATATATATATATAGGGTAAGGATCATGTAAAAGTCACATATTTTTGTGAAAACCTAAAAACTAATACTAAAACACTTATAACTTTTTCATAAGTTCATATTTTTTTTAAAAAAAATTTACACAAAAAACCTTAGAAATATGAGTTCCTTAATTCGGGAACAAATTTTTACAAAAACTTTAACGTGTCGTTGTTTTGTTATTAGTGCACATGTGCACTAATAATAAAACTCATAGATATAGTACGCGTTAATATTTTTTTAGAATAATCGCACCAAATACATTATGATTTTGTGAGCTTTTCGTGGTTTTTTATTAGTGCACATGTGCACTAATAAAAGAACACTTTATACGTGTCGTATACATTAATATTTTAAAAAAAGAAATTGCACCATAAATCTTATAATTGTGTTATCTTTAACTATGAAAATAGATTTAACGTTTTAAATTTTATGCTATATATGTGCAATATAACAAATAGTTATAGTGCATATGTAGAATTATCATTAGTTCTATAAATATTTTTAGCGTTTTTAAATGTTTTTAACTTAAACAATATTTGTTCGCATGACAATTTTCTTTGTGTAGTACTAATGAACATGGTGCACATGTGCACTAATATTTTTTTTTTCGAAATATCATTTTCTTTTCCACAATCAAAGACAATGGAATTTTAAGATTTTTGGTGCAAATTTTATACAAAAATATTAACGTATGTAAAAGTTATGAAGGTTTTAGTGTTAGCTTTTAGGTTTTTCGCAAAAAAAAAGGTTTTCGCAGAATCCTCACCCTATATATATATATATATATATATATATATATATATATATATATAGGGTAAGGATCATGTAAAAACCATATCTTTTTGCGAAAACCTAAAAACTAATACTAAAACCTTTATAACTTTTTCATACGATCATATTTTTTTAAAAAAATTGCACCAAAAACCTTAGAATTATGAGTTCTTTAATTCTGGAAAAAATTTATAAAAACTTTAACGTCTCGTCGTTTTTTTATTAGTGCACATGTGCACTAATAATAAAACTCATACATATAGTATGCGTTAATGTTTTTTTTAGAAAAATCGCATCAAATACGTTATAATTTTGTTAGTTTTTCGTGGTTTTTTATTAGTGCACATGTGCACTAATAAAAAAGCACTTTATACGTGTCGTATACATTAATATTTTAAAATAGAAATTGCACCATAAATCTTATAATTGTGTTATCTTTAACTCTAAAAATATATTTAACGTTTTAAAATTTTTTTAATTTTATGCTACACATGTGCACTATAACTATTATAACTAATAGTTATAGTGCATATGTAGAATTATCATTAGTTCTATGAATATTTTAGTTTTTTTTTAAATGTTTTTAACCTAAACAATATGTTTTCGCATGACAATTCGCATTTGTGTAGTACTAATGAAAATGGTGCACATGTGCACTAATAATACACATGTGCACTAATTTTTATTTTTTTTTTGAAATATCAATTTCTTTTCCAGAATCAAAGAGAATAGAATTTTAAGATTTTTGGTGCAAGTTTCATAGAAAAATTTTAACGTATGTAAAAGTTATGAACATTATGGTCATATGCACAAGGCTTAGTGCGACTATATTATAATCATCCAAGTGATTATATTACATATTAGTATAGCTGGTAATTTGAACTTTTATAAACAAGCATTTGAACTTAGCAAAGGTCCTATTGTTCTAATGACGAAATCGAGAAGGTGATTTCATGAAAAGTTCAATTCGATTTAATAAATTTTCAAGCTAAGTGATTCCAAACCATAAGGTTTTACGAGTCACAAGAGATCATCATTCTTGTCGTATCAAGTACGATGAGAACAAAAGACGTCATGGCCTTAATGGGATTTGAGAGAACAATCATCCTCATATTCGAATTAGGCTAGTCTCGTATCCATTAAATTAAGGGTACCAGGTATAGTATCATGTTATACATGTTTGAATCTAATCTATCAACCAAGTGAAACCAATTTCTAAGTATAGATAAAAAACACATGCATAGAATTAGTTCAAATGATTAATTCAATGTATGCTACGATTCAAACCCAAGCAAAACGTATTCATCCTGGACCCCGCCAGGGAAAAACAAACAACCAAGTTGTTTAAGAATACTACCAAGAATTGTTTTAAGAAAAATGACATGATCTTTATTAAAGTTTACGAAAACGCAAAGTGTCATGTCTTCTTGGGTTTTGCCTTCACCAACTTCATGTTCCTACAAAATGTAAAGTATGTCAAGCATATATTTTGAAGGAATCTAACGAAGTGGTTCATAACATGACGTTATGATTATATATACCTCCAGAAGTGCTTCCATCAGCCTTATTCCCTTTCACCTTGGCAAGATATTTGGGGCAGTTGCATCTCCAGTGCCCCATCTTGTTACATTCATAGCATTGGCGCTGATCTGGCGACGGTGCTTTTGATGTCTTTGATTTGCCATTGCCGGTGTTACTAGAGCTTCTAGTAGCAGCAACTTTGCCTTTCTTCCTCTGTCCATGTTTCCTTTTGTTAACCTCAGGTTTCTTGGCACCAGCAGATCGGATCGCGAGCACATAAGTGGCCTTGGTCTTGTTGTTGTTGCTGAGAAAATTAATCTCAGCAGTTTTCAACGTACCGTGAAGCATGGTCACTGTATTAACCAGATTGTTCATGTTAAAGTGAATAATCCTTGAAGGAGTAAATAAACTGGAAAGGGAGTGTAGGATCAAGTCCGTCGCCATATCCTGAGGAATGACGTAGTCGAGCTTCGCGAGCCAATCAATGTACCCATTCATTTTAAGGACATGGGTGCTAACAGGAGTGCCCTCGGCCATTTTACAAGTGATCAACCTGACAACGGTCTCGTAGTGTTCCTGTCGGGCCTGGGTTTCAAACATGCCCTTAAGTTCCCCGATCATCTGAAAGGCTATCCAGTCTACCATGCTCTTCTAAATCTCAGTAGACATGGTGGCCAACATGAGACACGTCACTGAATTGACATCCTTTTTCAGTGTCTCATGTGCAGCGCGAGCAGTAGCGATGTTATTCGCAGGTGCTTCGGGCACTTCTTGTTCCAACACGTGGAGCTTGTTGGCCAATTGCAGGACGATTTTTAGATTTCGATGCCAGTCGAGAAAGTTGGTGTCATCAAGTTTTTCTTTCTCAAGGAGAGACTTGAGCTGGAAAACCTCGTTGTTTATCGCAAGGTTGCCATCTGAAACAACAAGAAATTTTTTTTAGTGTTTCAATGTAGAGTTCATATTCAAAGATGGCAAGCAAATCTTGAATAGGAAATTGGAAACGCAATTAGTAGTTGAGATATAAAGTTAGCGTTAAGTCCAATCAAAGCAACTAAGTAATCGGATGGACAACGATTATCTCTTGTGAATACCGGTCACAACTCCCGTTAGGAGGCTTTCGCATAATAATTTGCAAAATACGTTTAGCCTCTTCTATGCCCTTTTGTTTGCGAGTGACTAGATGTAAGGTGTTGAATACTCCAATACACAAAGTACTCGTAAAGAAAATGATAGATAACCTCAGTGGTCAGTGAGTATGCACGGTGTTGAAATACTCCAATACACACACCTTGGAAGATACCCTAAACACCAAGTGCGGTGTTTAATACTCCAACACTGATGCATCTGTAAATATGTTCCAAGTTAAACTTGACTAGGATGGCATAATCTACCGGTTTTTAGGCTTACCAGATAGGATTATTAAGTCAAAATTATAATTAAATGAACGTTTTGATGAAACATATATAAACCCTATCTCCCTCGGGACAGTCAATTAAATAACCTCATTATTAATGACTAATGTGTCACGAGGTAATAACCAATTAATTTTATCGTTTGATTTCATTGATCGAAAAATTCGAGTTTGTAGTTTAATTGGTTATTTAAATCGAGTCATAATTTTTTTAAGACTCATTACTAATTGATTGAAAAATAGTTTTAACATTTTAAAACTTAGTTTGGAGTTTTAGTTGGGGCGTTAATCACGTTAAGTCAAGCAACCAAAACATATCATGCAAACATAACACATATTCAGATTTTATAGGTTTCAATATTTACAGAGCCTTATGACAATATCGAAGAAGGTATGGGATTATATAGTAAAATCAACCACAAGGATGAGCATGAAGGGCATCCGGCCGACTCTAATACTCCCACTGGTTTCATAAGCTCCTTTGTTTTAATTTAAATTCGCCGGTCTTTCGGTCGTGGATACTTGCCATGCTAGGAAGTGTTCTTATATAAGAACACTTGCCAAGCTGGGGTAGTCACATCAAGGCTCGTCACGTTCATCCAGGGCGAAGTTCAACATTTACAAGAAAATAGAAGTATAACCTATATCTATTTTAGATACAACTTTTGAACCCAAAAACATGTGGTCCAATCCAAAACCATAATATAACAAATGGGCCAACATGGGCTATATCAAGACACAACAATCAATCATAACCAAAACATTGGTCGAGACGAATATGCGTACAAAATCAATCAATTGACGAATCGAATAATATATGGTGGAACTAAATCGACCAAATATTTATTTAAAAGAGATTCGTATAAATTTCATGAATTTCGGGTTTTACCCCCAGTACGCGAAATCCACCGACTTAAAATTGACCGGTTAGGGTTCGTGTGTGGTGATTAAGGCTCTGATACCACTGTTGGGTTACGAAAGTGGTATACGGGTGTCCGGTGATGATAAAAAAATTATTTTAATTTAATCATTACGAACCGAGCATTAGTAAATCAGACTTTAATCGAATTAAACAAGTAATTCGATAGCAGCGGAATAAAACGATTTAAAACTAAACTAACGTGTAAACCCTAAAATATGGTAAACATGTCAACAGGATCACAATCACCAAAACGGACACAAACACCGTTGACGTTTAAACGAACGCGATGACAAGAACGATGAAACAATCAAAATTAAATATCCAAACTAAAACCAAGTTTAGATATACCTGAGCGGTGTTCTAACAAACGTTCGAGACACCGAGGAACAACGAGCAAGTCGCTAGGGTTTCATGGAAAAATACAATCCGACCGTTCGGATCTAAACACTTCGCGTATCACGAATCTCCTCCGATTGATTTGCCGCGTGCCGCGATGACTCAATTGGTGGGGGTGACGAGCTAGCGCCAAGAAGAAACGAGTGAGGCGACGAGGTGGCTAGGATTAGCATCGGTGAAGTAGGCGGAGGCGGCGATGACAACGCCGCTGTGATAGCGATGCGCGGCTGGAGCGTCGGCAGACGGCGGAGACGTGGCGACGAGCGTAGAAAGCAGCGGCGACGGCTTAAGTCTTGGATGCGACGGCTTGCGGCGGTTCAAAATAAAACTAATAACGACAGCCCTGTGGTCGTGATTTGATGATCACCAGAAAAAGGAGTCCGACTAGGTGTTTCCAGCGGCGCAAAGGCTTCGCCATGGAAGGAGAGCCGGCAAGAGAGAGAGTGATGAGGGAGAGGGAGGCGCAGAGAAAAAGAGGATTAGGATTTCCTAATCCTTAATCGGATATTTATATATCCGATTAATTGTGTATCAAGTCCCTCGTCAGTTCCTTCACCGAAAATAAACCACGTACTTTAACGATTAATTGATAAAACAAGTTTATCAATGTAATTTGTCGTAGACTCGAGAATTAATAAACTCAAATAAAATTTATCTAATTTAATAGTTTCGTCGCGAACGTTCATATCCGCACTTTGTTGTAACTAAACATATGTTTATTAAACAAGAATAAACAAAAATTAATTTCTAATTTCCATGATTTACCGGTTAACAATTTAAAGGACTTAATCCTCGTTGTCCTTAGTGTAACTCTTACGGGTCTTAACCGGGTCGGGTTCTTGGTGTTGTCGGGTCTGGACATATAATATCCAACAAAGTATTATGGGAGTTATGGCTTCAACACGCTTTTCCAGCGACGGGTTTGTTTCTACGGCGAAGATTAGGGTTTTGGAGGTGGTAGACGATGAATGGAGGAAATGATGACTTGGAAGGCGCTGATTTGTTGGAGGAGAATGTATCTCTCCTCACTTTGTCGGCAACCCAACACCCCTGTTTTCGTTGTCCCTTTCCTATTGGCTGGATTAAATGGCGTGGGACCAGATGGTTCAAGACAACCGTTGAAAGCCTGGCTCGTGTCTCTCTCTAATTGGACCAAGCCCCTTTCACGCGGATTATGCTTATAGTCGTAGGATTTTTTTCTTGAGCCGTAGATTGCTTTTTGTTGGAGAAATTTGATTCGCTGTTGTGGCATGACACAGATTATGGTCTTTTTAAGCTGAAATTTGAGTGGCTGATTCAATTTGAAAAGGATTAAGGTTTTTCTATGGAGATTTATTACTCTAATGGATTTTTTTAGCATTTTCCGTCAAACGCGCATTTTTCTTATCAGACTTAAACGAGAATGACGGAGATAACGCCCGAACAAATTTTAGAAAATTTTTGGTGGTCGTGGATTTACTCTATTTATTTTTATGCGGTTCTTGTTTATTGGCATCTCGCGAACATTAGCTATCGACCATTGACGGGTTAGCTTCATTTTCCGGTTAATTATGCAGATTTCTCGTTATGTCTCACGGTTTTATTTGTAGTTGATGCAGTGCAGATGTCATTTTACCGGATTAACTGGAATCCCAGTTAAATTATTAGAATTTTTCTGTTAAATCTCTCGGAGGGCCGTTTACTTGAAGAAAATTGATGGTTTTTCTCAGAATTTTTCTAGATTGCACCGTTTAACTCATAAATCTTCACGGAATATTTTCCGAGCTCGTTTTTTCAAGACCGAAAATTACGAAGACTCTGGTTTTTATTATTTTACGCTCGGGATCTCTGTTTTTTAGCGATTTGGCACGTTTTCTCGATTTGAATGACGTTTTTCACCCATCACTCGCATCGACCTTTATTATTTCATCCAACCTCAGTCACGCGAAACAAGTGCAGTATTCATGGATCTTACATAATTTTCAGCATCCGACTTCCGGTTTTTCGTGAGATCGTCCGTTTTCAGAATTTTTTATTTGGTTTCTCTAGGCAACCGAGCGGGATAGTTCGACTCTCTGCATCTGATTATTACGCTTCCGTTGGATTTTTTGGAGAGATTTAGAGAAATAGGGAAAATTATTATGGATTTGGATTATCGGGCCGATTAACTGGAGGTGGAGCATTTTCAGTGATTGACAGATTTATCTGATTTGGTTTGTTACGGGTTGGACTCCAAGATTAGGCATTCTTAGTATTGTTTCCAACGGGTCGAGCGAGATGGAAGAAGCTTATTCACAGGGAGAATCTTTACGACAGAAAGCTTCGGGTTTCTTAGTTTTTCATTGAAGATGTATGACATAGCGATTCTTCAGCAGTTGAACATATTTGAAAGCATCACTCAAGGGGAAATATGTTGGAACTAAAATCTATGTGACTAACGCCATCAAATCTGTTTACGAAACATTCGGTTGAAGAATCCATTGTGATATGATTCAGAGACGCGGGTGGTGATGATCGAGGCTTGCAAGTTTGGACCGAAGATGTTTTCTGAAAAAGTCAACCGTTCGGGTCAACGATCAACGTAAAAGTTAATGAATGATCGGTTCAAGCAAGTCAAGCTTCATATTAATTAAATAAACTTTGATTTAATTAATATTTATGTTATTTGATTTTAAATTTAATTTGCTCATGTTATTTATGTTCACTAGTTAGCTGGTTAGTGAGCACAAGGGCTCTCATTATAAATACGAGTGTTAGCCCTAATTTAGAAAGGGATGAATCTTTGAGAGTGTGTGAGCTACATTTCTAAAGATAGAGAGTCTCATCTTGGGTTTGAGCTCAACCCAAGATGTCTATGGATTTCTTATGATGAGATTGTAAGCATTCGACTCATTATAATCATCCGACTATTAATGAAATCATTTGCTTTCATAATTTTTGTTGTTTGATTTTCTATATTCTCGATCATCGCGTCTCAAAGTCTTTACGAGCTCTCCGTTGAACACGATCCGGGTTTGTGACGTGAAATCGGTCCTGACAAATGGTATCGGAGCTTTTCGGTATGAACAAAACCTTTTTTGCTCTTGAGGATTTTGCAAGATTTAGCTCATTTTTGTGAAGTTTATGAAGATTGAAGGTTGCTTCTTGAGTGGAAACATCATTTGGAAGCTGATTTATCCTCAGATTCAACATCAGGATAATTTTCATCATTTTTTGGGTTGTTTTTGTTCAAAAAACGGGAATAAAACTTCAAGAACAAAAAAATCACTGTTCTTCAAGTCTTGGGTATTGATTCTCATCATCTGGCAAAGCTATTGGTGCATTGAAATCAGCAATTGGAGAAAATTGATTGTTTATCATCTTCCTGTTCGTGGTCTGCTCTTCACAGGTTCAAATTTGATTATTTTTTAGGTTGTTTTGGTTAAAATTGATGATTTTCGAGTATTAGTGACCTAAAAATAAAATCATTAAAGCAATAAACTCATTTTCGTCAAGTTTTGAATCCGTGAGAGCAAAATGTAGTGAATTTTTGAAACTTTTCTTAAAATCACTTTTTGATCGAATTGGATGTGTTAGACTCAGATTTGGATGTTGGTGTAGTTTTCACTATTGATCTAGACTATATTTCTAACATATTGTAGCTTTCATTACACCATTTTGAACAAGTTTGATTTTCACCAAATTCTCCATTGAAGAACAAAACTATGTTTTTATAAAATTTTCATGTTTTGCTTATTTGATTGAATTTGTGCATTGTTTGAGTATGTTTTATGTTTGTGAATTGATTCTAGATATATCCTAAAGCTTTTGGATACAACAAACTCCATTTTCATCAAATTTGGTAAATTACTAAAATTTCAAGTTTACTCACTTTTCATGGACTGTTCAAGTGTTGCTAATACGGGTTGTCGCCGGTGATTGATTGGAAGAAAATAGGTTTGTCGCCGGCTTTGTCCAGGGAAGAAGACGGGGTGGGGATTTTTTTTTAATTAAATCAACTTTAGAAAATGACATTATTTACTCTTGAAGTTTATATAAATAAAACAAGTTTAGATAATGACATTATTAGTCCCCCATACTAACAGTGTTAACTTTTTAACGGAAATTATTATTAAAAATAACAGGGTGTAAAAGAAAGACCGTTTTTTGCAAAAAAATTACTTGGGATTATTATGGAAAATTGGATTTTAATAATCCTAACTTTTGACTATTGGCCAACAATAATCTCACGTTTAAAAATCCTTGTCACCAGTCCCAACTTTCAACATTATTTTTTCTATTGGACCCTCCGTTAAATTTTGTTAATTCCGTTAGACATTCCATGACGTGGCGGATGATGTGTAATAATTTTTAAACACCTCATTCCCACCTCATTCCATTTCGAAACATCTCAGATCTGTACGGGAACTTTAAGAACATCTTCACTTTGGACCTAACCTTGCTTATGAACCACGTATGAACACATCTTCACTTTGGACCGGTGACAAAATCTCCGACCGACCACTCGAAATTACATATCAGTTTCGGTCTTATATGCACGGTTTTTCAATTCCAAATCATTGCTGCAATTAGTTTCAGAATTAAATCAAGTTTGAATTGAATCAATCTGTTCATCGTCTTCTTCAAGCAAGGTGTTCATCAATGGCCAAATGTTTGTAACTTGGGCTTTTCGCTCCAATCAGATCTCATCAGTTTCGGTTTTCATTTGTGAATCCATTACTGCTAATATTTGTTTGATTCGACTAAGTTTATATCAAAATCATAATCACAGTTCTTATTTATCATCGTTATCGTGTTTGTTTTGCTCGGATCTTCAAAAACTTCACAAAACCACGTCAATATGGATCTTAGTTGAATTGGTTTTCGATTTCGATCGCAATGGTGTGATTAATTTCCTGATTCAATCACTTTGGTGAAGTTGTGATTAATCAAAGTTCTTGGTTCATATGGTTGGATTCGGTGGAATGGAATGGAGACGAAGGGTTTATTCGTTTTACGGTTATTGCGGTGGTGAAGAAGGTGAAATTGAGTTGGTAAATTGTTGTTGGTGGTCTACGTATTCAATTGGTAGCGGTGGTGACGGAACGGAGGTCAGAGGCGGTGAACAGGCAATTGGCCAGTTGCTGATTATGTTCTTCGTGAAATTGAGTGGTTGTCTCCATAAGGTGCAGCTGTTCAAAATCTAGGTGGTGGATGTGGTATGGTCGGCACTCGGCAATGGTTGCGATGGTGGATGTAGGTGGTGGTTTGGAGATAAATTAGGAACTTAGGGTTTTCTGGTATGGTCGGCACTCGGCAGTGGTTACGGTGGTGGATGCAGGATGGATATAAGGCCTCTTAAAAAATTAAAATTAAAAAAGTTCATTACATGTCATCTACCATGTCATCAAATGCCTAACAGAGTTAACAAAAATTAACGGAGGGTCCAACAGAAAAAATAATGTTGAAAGTTGAGACTGATGACAAGAATTTATAAATGTGGGATTATTGTTGGCCAATAGTTAACCATTAGGATTATTAAAATCCAATTTTCGATTATTATTCGCCAAACATGAATAGATAGGATTATTAAAATCCATTTTCCCTCTCGAATATCATCATCAATTATCCACCATAATATGGATTCATCTAAAAACTTTATGAACCGCTATATAACTTGTCATTATTTATATACTTGTTATCCCATACCAATAACCCACATATCGCAACTCATATATTGCCATAATCATCGTCTTCTTCATCATTGATTTTGTTTAGGGTTTGGGTTACGAAACTCAATTTGCTTGTGTGATGAGGAATGCGTGGTACCGTGGTGAAGGTATTGATGAGGAGGCGCACATGGCGATCCATTCAAGAGCCTTAGCCTGTGACAATGTAAGGCAACACAGACATTAATTAAAAATTTTCATCGGGCGCGAATCCTCTCCACACCATCTAATCATAACTAAGCACATACATATACAAACACATAGTGCTATGCGAGCTCTATCAACTAGTGCCCCCAAAACACAAATCAACAGTTACAGTTAACAAAGCAAGCAATTCATGAATCACAGATAACCTTACTTGGAAAAATGATATTTATCTGTACATCTTTTACACGAGAACTCACCTGGTGCAGAGCTCATCCGGTGACCAAATACAGAAGTGCAGTTTCTGGTGCCATGCGTATCAAAGGCTTGCCTTCTAATGCATGGAAAAAGTCAGTTTCCAAGAAATGATAACAAATGCCAATTCTAACAATTCAATGCAGGAACGTTATATGAAATATAAACCAATTTACTTATGAATGGGTAATGGGTCAAACGCGTAAAATCACATAAATCAACAAATGAAACAGGTCAAATGGGTCGAACAGAAAAACAAAAAATTAGTAATAAAAGAAATGGGTCAAACAGTCGCAAAAATGGATTTTTAATGAGTAGCACCACCTACATCATTTAGTCAAATAAATCGATTATGACTAACACAGAAATAACTGAACTTTGTAATCGTATTAGACATTGATTATTGACAAAAAATGTTTTAAAAAATTGAACAGCTTAACCGGATAGGCCCAGTTCAAACCGTTATAAGAGATAGCGTATTTTCAACAACAATAACAACCGTTATAAGAGATTGCTTATTTTCACCTGAATCTATTTCCACCTGTTGCACACCCGCTTATTTTTCCACCACTACTTGGTGCTTTTATTTTATTTTTCAGAGTTGATACACATTCTTTTAAAAGAACGTAGAACCAATAGTTCTTCAATTTGAAGTACTCCCTTTGCCCAAAGAACATGGTTCGCTTGGGACATTATAAGATCAAAATTACTAACTGTAAAATTCAATATTTTCGAAACCAAACAAAATTTTTGAGGTTAAAGGCATAATTTATCTACTCGTAAACAAACAAACGTACCCAGTAAAATTCCACTCTTCCTAGAGTTATTGGTAGGATCTGGAAGTGTAGGATGGGGGCAAATCCCACTCATAACCTATCTACTTCCGACTATAAAAACTGCACTCTTTGTTAAGACCTTCAACTGCTATTTAGCAATTAAGCGGTAATGATTCATTCAAGAGGCTTGACCATGTGCTGTCACAATGCAAACCAATGCAAACATTAATCAAAATTTATCGTCGGGCACGAATCCCCTCTGCAGCATTTGATCATGGTACCAAAATGCTTCCTTCATGTTCTCTTGCGAAACATGGCCATTTATCAACGATATATACGTACCTCTATCAGGATCTAAACCCTTCCCAATCATCTTCCCATATATCATATCAGCATCATGCATCCTCCCCTGTTTACAGAATCTATCAAGAATCACATTACATGTAACAACATCCGTTTGCAACCCTTGACTTTCCATTTTGCTGACCAAGTCAAAAGCCTGAAACATTTGATCTTCCATCAAACACCCGTGTATAAGCGTGTTGAACGTAACATTATCAGGTGCAATACCATTGGAACCCATTCTATCGAAAACTTTAGCTGCCTCTACCGTTAATCCTGACCTACAATAGCCCTTTATAATGGTGTTGCAAGTCACAACTGTCGGTTTAATCCCTTTACTGATCATCTCATCCCATATCTTCAACGCCTCTACTACACGACCCTTGGTACAAAACCCATTAATTAAAATGCTGTATGAAATATGATTAGGGAAGATAGCTTTAAATATCATATTGTTCCATAAATCATTAGCTTTCTCCATATCACCTTCCTTACAAAACCCATCCATTAAAGTGTTATACGTTACGACATCCGGTTTTAAATTCCTTTGAAGCATTGATTCGAATAAAGTTAAAGCTTTGTCCATGTTTCGTCCTTTGGAGTACCCGTTAATCAGTGTCGTGAAAGTGTAAAAATCTGGATATATACCTCTTTCAATCATCTCATAAAAAAGTGCATTTGCTTCATGGAGCATTTTATTTTTGCATAATCCGTTTAAAAGCGTATTATACGTAACCACATCCAAAACACACCCATGATCCACCATTTCATCACGCATCTTCATCGCCTCAGAGATCGCACCATGTCTGCAAAACCCATTGATTAAAATCGTATGAATAACAGTATCAGGTACCAACCCGATACTCTTCATCTCCTTGAAGTAAGCCAAAGCCCGATCAAGATTCGCGCTTCTTGTAAACAACCCGATAAGCGAGCTATAAGTAACAAAATCCGGGACCACATTTTCCCGCAACATTTCATCTAAAACAGTTTCAGCTTCCAAAACATCATGCTTTCTACAACACTCAACCAACAACGTATTGTAAGTAGCAACATCCGGACTCAACCCGACACAAACCATTTCCTTCACAATCTCTTTGGCTCTTTCAAAACTCAGGTTCCTACAGACACCTTTTAAAACAGCATTATACGCGTACAACCCTGGCTCCAATCCATGGCTTCGCATGGTGTTCATAACTTTAAACGCCTCATCAAGATCACCAGAAACAGAATAACCGTTAATTAACGTATTATACGTCACAGCATCAGACCAAACACCCTTGGACTCAAACTCCAACAGCAAACTCTTGACATTATCAAACTTGTGCTGTTTACACGTAGCATTAACCATAACATTCATGGTATAACAGTTCATTTGGACTCCACTTGCAACAATCTCATTATACACCTCCCAAGCTAAATCCACCCACCCAATTTTCACAAGCCCTCCAAGAAGGCTATTGCAGCTGTTTATCGGAACCAAAATCCCCGATAATCTGATGAGTTTAAATGCCTCTACGCCTTCCCTAAGCTTCCTAGATTGCACATACGTCCGAAGCAAAAGATCAAAAACAGCAGGGGTAGACTTACATCTATGGTATGTGGAGATTAAACTGTGGACAACCACAACCGACCTCCGTGAAACGCCGCCACCCATTCGAAGCAATAACGCCTGTGCATCGGATGACTTTTTGTTTCGGGAGAGTATGTGAACCGCAGCACTCAAAGAAATCAAGGAGTGGTTGAATTTGGGATGATTAATGGCGATTGTGTCCAGAAATTGTTGACCTAGTTGTGAGTTATCGCGACAGTGGTATATGATGTCGGTGAAAGAAGACGGGGTTAACTGATATAGAATATGTCTGGAGAAATTGAGCTTGCCGTCTTTTAAACGCATCAAAATCTTCTCGATTAACAACTTGTCGGACGTTGGTGTTAATCGGATGGATGTTGTTTGAGAGACCAACCGTGGTGCTGTTGCTGCCATTTGCGATGCCCAACAATTCACCTCACTTCACTTCTGCCGGTTTAACGTTGCCAACGCAAATCGGTAGTGGTAAACCGTCCCGAACTCAATTTATTAATATATACGTTTTGAATCATTAAAAACTAGAGATCAACCATGCGTTGCAGCGGTAACCGTTATATATCACGGAAATAGCAGCAAAAAAGATTATATTAAACAATATGAGTACATAAGGTTATACATATCTTTAAGTAAAACACCAAAGGAAATATGCACGGAGAGGGTCTATACATAAACTATGTTACAACCAAAATATGATCCAAGAAGTGTAGGGGACTGAGGAGATAATTCTAGATGACGTGTTGTTTTAACAGCTGAGGATGTGTCATCTATAAAATTCAGATAATAACTAATTAAAATGAGTTCAGATAATAAAATTTTAGCGAGATTTAAATATGGGATGTAAAAATATTATAAGAGTAAAAAAGTTGTCTAAATCTATTAAAATGTGTAAAAAATTAACAAAGAAAAAGTTCAAAAAAGAATTTGGAGCTTACAATGTTTGAATCAGCGACCTATAAGTTAGCATATGAGGGGCTCAAGCAGTTGTGTTGTCTTACTTTTGTTGATTATTATCTAACTTAAGCTATTTAATGTCTAAAAAACATGACATTTGAGTGTGTGCCGTTGTCTAATGTAGTATATTCAAGGACACAAGCGTTGTCGCGGGAATAATACGTAAACAAAAAAATTGAATTCGTATAACACAACGTATAAGACAGGATAAAATAAGTAACGACCAAAACACTACACTAACAATGCTAAAGATAAATAAAACAAAAAAAAAGTAAAAGAAAAAATTATGAATAATACTATTTAAAAAAGTTTACAAACGTTATAGGATATAGTACCGGAGCTAAATAATTAAAAAAAACATAGGCGGAAAAATAAGTATACGAAAAAATTTGAAATAAATTTATTCCACATGAATTTTTATAAACAGATGAAATAAAACAATGCAAAAACAAAATCATCTTATTGATTTTGATCTCTATCAGAGAGTCGTAGCTTAGATCTGTGCCAAGGTTTCAAATGAAAAGGATATAGGATTTTTATCTGAAACCCATCTCTTAACCAATTTTTAGGAAATTCTGTTTTGGAGAATTGAAGACCATTATAGCTGCACTTTAGATACAACTCATATCAATAACAAAAACACATGTAGGCACATTTGATAGTATATATAAAATCAGGAAAAAATATGACTTGATTTTAAAAAAGTATCAAAACATGAGAAAAAATTATTTGAAGCGTGAATTTTGAAATGGTTCGTTTTAAGGTAAAATTAAAAAAATGTGGATAAAGAATAAACATGCCGCAATTACAAATACTAAAAATTTGAGCTTACAAGTTAATAAAGAACACATTTATTTATATTTAAATATATTAAAAAAAGACATTAAAACTAATTAGATATGATATAAATGAAAAAAGTTCATATAAAAAAATAAAAACACCTGTAGGCACATTCGCTATGATATATCTAAAATCGCATAAATAGATCTGATTTAAGAGCAAATATATACCGCAAAATAAGGAACGAAGATATTTTTTAAAGGAAAAATTGGCTCATATTAATCCCAACTATCAAACCAATTATTAAACCATTGGCCTATATTGAACCGTCGTTCACTATAGACTAACCCAGTTAGTATGAGGGACTGTTTTTGTAATTTTTTAAAATGAATGAACTATTCTTTTAAATGAGTTTTTTATTGAGTTCTTATATTAATAAAAATAAATTTTAAAAAATGAACATTCAAGCTCGAAGATTATTAAAATCTTATTTTCCAAAATTAAATTACAATTTTTTTGTGAACAGTCACGTAAAAGAGATTAAGAATAAACCTTTAAAAAAATTGATTGAAATATTTGAGTTTCATAAACAAACTATATTTGTTAGTTTACTAATTCTCGTTAGAAGTTACTAGTTACGTTCTCTAGTCCGTACTACGGTTAGTTTTATACATTCTTCAACATTTCATTTACCTACGTGATTCGAAAAAAGTATGATAGACTTTTGGAGTTTCGGCTATAGGGTGAAGATTTCTAGCTTGAATGTTATTTTTTTTAATATCTTTTTTATTAATATAAGAACCCAATAAAAAAACAGTTTTAAAAAACAGTCAATACATTTTAAAAAATTAAAAAAACAGTCCCTCATACTAATTGGGTCCCAATAAGGTTATTATCGGCCAATGTGTGATAACTGAGATTAATAGGGACCAATAAACCTTTTTAAAAAGTAAATTTTGAACTGGTTCGTTTTAAGGTAAAATTATTTGCATAACCTAGATAAAAAAAAGAAACATGTCAAAACTACAAATACTAAAAATTTAAGCATAAAAGTTAATAGTGAATAAATTTCAATATATTTAGATATATTAAAAAAGAAGCCAATAAAAATAGTTAGATATAATATATGAAAAAATTGAGAAACTAAAAAGGAAAGAAGTGAAAGGAAAAAAAAAAAAAAGGAAAAGGTCAAACAAAGGCACGAGTCCATATGAGAACTTTGGCTTTGTATATATATACAATATATCTATAATTGTTAATTTCATGCATATTCTTTTTATTATCAGAATAACGTATTACATTACAACATTAGACAAAAAAAAAGTTATAGATCATAATATGATATTGGTGACTTTACTCTCTTTATTTTTAAATAATAAAGAGAGTTTAAAAAAACAATCAAACCCTCAATAGCGACTAACATGCAAGATAAACGTGATCATGTTTAAAAAACAATCAAACCCTCAATACCGACTAACATGAATTATAAATTGACAAACTTGACACCTTAAGTCTATATAGAACGTTGATGAGTATAAAGTTTTTATCAAAATTCTAATGAGCACATTCTAAATGTTAAGTATAAAATCTAAATTATAATCAAAAGATTATAATGTTATCAATAAAAAATGTTATGTTGATATACATTAGAAAACTTACAATTGTATTAGTCACGATGTCTAAAATTTCCAAATTAGATAAACATGGCTCATTTGATATGGTAGAAAAAACTATTTAATTTTGGATATTATGAACATGATTTTTATCGTTTATGAATTTCTCTATAAATAGTACCATCCACAACGCAACGCTGATTGAATTTGTAAAATAGTATTAGGTATTCTTTAATTAAAATATTAAATATGATTTGCTCAATTATATTTAAAACACACACTAAATAAGTGTTTATTGGTATTTATAAGTTTCTACATATTTTTTAAAATGAAAATAATAATAGTTTAAAAATTATTTTTAGATAAAAATAAGATGTAAATTAATATATGATTGTCATAATTCCATAAATATAAATATATAAAAATATATCATGATTGTAAAATAGGATATAGTTTCCAATAAAAAATAATTAATTAGGGAGTAGATTTGGGAGGGAAAACTTTTGTGAGAATGAATTTAGT
The DNA here is from genome assembly GCA_039602395.1 of Deinandra increscens subsp. villosa. Taxonomy (NCBI): domain Eukaryota; kingdom Viridiplantae; phylum Streptophyta; class Magnoliopsida; order Asterales; family Asteraceae; genus Deinandra; species Deinandra increscens. The sequence goes on from JBCNJP010000006.1 coordinate 45,482,266, forward strand.
ATTGACATGTGTCAACAATTGTAATTGTTTATTAGAGTAGGAAGATATATATATATATATATATATATATATATATATATATATATATATATATAGGATAGAGTTCATTGTAGACCCCTTAAGAACTGTTGACCCGTAGAACTCTTTTCTAACCGTACGATCTTAAATCCTAAGTTTTTAGGCGGAGGGGTACGATGGTCAAAAGAAATTGATAAACCCCAATTACCAATTTTAGGCTTATAAACCTCTAAATCGGCGATGAGTCTTCTCAGACCCCAATCATCGATCAAACTTCGGCGAGAAAATCAGGCCATCAAACCTCCTAAATCTGCCATCAAACGTCCGATTATCGCACCTCCGAAATCAATTCTGATTTACCTCCAAGAATTCGCACCTTCAATGGATCTAGAAGCACCGAATCTAGATGCAAAAATCATTGAAAAATCTGGATCTAAAACGAGCTTTCTTATGACGAGTAAAGAGCCGATAATTTCGCCGATGATGAGCGAAAACCAGACGAAATAATCTTCGACAGCCGATGACGACTCAATGATGAGAAAAGGTAATCCTGATTCGTACTTCACATCTCTCCCTGCTCATTGAACTTTTTTCAATTTAGATTTTAATTATATTTGTTGTTCATTCACAATTAAAAATTCACTATAGTTTAAAATGCTAGGGTTGTTCATCCATAAGTAGCTAGTAATTGTGAAAGTTCCTAAATATTACCTAAAACTCACTGAGTTTTGATATAACAAAATGTACACCATTTCTAGTGATCAGATTTAGATACGAATTAGATAAGACCTATAAAATCGATCAATAGAAAATGTCTAATCGATTTATAAAACTCATTGTTGATTTACTTTAAGTTTGCAGTGAGTTTTATTGGAATCTTAAGATGAACATCAATAATATATGTTATACTCATATCTTCAAGTATAGTGAGTTTTAAATCCTTGGTGAGTTTTAAAAAGCCATCTATTCAAGTTTGCAGTTAGTTGTTCCAATATGTTTTAAAAAGCCATATATTCATTTGAGTTAAAACTCACTGCAGAGTGTTTTATTCTGATATAGCTACAAATGATCTGAGTTTTCAGTGATTTGTAGTGAGTTTTATTCTTATATAGCTGTAATTGATCTGAGTTTTCAGTGAGTTTTAAAAAACAATTGTTTTTAAAAAAACAGAGTATAAAAAAACATAGTTATAAAACTCCCTGCAAAATTAAACTTAATTTAAACTTAGTAATTTGCTAATTTGTATTCATATTAAAACTCAACCAAAAGTAATATAGTCAAAGTTTGATAAATAATTTGAACAATGAGTTTAAATTTTGAACAGTGAGGATCAGGGGGTTGTGAATTAGTGGATGTGAACAATGAGTTTTAATTTTGAGTTTGTAAATATTTGAATTTAAGCGCTGAGTTTTAAAGTAAGAGATAAATTATAATTTCTTGTGTGTTTATGAGTTGTGATATGACAAACTATGCACCATGCCTACTGATCAGAATTAGATAAAGACCTAGAATTAGAATAAGTTGTGACCGGAAATGGATATTAAGTCATATTAATAACTGAGTTCTAAATAACTTAGTGAGTTTTAGTTGTTAGTGTGTAACACATTTAGTTAAAACTCACTGAGTTATAAAACTCACTTTCGGTTATAAAACTCACTTTCAGTTAAAACTCACCTTCAGTCAAAACTCAGTGATTTAACTTGTAAAACTCACTGAAAACTCAGTGACTTATAAAACTCACTGAGTTATAAAACTCACTTTTAGTTAAAACTCACTGAGTTGTAAAACTCACTTTCAGTTAAAACGAGTTATAAAACTCATTTAAAACTCAGTGAGTTTTAAATAAAATAAAACTCACCGGAAACTCAGTCAAAACTCACTGAGTTATAAAACCAACTTTCAGTTATAAAACTTACTTTCAGTTAAAAATCAGCAGTGAGTTTAATTCCAGTGAGTTTTAGCAAGATATATAGTTGTTCATAATTAGTGAGTTTAAAACTCATTGTTAAAAGTCATTGTTGTGTTTGAGAGCCTTGTGCTTTTTAAATCCAAGTTTAAATTTTATTCGGTCAAAATAATTAGTTTCATGGCTAGTGCAACAAACTTAACTGTACAAGGGTGAAGTAAATTTACTTATTTACCCTTTTAAACCTAATCTGCATAATAATTTTCAATGAATGATCTATTGTGTTCTTAATTGCATAGATGCTAAGTGGCACAGTAGAGAAGAAGTGAAGAGAGCGTTGACTTTAACCGAATATGAAAAAGCACAAAAAGCAGCTGCATCAAAAGTTGACCAAATCTGCAAAGGGGTGGAAAAAGGTTAAAGTCTTGCTGCAGATTTCAACGTTGAAAGTCGGGAGCTTGTGCCCATGTTTGTTCCTGGGCCTTTTGCAATTGCTCATCATCTTATATCATCATGGGCTCATCTGGTCAGTATTGACTTTTGAGTTTCTAATATTTGTTTAAGAAAGATTAGGCATGGAAATTTGTTCGGGTTGAGTAATGGGTCAAAGCGGACTCTGGTTTTAATATGTAAAGTATAACATGTAATGTTTAGTATAGTCAAAACAGATTGGGTCATGTTGGACTAACTACGGATGTAAATGAGATAGACAAGCTCTAGCTCGGCTAACCTTGAGCATGGTTCTTGACTTGTTTTGAGCACTATATCAAAAGCTGAGCTCGACTTGTGAATAGTTTTTCAAACTTGAGCTTGGCTCGTCTATTATTTAATGTTTTTATTTATATACATAAATAATCTTTTTGTAATATTTATAGTTTTAATTTCATATATAACAAAATATACTTAGTATAATTCTCACTCATAGCAGATCTAAGGGTCTAGGGGTGTGATGGGCATCCTAGATGTAGAGAAGCTACTCCCACCGAGGCCTTTGGCTCAAAAGATTTAACTAGAGTAGAGTTTAAAATACAACAATAGTTTTATAATTTGTACATATATAACATGCTCTATGTTATTTAAAAACTTTTATCACAACTATGTATATAATTATACTAAATATAAAGTCTTATACTTGTACAAATGATAGGTTTGTTTATGATCATGAGTCAAACTCAGTATATGAAGCTCAGGCCTTATATGTTTATTCAATGAGCTTCAATTTAGCTCAAGCTCATTTAATCTCTACTCTATTCGAGCTTTTGGTGAGTTGAATTAAAGTAGTTAACGAGCGGCTTGGCTTATTCATAAAGGATAATGTCTTAAGAAAATGTATTAGTAGAATATATACACTTTGGATGGCTTTCTTCCTATATTAGTAGAATAATAATCTCTTTGTTTTTTTGTTTTTTTTTTGTTTTCGCAGGTTTAATCAACTTGAGGTTTCATTGACTTGGTTCGCGGTTCTATTGAAGTACTATTTGATCCATATGATACTAAAATAGAGTTCATAAAGTTATGTTAAATCTAAGATGGTATGTGTTTGTAAATTGTATATGAAAAAGCTTTTACATCCAATAATTGTCATTTTTTTACACCTTAAAAGCAACGTTTGTTTTAGTTTATTTTTTTTAAATACTTTGTGTATAATGCCCAATAAAGGAACAAAGTATGTGAAGGATAAGATTTGAGTGTGTGCTATAATACAAGTATATTTAACATCAATGAACAAAACTAAAACCATATGTAATGGTTTTGCTGCACAAGTATTGATTACCACTGAATTTGGAGGTTATGATTGTTGTTGATATCATATAATGAGATTTACGCAACTGAAATTCTAATTTGACTAGTTATGTTGAGATTAAAGAATGTCATTAGGCATGAATTTGGGTTATGATTTACGCAAATTTAAGGTCTAAAAACTTTTAATTATTATTTGGGATGGTTTCATCATTTAAAAACACATGGAAATGTGGTATATGAATGTGCTAGTTTGTTGTTGGATTTGTGTTATAAAACTCACATTCAGTTAAAACTCAGTGGTGAGTTTTAATTTAAAACTCAGTAGTGAGTTTAATTCCAGTGTGTTTTAACAAGATATATGGTTGTGCATAATTAGTGAGTTTAAAACTCATTGTTAAAAGTCATTGTTGTGTATAAAACTCACTTTCAGTAAAAACTCAGTGAGTTATAGAACTCACCTTCAATTAAAACTCGGTGATTTAACTTATAAAAACTCAGTGACTTATAAACTCACCTTCAGTTAAAATTCAATGAGTTCTAAAACTCACTTTCAGTTAAAACGAGTTATAAAACTCATTTAAAACTCAGTGAGTTTTAAATAAAATAACACTCATCGAATACGCAGTTAAAACTCACTTTCAGTTAAAACGAGTCAAATGGCAATTTCCTAAAAACTAATGAACGATACATATTATAAACATCGAAAGAGATTTTTGATCATCTTCTGTATCATCTTCAACTTAAAAAACAACAAAACATATACTTGTATCATCTTCTATTTCCAATCAACTACTTAGATTAAAATAAACAAAATTTGGAACCGATATTAATAAAACAGAGAGTTTTGGATCGATTGTTACCATGAATAGGGATTTTTGAACCGATTGAATATGAAAATCGATAGCCCCCAAAAATGGATTGTTCGTCAGAATCGAAAATCCTACAAAAACGAAAACTAAAGAAACCAATTATTCATCAGAATCGAGAACACCAAAAATCAAAATCCATCAAAAACTTACATCGATTATCAGAAGAACAATTGGAGGAAAAAATCAGTCAATAAGAGAGGAAGAAAGCAGATCGAGAATCCAAATAAAGAGAAATAGGAGGAAAAGGGGAAATCAGATAAGGGAAAACATATAATGCAAAAGTACATTAATGCCCCTCCGTATGTTTTCTTTTAAAATCTCTTAACTTCAACAAATCAATTTCAGCCGTAAGATTAAAAAGATCTAATGGTGATTAGGGGGTCTACGGGGTCTATAGTTTTCAAGGGGTCTACAATGAACCTTTGACTATATATATATATATATATATATATATATATATATATATATATATATACACACTAGGTTAGTAACCCGTGTATTACACAAGCTGAATATACATTCATAATATCAAATAAATACAAAATAAAAAGATAATGATTAAGAAATTTGAAATTTATGATTTAACAAAAATTTTATTATATATTAAACAAAACTTAATGCATTTAAGAAATTTATTATGTTTGACAAGTTGTTAATTATTTTAAAAAAAAAAACTAAAGTTATTGAGTAATTAATGAAATCTACATTAATTTTATCAAACTTTTAAAATAAAATTTTAGTTTTGACAAAATTGGTAATTAATCTTAATTGATAATTTACTAAATTGGTAATTGATTGTGAGTTTGATATATGACGTGATGATGTGGACACTTTATAAATAAGACATGTGGCACAAATTTTAATGCTTTATTAGGATTGAGATATATATATATATATATATATATATATATATATATATATATATATATATAGGGGAAGGATCAAATAAAAACAAGATGCTATTGCGAAAACACGAAAACAAATATTAAAACCTCTATAACTTCCTCATACGTTAATATTTATTTAAAAATTTTACACCAAAAGTCTTAAAATTATGCCATCTTTGATTCTGGGAAAAAAAATTAAATATATAAAATTTCATGATTTTTTTGTTTATTGCACATGTGAAATAATACGTATTAATTATATTACACATGTGCAATGTTTTTTCCAGAATTAAAGATAAAAAATTATAAGATCTATGGTACAATATTTTATCAAAAATATTAACGTATGAAAAAGTTATAGAGGTTTTGATATTATTGCACATGTGCAATAATAACTTTTTATTGCACATGTGCAATAATGAAAAACAATTAAAAAAAACGTTGAATTTTTTTTAATTTTCTCTAGAATTAAAGATAACAGAATTATAAGATTTATGGTGTAATTTTTTATAAAAAATTTTAACATATGAAAAAGTTATAAACGTTTTAATATTATTGCATATGTGCAATAATAATAATAAAAAAATTTATTGCACCTGTGCAATAATAATTTTTTTTTTAAATATGATTTTTTTTTAAATTTACTCCAGAACTAAAGATAACATAATTTTAAAGATTTTGGTGCAATTTTTTTAAAAAAAATATTAACGTATGAAAAAGTTATAGAAGTTTTAATATTTGTTTTCGTGTTTTCGCATTAAAAGTTGTTTTCACATGATCCTTACCCTATATATATATATATATATATATATATATATATATATATATATATATATATATATATATATATAGGGTTAGGTTCTTTTGAGAACCATTATTTATTGTGAGAACCACGAGAACAGTTGTGAGCCACATATTTTACCACCTTATAAAAATGAGTGGTTTAAATTAACCCAAGAATAAATTATATTAAACAAATATTTATATATTTTAAAATTATATAAAATGGGATTTAAGTAATTTTCTATTTAAATTGATATGACATAATAAGATGATGTGACATAAATATCTACTTTCCCCCTCTATTTTATATCGTTAATAACTTTTTATACAATAATAATTTTTTTTAAAAATTACACCATTAAATAAGACATTTTTATCTTTAATTTGGTTATAGTCTCGTTATTTTTTATAAAAAAAAATTTCGTAAGTTTTTTCAATTTAGGAAACGAACAATTACGTATGTGTAGCCAACAAATACATATGTGTAACGAACAGTTACACGTATGTAAAATTTTAAAAAATATAAATATTTAAGTTTATCTCTCATTGACCAGTATATCATATTTTATTTTTCTCTCATTTTTTGTAAACACATTATCTATAAGGTGAATGCTCAAACATTTTTTTCTTGCTACAACCATGTAGCTGGTTCTTACAAACCTGAAGCATTGTGTATAAAAAATGTAAACAAGTATTTACATGGTTGAATGCTCGTAGGCATCTGTTACATAGTTATTGTTTTCTATATTGCATATGTGTAACTAACAGTTACATGTATGTAAAATATTAAAAAGTTATAAATATTTAAATTTCTCTCTCACTAATCAATATATCACATTTTCTTCTCTCTCATTTTCCGTAAACACATTATCTATCAGGTAAATGCCCAAACATATTTTCCGCAAAGACATTTTCTTGCTACAACCATGTAGCTGGTTCTTACAAACCTGAAGCATTGTGTAACAAAAATGTAAACAAGTATTTACATGGCTGCGTGCTTGTAGGCATCTGTTACATAGTTGTTATTGTCTATATTGCATGATCGTAGGCATCTGTTACATAGTTGCATCTTCTTACATATACGTTACATTTCTGTAACAAAGTCCTATCAACTCGTAGTAAAACGTTACCGGTCGTGGAAAACTAAAACCATGATATTTCTAGCACGAAAACAATACCAAGATCTAAAATTTATTATTATTTTTGCAAGCACAAAAAAGAAAAACATCAAAAGGATCTCAAAATTATTAACACCAAGATCTCAAAACTATAAACTTTTTGAATGAATGTTGTTACATGTATGCAACGAACAGTTATGTATGAGTAACGAATGGTTACATATATGTTTTTACACTAATAAAAGGGTGTAATAGGTTCTTGCTACATTTATGCAGCAAGTTCTTACGTACTTGAATCATGGTGTAACAAACATGTAAACATGTTTTTACACTAATAAAAGGGTGTAGGTTGTTGTTAAATTGGTGCAAAACTTCTTACATGTAAGAGTCGGTAAGAAAATTATAAAAAAGAGATCGGTAATGAGGAAATCCAAGAATACCGAATTAAATGGTATATAAAAGAAGTAAAAAGAGTTCAATCTCACAAACAATATAAAACGTTTTTTTATAAAAAAAATCCGCAATTTTGTTAATGTATGTAGTTACATGTAGGCAACGAACAAATACATATGTGTAGCGAACAAATACATATGTAAAGAACAACACACGTATGTAAAATATTAAAAAATATAAATATTTAAATTTATCTCTCATTGATCAGTGTACACATTTTCTTCTCTCTCATTTTCCGTAAACACATTATCTATCAGGTAAATGCCCAAACACATATTTCGCAAACATATTTTATTGCCACAGCCACGTAGCTGGTTCTTACAAACCTAAAGCATTGTGTAACAAAAATGTAAACAAGTTTTTACATGGTTGCATGCTCGTAGGCATCTGTTACATAGTTGTTGTTGTCTATATTGCATGATCGTAGGCATTTGTTACATGGTTGCATCTTCTTACATATACGTTATATTTTCGTAATAGAGTCCTACCAACTCGTAGTAAAAGGTTACCACTCATAGAAAAGTAAAACCGTGATAATACTAGCACCAAAACAACATCAAAATGACTCTATTACGAAAATTATTAATTTTTTGGCAAGCACATAAACAACATCAAAAGGATCTCAAAATTACCAACAACAAGATCTCAAAATTATCAATTTTTTGAATGCATGTTGTTACATGTAGGTAACGAACAATTACATATGTGTAGCCAAAAAATACATATGTGTAACGAACAGTTACACGTATGTAAAATATAAAAATATATAAATATTTAAATTTCTTTCTTATTGACCAGTATATCATATTTTTCTCTCTCTCTCATTTTCCATAATCACATTATCTATCAGGTAAATGTCCAAACACGTTTTTCGCAAACACATTTTCTTGCTACAACCACGTAGCTGGTTCTTACAAACCTGAAGCATTATGTAGCAAAAATGTAAACAAGTATTTACATGGTTGCATGCTCGTAGGCATCTGTTACATAGTTGTTGTTGTCTATATTGCATGATCGTAAGCATCTGTTACATAGTTGTGCCTTCTTACATATACGTTACATTTCCGTAAGAGAGTCTTACAAACTAGTAGTAAAAGGTTACCACCCGTCAAAAACTTAAACCATCATAATACTTGCACCAAAACAATACCAAGATCTAATTTTTTTTTTGCAATAACCTAAAACAACATCAAAAAGGATATCCAAATTATAAACAACAAGATCTCAAAATTATCAATTTTTTGAATGCATGTTGTTACATGTATGCAACGAACAGTTACGTATGGGTAAAGGACAGTTACATATATGTTTTTACACTAATAAAAGAGTGTATTAGGTTATTGCTACATAAATGCACATAGTGTTACACACTTGTATCATGGTCTTGCTACATGAATGCAGCGAGTTCTTACATACTTGAAGTATGTGTAATAAATATGTAAACATGTTTTACACTAATAAAAGGGTGTAGGTTGTTATTAAACTAGTGCAAACGTTCTTACACGTAAGAGTCAGTAAGAAAAAAATGAAAAAGGGATTGGTAATGAGGAAATCCAAGAATACCGAATTAAATGGTGTATAAAGAAGTAAAAGAAATGTTCAATCTTACGAACAATCAGGTATAGTTAAAGTAGGATTGAATCCTGTTCCATATATATTACATATCACTGCATGCTCGTAGTTATATATTACATGATTGTTAGTATATTGCATGCTCGTATGTATTTGTTACATGGTTGCATCTTGTTACATATATTTACATATTCATTATAGAAACTTACTAACAAGTAGTAAAATATTACTGTGTTGCATGTGCACATAATGTTACACACTTGTATCAGGTTCTTGTTACACCAATGCAGTGAGTTCTTACAAACGTGAAGCGTGGTGTAACAAACATGTAAATAGGTTTTTACACTAATAAAAGGGTCTTTAGGTTGTTAAATTGGTGCAAACGTACTTACACATAGGAGTCAATAAGAATAATATGAAAAAGGGATTGGTAATGAGGAAATCCAAGAATACAAAATTAAAGGGTGTATAAAAATAAGCAAAATAAAAGTTCAATCTCATCGAACAATCACGTATGGTTGAAGCATAAATGAATCTTGTTCTATAGATGTTACATATCGTTGCATCCTCATTGCATATGTTGCATTGTTGTTAGTGTCTATATTCCATGCACGTAGACATTTTTTTTTAAATAAACATTTAAAACAAGCTTACAGAAATAAAAAAAAACTAAAAAAATATATTTTTAAAAAACATAAAAAGTAAATAAAAAAACTAATAAAAAGTTTTAAAAAATTAATTAAAATAGAAAAAAAAGTTTAAAAGATGTTTAATAAAAGTAAAAAGAATTATTGAAAACATAAAAATAAGTAAGGAAACTAAAAAAAAATTATATTAAATAAATAAAAAGTAAATTAAAAAAACTAGTAAAAAGGTTTTAAAATGATAATTTAAGAAGTAAAAAAAAGTTAATAAATAAGTATAAAAAAAGTAAAAGAATTTATTTAAAACGTAAAAAATTAAAAGTTAATAAAAAGTTTTAAAAAATTATTAAAAAATGAAAATGGAAATGTTTAAATAAAAAACATAAAAAGTAAATTAGAAAAACTAATAGACAGTTTTTAAAAAATATATTAAATTAGTAAAAAAATAATTAAAAAGTTTATAAAAATGTTCAATAAAAGTAAAAAAAGTTATTCAAAAAACATAAAATATTAAGTAAGGAAAAATAAAATAAAAAATATTATATTAAAAACATAAAAAGGTAAATTAACAAAACTAAAAAAAGTTGTTTTAAAAAAATATTTTTAAAGTAAAAAATAATAAACGTTTTTAAAGAAAGTAAAAAAAAGTTATTAAAACGTAAAAAATGATGAGTTAATAAAAAGTTTTAAAAAATTGTTAAAAAATAAAAATGAAAACGTAAAAAGTTAAGATAAATTAGAAAACAATAAAATATAATTTTTAAAAAATATTAAAAAACGTAATAAAAAACATAAAAGAAAGTATTTAAAAAAAATTAAAACAATTAATTTTACTAATCTAAATATTAATAGTTAGAGTACTCTAATAGTTAATAATATTTTCAAAGGGTTTTGTCTTTTAGTTATATAGGTTAAAGACTATATTGCCCTTTTGAATTAAAAATAAATAAAATATGGTAGATTCCAAATGTGTGGCTAGGAAGTGTTCTCATGGTTCTCACAATAATAAAAAGTTCTCAAATGATCCTAATCCTATCCTATATATATATGGAAAATTGGAATTAAATAATCCAAGTTATTGGGTATTGGCGGATAATAATCCCAGTTTCAAATTTTCCCTACAATAATCCCAATTATCAAGGTATTGGAATTCTATGGTCCTCCGTTAAAAATACCTTAACACCGTTAGTGGTTTGCTGATGTGGCATCCTATGTGTCATTTTTAACAAATTTATTAAAAAGATGGAATGATTTTGTATTTTTTTAATAGATGAGGGTGCATAAAATATTATCCAACCACATTTATTCTCCTCCCCATCTTCCACCGTCTGCCACCATCGCCACCACCAGTGACCACCGTCGTCATCGGCAACCCATCACCGTTCAACATTTTTAGACCAAAATCAAACCATCTACCGTCGTAGCAAGGAGCACGGCGGAACCCTAGACGGGTTTGCGACAACCGCCACCAACAACCACCACTCACCCAACCCCGAATTCCAATCGTTTTCACCGTGCTTCAAATCGGATGACCACCGTGCCGGGATCGCCACCGGAAACACGAATCTGTGTTCCGATCGTTTTCTCCTTCCGTGTTCCGAATTCCAATCGAACAAACCCTACAAATTTTGCACGAAAAAGACCCCAAAAAAATAAACAAACTAGGGTTCCATATGTAAACCGACATCAAATTTCCAACTTTCCAATATCTATCGTCGACAACAATGAATCCCAGAAGCGATTTTCGTTTGGGAAATCAACGAAATCGGAAGATGGATGCAATAATTTGTAGAGAGAGAAGGAAAAGAGTAGGTGGTCTTCGACCAAAGTCGCGAAAACGGTTTGGATGATGGCGGTTTGATGGGAACGCCATGGAAAAGGGCGGTGGAGAGATGGTGAGAAATGGTGGACGATGAAGAAGAATTTGTTTCTTCTTCTGCTGTTGTGACGATGAAGAAGACACCACATATGTTTAAAGAAATTACAAAAAGAGCCCCCTATTTTTATTAACTTGGTTAGAAATAACACATAGGATGCCACGTCAGCAAACCACTAACGGTGTTAAGGTATTTTTAACGGAGGTCCATAGAATTCCAATACCTTGATAATTGGGATTATTGTAGGGAAATTTTGGAACTGGGATTATTATCCGCCAATACTCAATAACTTTGATTATTTAATTCCAATTTTCCTATATATATATATATATATATATATATATATATATATATAGGGGAAAGACCCTACGAAAACACCATTTTTTGTGAGAACTGCGTAAACAAATCTTAAAACCTACATAACTTTTTCATACCTTAATATTTTTTAAAGAAATTTGCACCAAAAGTTTTAAAATTATATTATCTTTAATCCTATGAAAGTTTAAAACAACTTAGCGCTTTTTTTTATTTTATTTTTGTGTGGTGCACATGTGCATCACAATAAAAAAACTCATACTTTTAGTATGAGTTAATAATTTATTTTTCTTAGTTGCACCATATGTCATATATTTTCATCATTTTTTGACGTTTTTATTGAATGATGCACATGTGCATCATACAAAAAAAAAAAAACCTCATACATGTGATATACATTAATATGTTTAAAAAGAAATTGTGCCATAAATCTTATAGTTGTGTTATCTTTAGATTTAAAGAAAAAAATAACATTTTATAACTTTTTTTTTTAAATTATATGATGCACATGTGCATCAAATGGGGAAAAAAGTTATTTTTTTAATATTTTGCTCCATAATTAAAGATAACGTAATTCTAAGACTTTTAGCGCAAATTTTATGAAAAATGGTTAACGTATGAAAAAGTTGTGTGGGTTTTAATATGTGTTTTCGCAGTTTTCACAAAAAATGTGTTTTCGCAGGATCCTAACCCTATATATATATATATATATATATATATATATATATATATATGTCTTACGGGGTACGACACATGCACCTAATGATTTCAAGCATACGTAGTATTTTCACATTTCAAGCCAATTGTGTAAGTAATCCATAGTGCAACTACCAGTTTATATAACTTGATAAACGATATAATCTTACATTGTGGCTCATTATGTTTTATCTTGCAAAACTGAGCTAGGTATACGGAAACTCACCTGATAAAAGGATGATGATTGTATGATAGTAACTGCATGCAGGGTACCACGTCGTCAAAGATGCAACAATCCTACTAGAAAACATATTCACATTTGTATCAATTTCCTATTTCACTGATTCAAGACAAGTCTTGACTACCCGAACTCAACCGGTTTAACCGCACCTGATCCGGAGTCCCAATCATAACCGTTTTATTCATGTAACTGCTTTTGTCCATACCCGACATATCATAAATACTTGCTATAAAGACTTTGTACACCAAGTTTTGAGATTTGTAATATTTCTATTATTACAAAATATATATGTATCATCTTTTAAATAATCCATTAACTTTTGAGATGACACATATTCTTACAAAACGGTTTTACTTGTGTACAAGATCATTATAATTATGCTAATATAACAAAGCACGGTATACCTTCCGGTCAGTACGCGACTCGAACCCGGTTAACCGTAAAACGTGAAACATGTCCGAATTTGATGAATGAGTAGTCCATTCCGCTTAGAATTTTGCCACGAGTACCAATCCGTAATCGGTTTCCACATTTTCGTTTAACCATATAAAACTGTTGACCAGCCTTTACCCACTTTGACCTTCTATAGACCAAAGTCAAAATAAACCAAAACCCATCTCAACTTAATCAATTGGAACTAAAATCTGTCAAAAACAGTTTCTACAACCTTTATAACTCAAAAAATGATCATCATCATCCACTCATCACCTCGAATCATGGCTATTCGGCGGCGGAGAGCCGCCTAAGTCTCGCCTTTGGTCAGAATAACCCATCATAATAATCCACCGAGTCATCTAACAACAATAACCAACATCACCACGACTTCTAATCCCCCAATCTGTTACAAAAAACAAATTTTTATGTCTTAATATCAAAACTCTAGGACCAAATAACCATCAACCACCACCATCGGTTTCTGTCACGGCGGCCGGAGGCCATGGCCGCCGCCGACAGTCCGGTTCTTGGTTTATCAAATAACCCCGCACAACATTAAGGGTCCAAATCCGTACATGCATGTTACGATCGGAAGTTTAGAAAATAAAATCCAGATGAGAATGGAACAAGAACATAAAACCCAACCATCATCACTTCCCAATCGATGCTCGGAGACGGATTCGCGATAGAGAGGGGTGGGGGGTCACCAGACCTGTCTCGGTGGTCACTACCACCATCCAATTGTATCCGCAACTGGCAGAGACGGACCAAAGAGAGAAAATCTGAGAGGGCTGTCGGGGTCGCGCACAGGGAAACGTCGCCGCCGCCCTTGCGGCGGAGCCCTAAGGGCTTTACGCGGCTGTTGTCGTTCGTATAGGCTGCTCGCGACCAAAAGCACCCTCACGGGCCACAGACTTGAGCTCACGAGAGAAAAAGGAAAAGGCAAAAGTGAAGGCGGGTCTCGCCGCCGCAAAACCGTTAACTGCCGCCACCGGACCACCACCTGGTGGCCGGATTTGCTCGCCGGATTTTGAAGGAGAAAGAGAAAGCTCCATCTCTCTACTTCTCGACATCTCTCTCTCTCTCTAAATGGTGTTGCAGCTTTTGAAATGAATAAAGGGACAATAAGTATTACATTAAATACTTAGGATTTATGGTGTAGTGTATAATTGAATAAACTGGTATTATACCGCGTTATCAGATAAGTTAAATCTTTAAACATCTCGTTAACGCTCCATGATAATTTCTAAAATAACTAGGATGCTATGAAACTTTCGTAAACATCCTCAGAATATTTAATACGTTAGATCAAATATAATCTAATGGATTTTCGGTCAAAAGCGCGGTATTACGGGGTATCCAACGAGTATACTGTTTAATGCCGTTTTACGAATCGAATATACTTCTATGACTGGAATTCTCTGTAAATGCTCAGAAAAGCTTTTTTAATCCCCTAAGTCATTAAAACCACTTCGAATAATCAAATGATCGATTTCGCTTAATAACAAGTAACCGAACGATTTATAGATTTCATCGTTTCTCGCACCGATTCTTACGGTTATCATTTCTAATAGTCAGAACATCAATGATCAAATATCTGGCAATACTAGATACTCTATTTTTTTTTATTTTAGTGATCTCCCCGTTGTGCCACAAATTCCTTAATGGGCTTGTTGGGCCTAACTAGGCTTACCGAATCCAATTTATAATCGCAAAAAATTCCCTCCGATTTTAGCAAAACTTTTAGAGGTGTTAAAGACGTGACTTGTCCAAAGACAGTAAAAAGGGTTTCAAAGATTCATGCATGCGTACTCGTGATACTCGGAAATCTGCCACCTGAGAAATAACATGCTAAAAAGTGTCAATACAATGGTTCGTGAGTTCACAGGTTTATCAGTTCAAAACAGTTCCAGTTTAATGTAAAACAACTGTTCAATAACAGTCCCAGTTCAGTGTAAAACAACTGTTCATTGACAGTTCATGTTCAAGTTTAGTTTAAAATCCAGATAATATGTCAATAGCTAGCTAGGCTATTTTCAAGAAATTAGTTACGTTTGACAAGATAAACTAGCTATCCAGTTACTGAAGCTCGACAAGATCAATTATGCCTCGTTAAGACTAAGAAGTTATAACACCCGTTCGATATCCAATCGTGTCAGCGCGACTGACCCGGGTGAGGCTGTCAAACCCAGTAGATCTACTAAATAAGTTCCCGCTGATGCCACATTAACAGCAACTCTAAAAGCGAGGATTTTATCATAAGTGTGCCACTATCATTCAGGTGATATAGTTATCTAATAGTTCAAGTGTTTGCATGTTAATCTCCCTTGACAGGATTAAAATAGGTAAAAAGAGGTCGTGAAACTCACCTTAGGGTGCACAACGAATTCCAGATAATAATCAGAAAGTAGCAAAATAACAGCTTGTTCTACCAAACACCTAATGAGCATGATAATATAAGTGTGTGTCCAACATGAGTGACATAGCCTAAACGACCGTTAAATGACGAATAAATCCCAACATGGCGTGTGTGAGAATTTCCAACTCGATACGTGACAAAATCGTTTAACCAAATCAAGTTGACAATGGTGTTTTAGCCGAAATCATAATGCTCATCAAAATGTGAATCAAAAGATATTTATTATACATTTATAAAACCGAGTAGTTAAAATATGTTTATATATATATATATAGGGTTAGGTTCAAATGAGAACTTTTTCTTTTGAGAACTTTTGAGAACCAATTTGGGCCACTAATTTTCAAGGGGGGAGCATTCAAATTCATGGGGGGTTTTCCATATATATAAACTAGTGGCTAAGATTAGTTCTTTTTAGTTCTCAAACCCAATTAGTTCTCAAATGATCCTCTCCCTATATATGTATATATATATATATATATACATATATATATATATATCTGAACTATAAAATGTTTATATTATGAAGTACGACCAAAATGTATTATTCCTATACGTATTTTTCTATATATGTATAAGGGTTACCAAAACGTTCGTTTTATATTTCCCAAATACGTATCTTTGTACATTTTTCCAAATATGCATCCTTTATAATTCTTGTCAAAAGCCAATGTTATATATAATAATCATATTATATGAACCAATGAGATAAATATGAATGTAACGATGTCTACGAGGGTTTCTACAGGTCCAAAATAACATGGGAGAACGATCGGTGACAAGTTTTGGGCCAAGAAAAAGTCAACAAAACAAGAAATAAAATAAAACAACAAAACTAGAGGTCACCGGGTTTGAACCCCGTGACCTTTGGCACCATTTGCAGCGCCCAAACCACTGGGCTAGAGGCTCAGTTGTTTAACAATCCAACAGAAATGATTATAATATATAGGGCTGTTCATGAGCCGAGCCGAGCCAGGGTTGGCTCGGGCTCGGCTCAAATTAGAAACTGAGCTGGCTCGGCTCGGCTCGAATTCTAAACCGAACTGAAATTTTAAGCTCGAGCTCGGCTTGGTTTTGGCTCGATTTTAAAAAGAAATTCTAGACAAAAAAAACTAAAGTAAAACGGTTTCACAATTATTCTATGGTTTATAAAAAGGCATGTCCAACAAATATACGACACAAGTAAAAAATACACCACACATCAAATCCAAAAAGGTAACAACTACAAGATAAATGTACAAAGTTGTGACAACCCGTATTTTCCAGGTATATTTTAATATATTAATTATGTGCAATTAACTGAAATTCTATGTGCATTAGACTAATTTGACTAAATTAGATGCCTTTACGTGCGAACATAGACAATTTAGGTCCGACAACGTTCACCCGTAATGGAAATCAACCAAAGTTCCGCCATTGTTCAAAACGGAACTTCAATAACAAGAAATTCATAAATTTGATTTTTGTATGATTCAAATATGAAATGAACATTTTATGTTTTCAAAGCATTACGTAATGACAAACGTATTGCAAACACGTCGTTTATTCAAACGACCATTCTAGCCAACAATACTTTGGTTTTAAATTCTAAAACTTATTCAACTATAAATCATTTGTGTTTCCGTCAAACATTTTAATTCCAAATTAAAGTACACCATTTATGCACAACGACATAGACACCAAATCATGACAAGTGACAATTCCGAATATCCGAAAACGACCACAATAAATAATATTTTATTTCTCGTTCCACGTCAAAAATTCGATTTTCAATCCGGATATCGTTTTCGCTCAAATAAAGTATCATTGGACTCGTAGGACCAAACCGGACTCAACCCGACCCGACTCGAGACCCGGTTCGGCCCAGAAGGCCCAATGGGCCTACGGCCCAATCCCTTTCCTCTTCTTTCTTTTCTCGGCCCACAGGCCCGCCGGCCCATTTCCCCTTTTCTTTTCCCTCGGGCCGAAGCCCATCCGCCCTCTTCTTCTTTTCTTTTCGGGCCGAACCCGAGCCCACTTTTCTTCTCTTCTTTTTTTTCCATCCCGAGTTCGAGCCCACCACCTCCCTTTTCTTTTTCTTTTCCCGTAACCGGTTCCCTCTCCCCATTCGGTTTTAGTCCCAAACAAACCAACCTAAAACTTTGTTTAGTTGTGTCATCTAAAGGTTAAACAAGATGGTTGGCCTAAGTACACTACAAACCCAAGATCCATTGGGTAATGGCTCTAACCACTTACACACCCAACAAGTTTGTTCCCCATGAGCCACTCCCTTTCCCTTGTCCCATCCCTTGGCCGGCCTACCCTCACCTCCACCATGCTCCTAGATCACAATTTCCAAGCAAAAGTACAAGGAACTCAAGAACTTGTAACCCCTCTTTCTCCTTTCTTGATTTCGGTTTGAACACAACCGAACCATCACCTCCTTTCGGTTCCTTTGTAGCCGAAACCTCACACCACCACCTAACCATTTACTTTTAAACACTTAACCCCCTCATTTCATTCCTCACATTTTCAAAGGACAAAAACACACATTTCTCTCTCAATCTCTCTTTTCTCTCGGCTCTCTAAACCACCACCGCCACCATCACATTCCATCATCCATCTCCACTCATTTCAAGCTCCTAAACTCATCTCTAGTCAAGGTAAATCAACAACAACTTCCATTTCATCAATTTTCTTTCATTATTCTTATTAATCCTTCATAAACAAACCTCTCTAATCTTTGTTTTTCTTGTCTAAATCCATGACAAACTCTTGATCTCTCATCACCATTTCCTTCACATTTCAAGATCAAGGTTGGGTTTGGAGCTAAACTTGGAAGCTAGTTCAACAACCCATTAACGTCATTACCGATCCGGAAAGCTTTAAGTGAGGAAAACTTATTTTCTTTGCTTATTTTTCTATAAATCTTTCATTTCTATACGTCACATGTCATGTTCATGATTTAGTCTTGATTTGGTTGTTGTATAACATGCTAGCAAACATGTATGTTAGTGTGGTTATGTGCTTGTGATGGAAACTAGTTATGTTGAAAAGAATTTTTGACAAAATAAATATATATCTTGCATTTTGTTAAAAAGAATCATTTTAAATAACCAAGGTTGGAAAATATTAGTTCTTGTATGTTAAACATAATTTGGAACACTTAACTTGGTGAGAAATAAACATACAAAGTGTTAAAAATCGGATTTTTAAGAAATATATATGTTGTGTAAAAACTGGGCAGAGATGACACACTGTTCTGCGTGTCATAAACCTGCTGTCATCTGTGAACCATATGAACAAATAACACTGAACAGAGATGACACCATTTCCTGCGTGTCATAAATATGCTGTCATGCAGAAAAATATATACTTTTCTCAAAACTTCAAACACTTGTATTTTGACTCCAAACCAAAACCAAAGTCCACTAAAGTATAATTTTGGGTCATAAAAGTGTTTACCAAAGATTTAAACGTGAAACTTCAAGAAAATAAAAACATGGAATTTTTATGACATAAATATCAATTATTCTTATGAAAAATTAAGTGTAAGACTTTTGACAAGTTGTGATCACTTAGGACTTGTGATATTTTATTTGGGTTACCAAAGATGTTCTCTAAACATACTAAATGACTCGGAAAGATAAAGACTTGGAAATAAAACGGTTAAATATCGTAACTACGACATTTCAACAAAGTTTATAACTTATTTTTCGAATGAGAATTGAGCTTAGTTCAAAACATGAAATATACATATTTTGACATATAAAAATGTTTTATAAAGCTCAAACTTAGAAAACATGTCATATAAACAAACTTACACTTAATAATACCAAAATATAATTTCATATATTTTGGAAATATCTCTTCATACAAAAGAAAAATCATAATTTTACTTAGAAGGTCCGAAACCTTATAAATATTTAGTGAATTTAATACTTATGATTTTCCTAACGTTTAATGAAAAATAATCCCTATTATTCAATAATTATTTTTAAATGTCAAACGTGAAATCATTATTTATTATTCATTACAGATAAATAGATAAACTCACATCAACTTCAACACTATTTATTTGACAATAAATAAGTCCTAGGATTTCCATCACTTTCATTGGGTAATAACCAGTCGAGACTTAACCTTGAACATAGAGTGACGTATTCACTAACTCTAGATAGCCAAACCCTAATACGTCATAACATTACTTTGTAGACGTTTGCTAGGCTAAGTTCAATCAAACATACCTGACATCCACCTTCAAACAAGTGAGTCTTCACGGCCCCTTTTACTTTTCTGTTTTCTAACTTGGGGGAGAATTCAATGAATGCTTTTCAACTTCAAACTGTCTGACATTATGATAACTGTACGACGTAATGATTGCATGTTCTTTTCATTTCCCCAATCTGTGTATTCATGTTGATTCATGTTATATGCCTAAGTCCCACTATTAATTGGATTCAATTAGTTCATTCGAAACGATAGCTTGTGAATAGATCTATTTGGGTTGACAACCCTACTCTGACTTGGTCGCTCCAGTCATGACTCCATGGTTATAGTCAAGGGGTACATTTGTTATTCTTGTCATTCGGTGTTCTTGGGGAAGAACATCAGGAGTGGGTAAACAGTTAGTTTTGAATTCAAGGTTCATGTTCAATCTTTACAACAACAGTGTCAACAAACTAATATCAAGACAAGCAACACATTTTCCAAACATGTTTTCAAACAGTTCAGTGTCATTAAACCTGTGAAACTCACCAACAATTCTGTTGACTCTTTTTATTCTTGAATTCTCAGGTGATTAAAGACTGCAACTCCATGTTTTTCTGTTGTGATCCTGCTTGTCATATCATGGTCTGCCTGCTGTGTGTTCATGCATTTCATTTTGGAGATTTAGACGCATTACGCCTTAGGGTAGTTATGTTTATAAATCTCATAACTTGTCTTTTGGAAAACTTAACATGTAACCACTACTCTATTTCCGCTGCCACGTTTTAGATGTTTAATTTAAATGTTTGAAACTTACATTTTCAGAAGACAAATGGTTTAATTAAATGTTCATTAGACGTCATCATTCATAACCATGACCATGATGCCAAATCAGTCACATGCCCACATTTAGTCATTTTCTCGGGGTGTGACAAAAGTGGAGATTGAGAAAGTGTAAACCGTAAGGATTTAGGGATTTATGGCGTATACCTATATTGTATCAGGGATTTAGGGTAAAAACGCGAGTTATATTGTTTGAGCTATCTGTAAAATGGGCTTGTACATATTTAAATAATGTATATAAAATATAAAATAAGGGAAATAAAATCGAGCCAAAACCGAGCGAGCCAACAAGCCAAAACCGAGCGAGCTACAAATCGAGCCACCCTTGGCTCGTGCTCGGCTCATTTACAAACCGAGTTGCCTCGGCTCGGCTCGGTTACAAACCGAGCCACCTTCGAGCGAGCTACTTCCGAGCTATTTCTGAGCGAGCTCCGAGCTTTTTAAACAGCCATAATAATATATGTCATAGGGACTGAAACTCGGTCTTAGAAAAAAACAAAATAGAAAATGAAAGAGAATAGAAAATGAAAGAGGAGGTTGAGACTCGAACCTGCGACCCTCAAAAAATGAAAGAGGAGGTTGAGACTCGAATCTGCGACCCTCAACTTCCCAACCTTGGTCCCAACCATACAGACAACTCACCTGTTTGGTTTTTATCTTGATAACCAAATACATAACAACACGGAGTGCGAGTCTTCTTTCCCACCATAAACCCTACGTACCCCAACCTCCATTAACAACCGAAAAAACTACAGAACCTCAACAGGGAAGAACGGACGCCTACGAACAATACAAACCGAATACTAAGGGGGCGTTTGGTATGATGGAATTCGTGGGAATTCATTGGAATTGTAATTCGAATTCCATTCCATAATGTGTTTGGTTCGCGGAATTCAGTGTGATTGGAATTTGAATTCCATATTTAATGTGTTTGGTTAATAAGGGAATTGGAATTGGAATTTGATTAGATTCCATCAAATTCCTTCATTCAATGGATTTCACATTACTTCATAATAATAAAGGATTTCACATTCCTTTCTCACCGAAGACAACTACCCGACTGGACCAGACCCGTGGACCGAACCGATCGGACGCGCCGGACTCGACACCCGGACCAACCGAACCGACCCCCGAACTGGACTGACCAGACCCAACCCCCGGACCCGACCGACCGGATCCGATCCCCGGACCCGACTGACCAGACCCGTCTCCCGGACCGGCCGGACCCCCGATCGTACCCGTCCCGACCCTCGGACCGGACCAGACCGACCGGACCCTCGAACCCGACCGGACCCCCGGACCGGACCGACCAGACCCCACCGACCTCGGACCGACCGGGACCCCTGAACCCGACCGGACCCCCGGACC
The DNA here is from genome assembly GCA_039602395.1 of Deinandra increscens subsp. villosa. NCBI lineage: Eukaryota > Viridiplantae > Streptophyta > Magnoliopsida > Asterales > Asteraceae > Deinandra > Deinandra increscens. The sequence continues at coordinate 45,504,638 of JBCNJP010000006.1, forward strand.
CGACCCAACCCCCGGACCGGACCGACCGGACACCCGGACCGACCGGACCCCCGGACCCCCGGACCGGACCGACCGGACCCCCGGACCGGACCCGACCGGACCAACCGGACCCCACCAGACCCTGGACTGACCGGACCCCCGAACCCGACCGGACCCCCGGACCGGACCCGACCCCCGGACCCAACCCCCGGACTGGACCCGACCCCCAGACCCAACCCTCGGACCCGACTCGACCCCCGAACCGAACCGGACCGACCGGACCCCACCCGACCCCGGACCGGACCGACCGGACCCCCGAACCCGATCGGACCGGACCGACCAGACCGGACCGACCGGACCCCACCCGACCCCCGAACCCGACCGGACCCCCGGACCCGACCCAACCCCCGAACCGAACCAGACTGATCGGACCCCGCCCGACCCCGGACTGGACCGTCCGGACTCCCGAACCCGACCGGACCCCCGGACTGACCGGACCGAGCAAACAAACCAGACCCCGGACCCGAACCCCGGACTGGACCCCGGACCGACTGAGCCCGAGCGATTGAAACCGACCCCCGGTCCACACCGACCGGACCCGAACCCCGGACCGAACCGTCGACCGCACCGGACCCTGGACCCGACCGACCCTGGTCTGGTTCGTTTGGGGGTCGGGTTCGGTCTAGGGTTCGGGTCCAGGGGTCCGGTCCAGTCGGTCCGGGTGTCGAGTTGGTCGGTCTGGTCCGGTCCGGGGGTCGGGTCCGGTCGGGTTCGGGGGTCGGGTCGGTTGTCACATAAAATCATAGAATAACATGTGAATATTTGTATAAATATTCATATAAAATCATAAGTTCAATTGTCATCTGAAATGACAAAACATTCACATAAAATCATAACGTATGATTTACATTAAATCATAGAATATCAAACGTCTAAACTCAAGTGCGTGCTCGTATAGTGATGGTTACACAACACCCTAGTTGCTATGGTCAACTTAAGTCAATCACATAAATGTTCACCTAACATTTATTACAGTTTAGGTTTAGGTTAAATCAGGAAAGGACGGAGAAAGGACCTGAAAAGACGGATTGTCACAAATCCGTCCTTATACACATTTGACGAACGAATCGAATACAACTTAGGGTTACTGCTCATTTTTTTTTATGGAAGAGGATGATTGTATAAAAACTAGTTGGCGGGATGTGCACGTTGCGCGCTTGTTGTGGTGAGTCGCGTGAACGTTTTTTATTTAATTTTACCGTTTGACCCAGTAAAAATTAAATTTCTCACCATTTTTTATCGAGAAAGCATGGACTTTTTTCATGTTGGGCCAGGTAACGACCATTAATGGTGGTTTACAAACCGTTTGGCCTTATATGCTGAAATAACTTGTAGCATTCCAATAAGGTTTTCAATGCTTAAATAACTTATAGCATTCCAATAAGGTTTTCAATGCTTAAATAACTTGTATATACAGTTTGGTTGGAAGTACTTTACAAATACTATTCACTTAATGAAACGATCAAAAGAGAGAAATTTTAAAAAAATGAAAACGGTTACTATTCACTCCAAACACTATTCATTTAGTTGTCTATTGTATATAGGGTAACTGGTGTGGAGGGGGATAGTTTGTGAGTTTTTGGGGTGGTATGATATATATAGGTAGAAATTGAAAACTTCAACCCACCTATCTCTGTATGGGCCGTATAAGTGTATATGGGGCGTATAAGAATCAATACCCACCTGCCACACGAAAACCAACAAGTTTGAATTTCGAATTAACATACGCTGCGTATTAGGATATACTATGCGTATATGGACAACCTCATACCATACAAAACATAATGTCAGATTCTGATCCAGATACGCTACGTACAAGGACATATGCAACGTATTGGTGCATAATACGTTGCGTATATCCTTATATGCAGCGTATCTGGATGTTCAAATAGAACATTTTGTCCTCTTATGGATGTCCAAATACAGGGGACCATAAATAGAAACACAAAATCTTTTCAAATACTAATCTCTGCTTTGCATTTGAAATGTCTAGAGCCCATTTCTTGAGTGGGGCACATTTTCTTTCTTCTTAACTATTTAAACTATTTATGTACTTTTATGATACATATACACATAGTTATGTATAACTAGATATAATATATATTTAGTTAAAAAGAAAAATATATAAATGTAAAAGATGTCATAACATTGGATGGTGACGGATTAACTTTTCCAATTTCCTTTTAAGGATACACATACATAGAAACATGATTAAGTTAAAAGAGATTCGATTCCTTGTAAAAAATAAAAGAAAAGTACTGAAAATGATATAAAAATGTCAAGAGATAATAAAGTGAGCTGCTACCATTACGATGTAGTTTCAGAAACACCTAATTTCAGAAACACGTAGTTTTTCAGAAACACATTATATAATTTATATTACTTTATAAGAACCACATTATATTATAACCTGCTTTTAGGTTATAAATACTTTATTAAAAAACGCCTGAGTCTGATAAAAATAATAATTAGTTACAAAAATGGGGAATAATAAATATAAAGTATTATGGATTTTAGTAAATAATTAATTTTGAATTGTTTGGGAATAGAATTGTGTTACCTACCAAATTAAATCGTTTTTATTTATTTGACAATCTATAAAGAGCAGACCCATTAAATCATGATCGAAATGCGTTATGATCTAGTTATAGTTTGTTGCCGCCGTAACGTGTGGGTTGCACCAATGTCACGAGTCTTGTAAATTATCATCGTCACTAAACGCGTTATAAATTATCGTCGCGCCGCATCAAACTAACAGAAACAAATATCACGTTGTCATCGTGGCCGAGCTTGCAAAAAAATACAGAAGACAAATTATCGGTACCCTACTAGTTGAGAAGGTAAACCTTCTCTTCAACAGCCGTTCTCTCTAGTAGAGTAGACGACATTCAGAATAAAAAAAACAGAACCCCTAGTTATGGAGGTCGTTTGCCCCATAGATACCCAGTTCGCTCACCAAATCTCATTTCTCCTCGAACCACCTTCCCCTCTACAAGTTCAGGCAATCTCTCTCTTCGTCTCTCCGTGTCTGAGTCTGTAAAGTTCTTCTGAAAAAATGTTATTTATAACTTGCAGGAGTATTTCGATGAACTTATCACTAGTAAACAATGCGACGGAATTCAAGTCAAACCAACCAACAACTACGGAAAAGGTACTCTTCCTATTCCGTTCAGGAATAACCCATTTCATCATTTATGTAATTTTTAATGTCTAGTATTGTTAATACGTAAGGGGAGTTATTTCAGTCTTTTGCACACCAGGTGTTTGATATATTGCACCAGAGACGTAAACTGTAATTTTTGTTTTTGTAAATGTTCTCCATTTGCTCACATGAGGGACAGTTTCCATACCATCAATGTTACCTTCAAACTCTCCACAATCCTTTCTCGTATTGTCATTATACTACCAACAACAACTCTTAAATGTAGTCTTGTTACCCCCACTTGTTATCTGGATATTTTTTGTTTAAAAATTTTTTGCCCTTCAAAAATTTTTTGTGTGTGTAAAATAATAGTTTTATGTCACACTCATAAGTAGGTAAAACAAAAAGCCTACACTTGTAACATGTAAATAAACTATAAATGTGTAGAAATAAGAATGGAAAAAGAAAATACAAAAGTAAAAGGAGAAAGAAAATCCTTACTTGGATATTTAAGTATACGTCCACACTTTTAAGTTTGTAGATTTGATCAACTTCCCCATATTTTTTGAAGTGTGGAAATTTAGAAGCAGTTTGCCACAATATATCCTTAAGTGGTGAATATGCCAAAAACCAGTGTTGTAAAAATCTGGATTAATCGGCGCCTAGGCAGCGATTAATCGCTAGGCGGTCCATTAAGGAGTAATTTTTAGCTAATCGGTGCATTAATCGGTTGCTGGATTAGTCCGAAAAAATCGGTCTTAGGCGGTGGGTCCTGTTTTACCCATTTAACTCAAATTGAACCACAAACCCGATCAGTAGGTTATTTTTACCCATTATGACTTGGTCAAAATAAGAATCCAAGCCCTAAATAACGTCGACGTCCACCACATGATGCATGATTAACCGTCCATCAGTTTTAACTTTATTTTTGCGAAATTAGTAAAATAACGTTAAAGTTAGTGCAATTTCACTTTTGCCCCCAAGGGCCCACACAAATGTATACATTATATGCGCACACTATAAGCGGGGCGTTAGGGATTTAAGAATCGTTTGTGTTAATTCCTCGGAACATAATTAGCATGCAGTTGAACATTATAAAAAATATACAGGTGTTTATGCTGACATGGACTTCGAAGAAGGGGGCCTTGTTTTGAAGGACCAAATGCTAGTTGGCATGCAACATTCTTCAAATAAGGTTGTTTAGTTTGAATTGAATATTCAACCCTGCTTACTTCCACTTAAACCATTTATGCTTTCATTTTATTTAATATGTATTATGTATTTATGTTGCTAAATCTTTTTTCTTGACTTTCATATTACTCTGTTGCAGATAGATTGTCTTGTATGTGGTTGCTGCTTCTGTTTTATTGGTTCAACAGAAATCCAAATAGGGAGGAAGTTGTTTCTGCAAGGTTTAGGCAGCCCAAAAGATGTCTGCTTTAATGAAAAATTAGAATCTTTAATGCATGAGAAATTGGAACTGCCTTACTCAAAGAAATTTCCATTGCCTGGAGTTATAAATTGCCCCGGTGGATGTAAAGAAGTTTACTACTGTAGGTGAGCTCGCTCATAGCTATTCTTGGTAATTTGATTTGGGTCTTATTTTCGTTCCTAATTAGTTAACTCATTTCTCTATTTCTCTGCGAATAATCATTTCTAGTGGATAAAATATTAAATACGCTTGTTTGTATTTTTTTTTGGGGGGGGGGGGGGGGGGGGTTCAAATCACTTATTTCAAAAACTGGTCAATCTGGGTTGTATATTCTTGACAACAAGCTAAAGATGTAAAGTTATAAATTTTAGCCCTATGAAACGAGGCAATTGATTTAGAATCACCCAAGCAAACTTAAGTTTTTTTGAAGCTCTTAATTTGGGTTACCAATATAATTATATCTATCGTAACTGACTTGTTGTAATTGTATTATCACATTAACTATTCATTAGTAGAAACAAGGACACTTGAATCGTAACTAGTCATTGATTGTGTTAAAGATGAGCTAATGACATATTCCAAATATTTGTAGCAAATCGTGTGCACAGACTGATTGGGATTTCTGCCATTCTTTACTTTGTACTGGAGAGGGATCAAGCAATAAGGCACTTTCAAAATTCATACAACATGCCAATGGTAAGGTGGAAACATAATTAACCATTTCCATACATATTTTCTCCTATGCTCATATTTTCTCCTTCCTTAATTTTTAAGTTCTCTTTCCTTATCAGAGACAAACGATATTTTCCTCCTTGCTGCCAAGGTAAGTTCCTTCTAAAAGATAAGCTCACTTTCGCTTATTCTGTTCTCATATAGATGTGTGTATAGCATTATAATATAATAAGAAGAATTACTATAACAATCTAATTATATTTATTTATTACATGTGACTAACAAAATAGAATTCTACGTATTCTATTTCCAGGCGATTTCTTGTACGATCTTAAAATACAGGAAGTTGAAAGCAGCATGTGATAACGAGACAGATAAAGAGAAGAATCACCTCTCTGATCTTTTAGGTGACCACAGTTTTGGTCTTCTTTTGAAGGCTTGGAACCCTTTATTAATGGGGTATAAGAGGAGGTACATAATTTTTTTTCTTCGTTTTTTTACCACTTGCAAATATGCAAATAACTTATATAACTATTATTGCATCGCTACTTATATTCAGTTGTAGATATGCAAACCGCTTTTTCTATGTAATTAGTTTTCATTTGTCTCAGTTAATATTGGGCGATCCTACTTCTTTTGAGGGTGGGTTGCATAAAATGGTTGCAATGTTCATCTAATTTCTAACTATGGTAACAATCTTTATTTTCATCCGTAACAGCCCTTAAATTTTCAAACATTTTGATTTAAAGTACTTTGTACAGTACATGTTACAAGGTCTAAACTGCTGACATAACAATGACTTGTTGGTACGTTTGGCTTTTCTTTGACACGGCAAAGGTTGACTACTACGGACATAGGTCCATATTATAACCCACATCAGATTTGATTTGGATCACAAGAATGACCCATGACCCGGTTAATCTAGTCCAGATTAATAGGACAAATAGGTAGGAGAGTGGGTGGTTCTTGGGCAGTACTTACATTTTTTTAGCTAGTAGTGCAGGTCTAGAAATAGAGTTTTGCTTTTCATTTGGGTTGTTTAGTGTTTTTATCTAGCATCAAAACTTTGTGTGGAGATTTGCCCATCTCGAATAGGGCCCTCTTTGTAAGCTTTCTGCATCATTAATCCTATTAGTTACAGAGTTCTAACAAAGGTTCCATTACTGGGAAACGAAGAGGATAAGATGATTTGGAATACCGGGAGTTCTCATCTAAACCAATGTGTAGGTGGGTCATCACCAAATCAGAATGATGTTATTGCTGCTCAATTAGCAGCCATTATAGTTCAATTAGACTCCTTGTTATCTCTGAAAGATGATGTGGCATCACTCAAGAAATTGATGTATGGAACGGAACAGCTGTCCAATGCAACGATCAAGGTGGGGATTCTGACTCTCACCAACGTTTTAGTGACTATAGGGATGACTAGGAACTTGAGGATGTACCTCAAGGTTCGTTGACAGATGTGGTCGAGGAGGCGGGAGAGAATCAAAGAGAAAACAAAGAGCAAGAAGATTTGCGTAAGGATAAGTTGGAGGGGCTCATGTCTAAGGATCATAACATCAGGTCTCGGGATGGCGATGTTGGATCCGAGAATGTTTTGGGGGCATCTTCGGCTTGGTTTTATATTACGCGCATAATGCGATGATGCGCCAATGTGATCTACATGTGATGCATTGCATTATATAAAAATATGTTTTTTTCTTCTTTTCTACATTGGATCACTTTCTAACTGTCTTCACTCATAAATGTTGTCTTATATGTATACAATATTGTTAATTATTACCTGGTGCTCTTATTTATAACCTGCTGTACACCAAAAAAAGAATTATACCTTGTTTATAATCTGTTGTTAGTTGTTGCTTGTTCTAATCTGTTTTAACTTGTTATCAAACACATGATGCTTGTTAATTTGCTATTTTAACTGTTCATATTGGTTGCTGTTGTTTGTTTTGGTTGCGGCTGTTGACTTCTGTTTTAATCTGTTGTTTTAGTTATGAGTTGTGACCATCAAAGAAGGAAGTTGTGACCAATATGTATAATTAATATCTTAGTATGCTTGATTTGAACCAAAAAGCACAATTCCTTATCTTCTTATAACATGAGTTTTTCTAGTTAAAGTATGTTTTATAAGTTTATATGTATAACTAATTTTTAGTTTTTGTTATAAAGAAAGCATCACATACGTGATGCGCTCACGCATCGGATTTTTGGACCAAAGGCATCAGAGCGCATCACACAATTTAAAACCAAGATCTTTGGAACTAACAAATATTTCCTTTCGAACGAGTGTTGAACAAAAGATAGGCGGCAAAGCAATGTTGGGGTATTATCCAGGAAAAAAAGCCTCGAGATCCCATCTAACCCTTGTGATAGAGTTTAGATCAGTTGAGCACTACACCCATTGCTTATATACCTATCAAAAAAGATCGTGGAATTGACTTTCTACCTCAACCGGTTATCACGCATCGTTGGGTTCATGAATCGGGTTAAACTACAATTGAATGGCTTATTGCTTTACGCAAGGACATGTTGGAGGGGCTCAAGTCTAAGGATCACAAGGTTAGGTCTCGAGATGACGGTATTGAATCTGAGAATGTTTTGAGGGCATCTTTGGAACTCTCGAATATTTCTTTTCGGATGAGTCTTGAACAAAAGTAGGCAACAAAGCAATGATGGGGTATCATCTAGATAACAACCTCGAGATCCCATCCAACACCTGTGATACTAGTTTAGTGGGTTTAGATCAGTTGAGCTCCTGATCACAAAAGATCGTGGAATTGATTTTTAGCATCAACCACTTATCACACATTGTTGGGTTCATGAATCGGGTCAAACCACAATTGAATGGCATTTCTAAGGAGCGTGGAGACACTCGCTGTCGAGGGGAAGAGGAAAAGAGGTAGGCCTAAACTGATGTGGGAGGAGCAAATTAGGCATGATTTGTGAGACTTGCACCTATAGTCAATGATTAGTGGTAGGAGTGTATGGAGAAGTAGGATAAATGTTAGGGATTTTTAGGAATGAGGGTATTCATGCATCCCCGTTTTTTATGCGTGTGGTCGATACTTGATAAGTGCCATATGTGGGTGTGTATGTGTTTCTGTAGTACCTCACGCCTAGACTTATGTATGTGTGTTTTTCAAGTCGGGGTCTCTTTGGGTGCTTTTTTCAAGTCGTGGTCTCTTTGGGTGCATCCTCTTTATCTCTCGGGGTACAGGTAAGGTATGTGCTCTTCTCACCCTCCCAAGACCCTACTCTTGAAGTGGGATCTCTTTGGGTATGTTTGTTTATTGCTTGTTGCAACCATATGTTGAAAGAAGCAACCCGGGAAGATTATGACTATTGGGTGCCTCAATTTCCTTATTCCCAGTCCCATATTAATAGACAGATTTATAGGAGAGTGGTTGGTTCTTGGGCTGTTACTTACAGTTTTTTAGCTAGTAGTGCAGGTCTAGAAATAAAGTTTTTGCTTTTCATTTGGGTTGTCAGTGTTCTTTCCCCTGGGTTAAATTTTGAATGAATGGGAGATTTTGTGGGTGGAAACGAAGATTACCAAAAATATAAATTGGACTAAAGTTAGTTATCCTTTTGATGATACCCGTTATACTTTTATGACCTTAATGTTTGTGAAAGGTAATTATATACTGTTGTTCATAGGTGGTGGGATTGCGTCGCTTTGCCGGATGATGTTGATGTTTCAGATGAAGATTCATTTAGAATGCAAATAAGGCTGTTGGCCTTTGAGGTCCGTCATATACATGCTAAACAATATGACTTTTCTTAAATGGGTTGAAATTGCCAACTCTAGTCTTCTCTTTTTAATCCAGTTTGCTGATCATATATCGTATATGTTCTTAATAGTGAATGTCTCTTTTAAGATATCAATAGGATTCGACTCGGTTTGTATTAATAAAATAAAAATAAGTGAAAAAACTTGGTATTGAAGTAGACGATTGACCAGTTAGCAAACATGCTTATCATGTTTATGTGGTATTATTGTTATTTTTATTGCTGCTTAATCATTAGTTTGACTTTTCTAGTCACTGGAACTCTTGAAGGCTGCAATATTGGATGAAGAATGCTTGCCATGTATCCTGACCTGACACATGCTTAATCTGATATAGTTTCATGCAATCATCAAAGTCACCCAAGAAACTAGTTGATTGCTTTGTGCACATGTTGTTTCTCATGATCTCTCTCTCTCTCTCTCTCTCTCACACACACACACAGACACACACACACACTAAAAAGGGTAATTATAGTGAGTTTAATGGTAACTTCAGTGGCTGCCAACTTTTACTTTTGATAAACTTTTATTCATTGTATCCTTAATCCTTTTAAGTGTTCTCCTTAGAGATATATGGGCATCTTATTGGCATGTTTGAGCTAAATAACCTGTAAGTATATCATCTACCATATCTTCTATCCCTACTTAGTTGTCTAGCTTGTAATCAAATGGAAAAATATGATACTTGCATACAACTTTTAAAGGAGGGGCAAAATGTGCAAAAAAAAAAAAAAGGTTTTTGGGAGTCCGATTAATCAGAATTATTTATTTAACCCATAATTTTATACCAAATATTTTTTTTCATGCGACAGTGATTTGGTTGTAGCATCTCCAGTGGAGGATTACTTTTTGTACATAAATGATCTTCCAGAAGCTGAAAAGGTTTTGAATGTTTTACACTAATAATATTTTCTGTTTTACATGGTTATATATCTTTCTATTCATATCTTATTGGCAGAAAGAAATTGATGAAATAACACAACCTTTTCTTGATGCTCTTGGAGAGGACTACTCAGCTTGTTGTCAAGGTAATCTGGGATGGTTAATGGGTTATATGGGGTAATTTTATGTTACAGGTTGTCTTGACCAGAACATTTTTTACATTCTCTTTTTGTAAGTAATTAGTGTATTAACAACAACTATTTATTACAATAACAATCTATATTATCGAGTAGCAAGATGTAGGAGGTCTAATACATTAATACCCTTTGGGCAACTCTCAACCCGTTTGGCCCCTTCTTTTCCATTTTACTCGACTGGTTTTACTAAAAAAAGTGGACGAACATTTTAATTATAGTTTTGGTATAGTTTTGGCAATTATGTATTTTTTTGGCAGGCACTGCATTTTTTCCACTCCAGAGCTGTATGAATCATTCATGTTGTCCCAATGCTAAGGCGTTTAAAAGAGATGAGGTATTTCTTTCATAATTTGCATATTCTTCTTATTTTAGTAAATCCTCCTCAAAACAGTAATGAGAAATCATGTCACGCAGTAATACAGTATATAACATTGCAACATTTAGACCTCCTAAGAACTGCAAAAATCAATATAAATTTAACAGTTTAGAATCTTTAAACGGCTTCACGAATTCTAGATTGATGGCTGGATTTTTACTCCTAGTAACATCATTAAAAAACTTTAAGTTTTACATTTATAGGTGCCAAAAGAAACTGGCGGGTTAGGTGCTCGGAGTAATGAATATCTTAATTTCATAATATATATTGTAGTAAATATGATCACATTATTTTTTTTTATCAAACTAATGGTTCATTATTTAGAATGAAGTAGTTTAGAAGGTTGCGAAGACTCGGGTATATTTTGGATGAATTTTGAACTTTTTAACATGCTAAATCAGTAAATTTAACTAGATGGCCTTCTTTTGACATGATAAGCGAATAGGTCTAATGCATACAACCCCTCCTTGATGGCCTTATTTAGAAATTTAGGTTATTATTACTTTTTTATTGTTTCTGTAATCATGTTTAACACCATGATTAAAAAGTCCAAAAATGGAAAGAAAAATAGTTTGGGTCAAGCCGATTATTCTTAACCCTCACTTGAAACTTATTTGTTTTGACCCGCAGTTGTGTGTGTTTAACCATTAAACAGAGGTGATAGTTAGGTTGTTGTGTTTAAATTGCAGGACAGAGATGGGCAAGCAACCATAATTGCATGCAAACCCATTAAAAAGGGAGAGGAGGTGATGTCATTATTCCTAATTTCATATATTTGTTCACTTCTTTTTCCTTAGAAAATTCAAGGTCTTACAAGTATATAACTTAAAGAAAATATTTTATTATAAGTCAAACATTTAAAATAACCCTTGCATGAGAATCTTGTAAATCAAACTGGTGTCGGTAATCTATTGCAACAACTATTATCTGATAAAAAGTTTAATCAACACGAACATGGTGTCGGTAATTTATTGCAACAACTATTATCTGATAAAAAGTTTAATCAACACGAACACGAGAAGAAATCGATTTTCATGTATCCCCAAAAGGAAGCTTTTAGCATTTTAAGGGGATTAGAATAAAAGTGATTGATTGTTAGTCAAATGTTTAAATTACTCTTTAAAATGCCAAACAAGGGACTTGGCAAGCTATAAGTAATTTACGAAGTTGACAACGGACATGATGGGAGTTCCATATTAGAATTTGTTTCACATAATAAACTTACGTTTTGGAGCTGATTATTTGATGCATTATATTTTGAAGTCACAATAATTAATGCTCATATTTTCTGCTGATTGTTATTTGTTAGTTTCATCACTTCATGTCAGCTTTAGCAGAAATAGGCAGTAAAAGGTGAAAGTTGCAACTAAAGGGATTGAAACATGATCTAGATAAGTGATTGTATAAATCTGATGATATTACAAATGAGGTGAAACCCCTATTTATACAAGCTAAGAAATATCTAGATACAATAACTATCTAGCTACAAGAAATATCTTGAAGTCTAGATAGAAGAAATATCTAGATATTGGGCTAGTGGGCCTAATACTAATGTGTATATATATATATATACACACACACTATTTAACACTCTTCCTCAAGTTGGAACACAGATGTCAATCATGCCTAAGTTGTTACAAATAAAATCAATATGAAGATTTAACCGGGTTTCCATTTCCACAATCAAAATAACGGTTACAACTCAGTCCGACATACGGGGCAAACGGGCAACAAGCTGCGCCGCAAGCCCTTTTTGAATAGCAAGTTGAAATTTTCTCTTTATATGTATTGGTTGAATTGATAGAGGATCAACTTTAGTCCCTACTACTTAGATCTCTGATTAAATGACAATCAACTTCAATATGCTTCGTCCTTTCATGAAATACTTGATTCTTGGCTATATGTATGGCTGATTGATTATCACAATATAGTCGCATCAGATCATTCGAAATAACCCCAAGTTCTCTAAGAAGACAACCCATATCATTTCCAATGTGACATCTACCATAGCTCTATACTCTGATTCAACGCTTGATCGAGATACTGTGTGTTGCTTTTTACTCTTCCAGCCTCCAGGACACAAGATTTCCATCGACAAACACACAATAGCCAGTAGTAGATCGTCTTGAGATAGGACAACCTGCCCACTTTCCATCAGAGAATCCTCATATCCGTCTATCTCCCTTCTCTGTAAAAGCGAGTCCACACGACAGTGACCCTAATCAGTATACAGGATTCTTAGACCTGGTGTGTTCTTGAGATACCTTAAAACATGAAGGATGCCATCCCAATGTCCAGTATATGGTGTGGCCATGAATTGACTGAAGACACTAATTGCGAATGAGATATCTGGACGTGTGACAGTCAAATAATTAAGTTTCCCGACCAATTGGCTGTACTCCTCCTCATCGGGCTCCCATCCTCCAGAAGAAGCTTCCTTGTAGGAAGCATTGGGCTATCAAGTGGCTTAACCCAGTAAACCACACTCAAATAACATATCAAGGACATACTTCCGCTGAGATAGAAATATTCCTTGTGGAGAACGTGACACCTCAATGCCAAGGAAGTACCTGAGTCGACCTAAGTCGCTGGTCTGGAACTGAGACTGAAGGAAGTGTTTGAGCTCAGAAATACCGGTCTCGTCATCTCTTGTGATTATAATATCATCCACATACACTAACAACCCATATAATCCTTCGGCCTTGACGGTGTCCGAAGAACACAGAGTGATCATATGCACTACGAATTCCAAATTCTTCCATAACACCAGGGAATCTGCCAAACCAAGCTCTAGGAGACTGCTTAAGACCATATAATGATCGTCGTAACCTGCATACTTTCGAGGCCTCCTCCTCAATCACATATCTGGGTGGTTGCTTCATATAACCTCCTCCTCAAGAACACCATGAAGAAAGGCGTTCTTGACATTAGGTTAACGATTGATAGTAGCCAGAGAGATACAAATACGAATAGAGGGCATTTTGGCAATGGGGGAGAAAGTTTCGTCATAATCAATGCCATAAGCCTGGGAATAACCCTTAGCAACCAACCGGGCCTTCATGCGATGTAGGGAGTCATCGCGATTGAGCTTGATAGTGAACACCCAACGATAACCTAATAAGCTTCCCATGAGGAAGCGGCTCAAGATCCTATGTATGATTGGCTCGAAGTGCCCCTATCTCACCTTCCATAGCCTTTCGCTATCCGAGACGATTAAGAGCTATCGTCACATCCTTGGGCATCGGGTAGGAATCAATAGTAGTGGTGTAGGCACGGGATTCCGTGGAGAGATGGGCATAGGAAACATGATGCTAAATAGGGTAACGGGTGGAGCGTTGTCTAGTCTCTTTATGGAAAGCTATGGGTATATTAGGATACGGTGCACCCAGTGAATCATAAGTGTTCATATCAAATGGATCGTGGGTAGTGGGTGGTAAAGAGACATTAGGTTCAGTCACATATGAGGATGCTAACGATGGACCTGCATCATGGTCCGGTTGTGTATCAAGAGGTTGTGTCGTCTTATTCTTATTCCGTTTAGCATACGTGAAAACCACCGGAGGTGTCTCTTTCGGGAGGCCAGTTGTAGCACCATCAGTTGATAAATACTCTTTTGCATTATCCGTGCGTAGAGTTTTGATTGATGTATTAAATTGGTTTTGGACATATGAATGAAACTCACGAAAAATGGAACTAATCTCATTACGAGATTTCATCAAGTAAACCTAAGTGGCATGGGAATAGTCATCAATAAACGTAATGAAATACTGAAAACCCAAGGTAGCTTTTGTTGGGCAAGGACCCCATACATCATAATGTAAAAGTTCAAACAAGGTACTGACTCGACTAGATACTTTTGGGGGGATAGGGAAGCCTAGTATGTTTACCAAGCTGATAAGACTCACAATGAAAATCCGAAGAAATAGGAAAATCCGGTGTCATATGCCCCAGAACCGCTACAAAGGGATGACCAAGCCGACAGTGAGTCTCTCTGATAGTGGAATCACATATGTTTGCTTTAGGGTGCTGGTAAAGGATAGACGGTAGAGGCCTCTTGATTCGAAACCGATGCCAATCAGTCGGTTCGTCCCTAGCTCCTGAAAAACACAATAAGATGGATAAAATGTTACTGAACAATTGTTTTGTTTAGTGATTTGGCTTACGGAACAAAGGTTATCAGGGAAATTAGGAACAAGCAAAACGGAGAAAAGATTAAGGTTTGTCGAATTACGAATGGATCCAATGCCACGAACTGGACATGAAGATCATCCGCAATGCGAATGGGTGGGTGAGAGATATTATGGAGGCTAGAGATAATACCTTCGTTCCCAGTCATGTGATAAGTAGCTCCAGAATCAATAACCCAAGAGGAATCAAGACTAGGAGATGTACCTAAATGAGGATAGTGGGCGTGTCACCTGTGGAGAAGGATTAGCTGCTTGAGATGATAGTAGTTGTTGGAACCGAGTATACTCCTCTTGGCTGAGTGTGTAAGTATGGGTAGTCTAGTCATTAGGTTCATCAGCATTAGCCATTCTAGCTCGAGGACGGGTAGGTGGTTGAGATCCAGGAGGACGGTTTGGGCAATTATACTTTGTATGCCCATCCTGTTTGCAATAGTGACAAGTGATACCACGTCCAATACCCTTCGTTGAGCGGTGTGAGATCCTTGACCAATGCTTTTAGTAGTAGTTTGCATGGCCGATGTGTCAATAGAGTCAGAAGCTGCAGTGTCTGAACCGTACATCTCACGTAAGAGATGGTATGTGGACGCCACAGATTTGATAGGAGTAGAGTTGCTCAATAACAATGGTCGAGCGCTAGAGTACGTAGGGGACAAACCGGCGATAAACATCATAACAGCCATCTTCGTGTTGCGCTCCTCTTGAACCTTCAAGTCAGTAGTAGGTGGAAACAAGGCATGCAACTCATCCTGTAGTTTGGAGAACAGAGTAAAGTAATCCGTGAATGATGAATCACTTTGCTCGATTCTCGTGTATGCTTGGACCACCGAATAAGCATGAGACAATGATTCTTTTGCGGAGAAGGATGAAGAAAGATGATTCCGCATTGTCTTTACAGTGGCAAAATTTTGTGCAATAGCAAGTACTTGTGGTTGTATTGCATTCCATAGAGCCATTTGAATGCCGCTATATTTAACTCGCCATTCCCAAGTCATAGGATTAGGAGGGTCATCGGTCAGATGGCTATCTTTGTCCAAGCTTGCAAGGCCCTTCTGGACAAAGAGACTTCATGAATTCCAGTTGTTGGAATTGAGTTTCATTGGTATACGAAGAACCAAGGGGTGATTGATAATATCCGGGCAATAACATTTGCCTGAACTTCCTTTTGTTTTTCATCACCCATTTCCAATGAATAAACAGAAAACAAGTAGTGGAACTAGTCTGAAATAAATTTAAGGCCTTGAGCAGAAAAATACTTGAGCAGAACAGTACCTGACTGGAAGACTGAATCAGACATAAAAAGTTCAAGGATTCAGAATTTTGATTTCACAGATTAGATCAGAATCAAATTCCGATCGAAGCAAAAGAAAGTCGGTGGTTAGAATCGGCGGCACGTGATCTCACGCGCCGGCGTGTGGCAGACACACGCGGATGATAGGCAGCGCGTGGCAGCGCGTGTGGAGGTGTTCGGCGGCTGCTTTTTGGCGGAGCCCTCATCGGAGGTAGGCGACTGTAGTGGTGGCGACGGTGTTCTTCAATTTGGTCCGGAAAAAAAGATCTTGAAACTAGGCATGAACAATAGCGACTGTAGTAGCAGATTAGAGAGCTGAGGAGCTTATAGCTTTGATACCATGAAACAGGATCTAGATAAGCGATTGTATAAATCTGATGATCAATTGAGGTGAAACTCTATCTATACAAGCTAAGAAATATCTAGATACAATATATATCTAGCTACAAGAAATATCTAGATACAAGTAATATCTAGATACAAGTAATATCTAGATACAAGAAAATATCTAGATATTGAACTAGTGGGCCTAATATTAATGTACATATATATATATGGGTAAAGTTCTAGTACAAACCAATATTATTGTAAGAACTTAAGAACTAATGTAAGAACCATTAAATTTAAGGTTATTTACATAATTTTATGCTTCTTCTTCTTTTTCCTTCATGTCTATACACATGATAACAACTTAACGACCTAAAAAACAAAAAACTAAACAAAAATCGTTTTTTTTTGTGTAAATCCGACTATGTTGCATATATGCAACATATGAAAACATATAATGTTGCACATATGCAACATATGAAACATATAATGTTGCATATATGCAACATGTTGCATATATGCAACATTATATGCAACATGGTATGTTCCATATAAAACATATGAAACATACCATGTTGCACATATGAAACATATAATGTTGCATATATACAACATGGTATGTTGTATATAAAACATATGAAACATTTTCATATCATGTTGCATATATGCAACATTGTATGTTTCATATGTTGCATATATGCAACATAGTCGGACAGGCAAAAAAAAAATAAACAAAAAAAAAAAACAAAAAAAAAACTTCTTTTTTAAGTCATCGGGTGGATATGGGTGGATATACGTGAAATTAAATTAAAAAAAAAATCAAATTACCCAAAAAAAACTTTATTTGAAATAATTTTCCATTGGTTCTTACAAGTTTGTACAATAGAAAACAATATATCTTTACTATAAATGTAGTGGAGGAATTAAAAAGAAAGGACAAAATTACTTAATTATCCCTCATTTAAGTTGGTTCTTAAGTTCTTACAATAGATAATGGTTCTTACATGAACTTTACCCATATATATATATATATACACACACTTTTAAGTTTTAATAGGGATAAACCGTGGTATATGAGAATTTGAAAAAAGTATAATACAAAAAAAAAAAACATAAATACCTAAATCATAACAGGGAAACTATTCATCATGATAAATTAGAAAGAAAGAGAAGTCTTTAACAAATTAGAAAGTCTAAGTAGTTTGTGTTAGGTATCATTTTTCTTGAAGAAGAGGAGGCACTGAGGAGATGACTTTTCTTTCATTTAAAGTGGGCACAAGACCCTAATCTTACATCTCTTAGAATCTAACTTTTGGGCAAATTTGTCTTTCAAAATAAAAGTGAAAATTATAAACCTAACTTCATTTGGTTTAATCAAACGACTACATGTTACGGGTCTGCTTGGAATGAAAGGGGAACCATTTTGTAACGCCCTAATGCTGTATAAGGTATACAATAAGCATCTGTAGTCATCAACAACAATTTGGTTACTCTTCGGTCATGCATACAAAATGTTAGGTTGTGGAGCCTTGATTGGGCCCGTGTTTTAGCTCATTTGTTTATGTAGCTCTACTTCAGTCTTTATTGATAATTCCCATTGTACTTATAATTCATCATGAGTGATGCAATTAGCAATAAAAGTAAGACCCTGGTTGCAACCCGTGATGTAGGTCACCTTGACTGAACTACGTAAATCTTGCGTGTTCATTCTGGTTTATTATTTTTCTACAATGATTGTTAGTTTATTGTGTGTGTGATTAATTACGAATTCCAATAATTGGTATTAAGAGCCGGTTCATT
The DNA here is from genome assembly GCA_039602395.1 of Deinandra increscens subsp. villosa. Lineage (NCBI taxonomy): Eukaryota > Viridiplantae > Streptophyta > Magnoliopsida > Asterales > Asteraceae > Deinandra > Deinandra increscens. Next base: position 45,522,770 of record JBCNJP010000006.1, read on the forward strand.
TATACATGGTTTAGTGTTAGGTCCGCAGTCACCACTGCCACCCATGGTTACCATATATGTTTATATTTCCACAAAAATGTGATATTTCAGGTTACCATATCATACATAGATGAAGATCTTGAACTGGAAGAGAGACAAGCACTACTTGCAGATTACGGTTTCATATGCAAATGCCCGAGATGTGTTAACGGAGAGGTGTAGTTCACAATAGCTGCTGATCCATTCCATATATCATCGATTGTTCTATCAATTTTGACAGTTCTTATTAGTTTCTATATGCAAGAGATGGAAATCATTTTAGATTGTTATACTGGAAGAATTTATTTATTTGAAATTGTAATATGAGACACTAGATTTTTTTTTTTTTTTGAATATTTATCAAGCTAAACGCATGACCCATGCTAAAATTCTTATATTTCGTCAACTTTGTATTTCGAATGCTCTTTTATGCAGTTAGTAGAAGTTGTAGTTATAGCTCTACGAATGAAGTGGATTGTATCAACTAGGGAAATGGAAAGATTGATATAAGTTTTATGTTTGTGTATTCTTTTATTGAGACTTGCATCTCTTTGAGATATGGTTATGGTTGTGGATGGACCTCATGGAGATGTATGATTGAAGTTAATGACTTCTAGGGAAGGGTGTATGGTTTTTCTCTTAGCATCATCTTAGAGGCTTTGTCCTTTTAGTTGGAGGTTCTGGGTTCAAACTGAGACAATGATGTAATTGGCCTTTACATGTTGTCTTTATGGTTATATGTTTCTTTATAATTTTATAATATGTAGTGTACCATTGCTATAGGCTCGTATATTTTGTTTTAGCCCCCTCTTCTGCTATTTGTTTGTCTTTCAGGGGACAAACTCCAGGTTTTTGAATTTATTGTTCTCGCATCTGGCCTGTTAGGGGAAACTTCTATATTCTCTTGAGAAAGATGCAATATTTGCGAATATTTCATCATTTCTGGACCATACCAATAGCATTGCTATTGGTAGTATTTTACTTGGTATGATTGTTGTTTAATACATTTGATACAATTAACCTTTTATAAATAGATAAAGGTTCATTAGGAAATTCAAAAAAAGAAAGAAAAAGAAGAAAAGAAAAAACCAAGGAGAATATGTTCAAATGAATTTCAATTGAAGTCATTGTAGCAGGTTGGAGTCGACTCGTTTAATCTCCAGTTGAACTCATTCT
>JBCNJP010000006.1:45524463-45568937 GCA_039602395.1 Deinandra increscens subsp. villosa
TAAATAAAAAGAAGAGTAAATTACACAGAAGGTCCTTTATGTATCAGGTAAATTTCGGATTGGGTCCTTTATGTAAGGTAATTACATCATACATCATTTTTGTTTTTAATATGTTTCATGGTAGGTCCTTTAGCACTAACTCCGTTAGATACCTCAGTTAAGTCAGGGGTAATTTAGACTTTTTACAAAACCTTTTGATAAAAAATATAAAATTGACATCCCTTTAATAAAAAAAAGATCAGATCGGCATCCCCACTGATCAGATCGTTGTTTTCTACCCCTTCATCGTACGTAGGTATGAATCCAAAAAACTAGGGTTCCTTCATCTATTCTCAGTTCTTCTCCTTCACTAGTACGAATTTTGATCTTGAATGGAGAAATTGGAACACAGTGTATTTACTCTTGTGGGACTGCACATTCAAACCCATTGAGCCACCAGTTATGGCAACTGAATGGGTTAACTCCTCATCAATTCAAAGTCACCTGCAAATGCAAAATAGAGAAGCATCAACACAAATCTACCTTTTAAGAGTGAACATAAAATTAGACATCAACACAAATCTACCTATTAAAAGTCAATATAAAATTAGATGTCAATACAGATCAAACTCTTCAAAGTCCAACCGGATGGGTTAACTCCCCATCAATTAAAAGCTCACCTGCAAATGCAAAATAGAGATGCATCAATTCAAATCGTTTCACTTTGTTACACATGAAACGTGAAAGGATGGAGAATAGTAACGATCTGAACTTTATTATACAGGAAACGTGAAAGGATGGAGAAGAGTTTTACCAGGTTCAGTACAAATGGGGAGCAACAATCTGATCTTTTGCATTCCCTAGTTCCAGAACAACGATCTGAACTGCTGGGCCCTAGTTTCAGATGGAGAAGACGAGCGAACCGAAGGAGAAGACGAGCAGCGATTGAGAAGAATTTGAGCAATGGTGGAGAAGAACTTGAGCCCTAGGACAACGATCTGATCTTTTTTTTAGTAGGATGGCGATCTGATTTTTTTTATTAAGAGGATGTTGATTTTATATATTTTTTTATTAAAAGGTTTTGTAAAAAGTCTAAACTACCCCTCACTTAACTAGGGGTTTTAACGGAGTTAGTGCTAAAGGACCTACCATGAAACATATAAACAATATAAATGATATGTGGTGTAATTACCTTACATAAAGGACCCAATTCGAAATTTACCTAATACATAAAGGACCTTCTGTATAATTTACATTAAAAAGAAATTAAATTAAAAAAAAAGGGATAAATGAAAAGAACATCTCCTTGGATGGAGTGCATGTACCCGCCCCATTTGAACCGGGTGGTTGCGTGGATGCCAAAAAAACACCGATCCAAACCCATTGTTGGACCCAAATAGCATCCTATCAAAATCTCACACAATTTGTTAGTATCTCTCAATAATCCGATCAAAACCCCACGCTCTTGATGCTTCCACTTTAGTTCTAGCTTCAAAATATCTCGCCGCTACTAGTACGATCATGTCGTTATGTTCTAAACATTTTCAATGTGTGTTTGATTCTGATTTTTGTTAGATTTTGCAACTCCATATCAAACTAATCTTAATGAACCCTAAAGAGTTTCAGGTGTCGCAAAGGAGACAGGGAGTATCATCGATTAGTGGTGTTTGGGGGATTTGAGCTAAAGCTATGACTTCTCTTCAGTTATTACAGTTGACCGAGCGGGGGCGTAGCCTTTTTTCGTCCGGTCGAAGGTGTATTTATTGTTCCCGTTTTTCTTGTGCTTAGTTTAATCCGTGGTTTATACTTGACTTCTCCGATCAGCAGTTAGATGTTTAGCTGACGGTATCTTACAGTTCCATTTTCAGAAATTTCGTGGCTCAATTGCGTTGTATTGGTATACATACTCTACTCGTGTTATTGTAAATTTGTAATGGGTATGGGTATTTCTTGAGCAAATGACACAGTTATTCTCCAAACGGCAACTCTAAGTAACTGTAGCTAATTATCTGAAGTTGCATTGAATTGACTCTTCTATTTGATCTCTTTCTATGTCCATATTCTTTATAGAATCAAGAGACATATATGGTACAAGTGACTGAATCGTCCATATTCATTTTCACAAGTTCTTGATTTTGTGAAAATGAATATGTGTTTTGATAAAATCTAAATTGTTTGTTTACACCAACTTGAAACACTTGGTTAGATTTATTGTGTATGAATAAATGGGATTGAGTAGGTATGTTAAAAATATAAAGGCGATGGTTAAACATTCAAACTCTGTTTCTATAGCTGATCTAGTGAGCTCAAGTGACGGACCTCATGTTCATTGTAGTCTCTCTAGTAAGCTAAGTTGTTTTGGTTGATTATCAAGTGATGTCAACAATGACCATTTTCTAATTAAATTTGCAGTTATGTGTTCATATTGTTTATCAAGTTAAATATGTTTTCAAATGCAAACTTAATACTTTTAAGTATTAGAGATAATCAGATAAATGATGCCTCTTTACTCTCTCATCATACTTTTAATTTGTAGTTTAGGATGTTCACAAGTAGTTTTCTTATACAAAATCAGCGATTTGTTACTCAAAATCTACGTTACCCTATATTTAACAGGAGAGATGGGTTTATGTATAGATGGAAAGTAAGAAATAATTTTCCTGGCTTTCTTGAAGACTTGGTATTTCTTATCACCTTAACTCAAAGGTTTATTGATATTCGAAGTTGTAAGTAAATTCATTAAAAAGTATATCATGTTTCTCTTGTCATTGATGTCCATTTCAGTCTTGGTTTGTGGTCTGTGAACAGTTATCATTGTTTATGACTTCTGCTTGATTGAGGGATTACTGGGAATCTAATATTAGAGCAAAATCAATTCACTTTTTACGTAAACATTGGTACATTCGATTTCTTTTAAACTACTAGAGATGAATACCACAGACACAACATATGCGTTTTGTTACCATGGTGAAAGCTTGTGTGTTTGGCGTTTTATACATCAACATTCTAGCTTTAGGGTTATTTCTGTAGACAGTTCGATCTTCAATGGTCGATTAAACTAGAGATAGCAAGATAGGTAGGGTGGGCAATTGGTCACTTTGGTTCGGGTCGTAAGAGATTATTTTTTGATATGGATTGAAACGGGCCAGGTTGGCTTGACGTGATAATGCTTTTATTCATTTTCTAAGAACTTTAATAAATACTTGTTGTGCTAGTTCTGGTTACCAAAACAATGTGTTTAAGTTGATATTTATATTTTTAACAAAAAGGATTTAGGAGGTTGTTTGCATGAAAAGTAGACATTCAGCGACCTTTTTTCTTATAGGTTCTCTTACGTAACATTTGAATATAATATATTTCTTAAGACCTGTGTATGACCCTTTGATTATTAATGGTTGGTAAATATAGGTTACAAAAAGTAAGATGTTTATGAAATTATGAGTTGGTGACGTGACATGTTCTAGTAAAATTATAAACCGTCATGGTCCATGTAGTATATGCTCTTAACCCCTAACTCAAGATATATAATTAAATATATTCACTATGAAATTATAATACCTTAATCTTCATTATTTTTAAGTAAGTGTTTGTTTTTGTTACATGGTTGTAGGAAAACGCTATTGCTGGCAACTGGCATTATAGTTGCTGGTGGGACTGCTGCATACATGCAATCACATAGCAGAGTAAAAAGGCCTAATAGCAATGGACCGGGAGATGATAGTGACTTGGATGTCAGGAATAATAATAATAATGTAGTAAAAAGTAGGCAAAAGAAAGGACTGAAATCACTTCAGGTCTTGGCTGCAATTCTCTTATCCCATATGGGAAAAATGGGTGCAAGGGACCTTTTAGCTCTTATGGCCACTGTGGTAATCCTTTTTCTTTTATACAACTTTCATTCCATTTGGTTGTGCTTCCTGTCTTGTTTGTTACCTCCTTTTAATGTGCGTCACTATTATACAAGGCAATTTTGCCCAAGCAAAGTCTATTTCGGCCTTATACTATATTTCTATTTCAAACAGTAGTACAGATGGGTAGAAGTTACGAAATGAGATAAAATGTACACTGTTTTTTAGCGAGTCAATCTTACCAAAAGTGTATTTAAACCGCATAAAACCTTCTAAATCGTTGTAATAAAAAGTAGCTTGATTGAATTGTAATGATATAGTTTCTATCATCCTATTTAGCTCACTACCTATTTTGAGTATCCCAATAAAGGAGAAAAGTATTTGCAGGACCTGACTTGACCCAACCTGCTATATTTATTCATTTGGCCTGTTACCCGTTCACCCAAGACCTAACTCCCCACTACGCCACCTCTACTTAATATCTTCAAATTTTGTATATTGAGTTAGAAGAAGGCTTATGTGATAAAAATATGTCAGCTGCTGCAATGATATGAATCTGACATCATGTCTGCATTGATTTTTGAATTTAGAAGCTTTAATTAGTTGGTTAACATCTGTAGCTTTTGTTTTAGGACAAGACCCGGTATATCAAATTGTCACCTGTCTTGCCATTTAAAAGATACGATCAAAAGTAGATCCCTAGGAATATAAAAATTACAGCTGAACTTAGCAAAATAATTGAAGTATGTGGAAAGTTTATATTGTTTCACACTAATAACAAAGTTTCTTGTTTGGTTTGTTCAGATCTCTTTTGCACTTCTATTATAAGCATGGTTAATATGTGCTATTATAGGTGGTGAATCCTTCTTTGGGGTGCGATCATTTGATATTTAAGTTGTCTACCGGAGTTGTTTAATCCTAAATTGAGTTTTGGATCATTTCGTGCTGTCATTCTATGATTACTTTTTCTGTGAAGATTATCTTTCCATGCATCATGCATGTAGATCTGTACATAATGCCACACATATATGTTTTCATGTGCTCACACACAAATAGATCTTAGTTAATGTAATTTCTAATGTAAGCGATATATTGGGCATGCAAATATAAACCCATCTTTTTGTAGTTTTGTTATTCATTAGCTGTAGTATAGTTATTGTAGGGTCTTTCATTACTTATTATATTATCAAGAGAGAAATACATAAATTTCTTTGTGGGGTATTTCGTCTTTTATTATACCGAAAGCTAGGTTTCTTTGAATTATAGTATTTGGTTTTTATCACATATGATCATAGCTATTGTTGTTGTTCTTGATTTGTTTGCATATTTTTTTCAGGTATTACGAACTGCTGTGAGCAATAGATTAGCAAAAGTTCAAGGGTTCCTGTTTCGTGCTGCTTTTCTTCGACGAGTGCCGACCTTTGTTCAGTTGATTGTTGAAAACATTACCTTATGCTTTATTCAATCCGCTTTATATTCTACATCCAAGTATATAACAGGGACCTTAAGCTTGAGGTTCAGAAAGATATTGACAAAGCTTATTCATGGACAATATTTTCAGGTTTGTTTATTATTATTATTATTATTATTATTATTATTATTAGTATTATTGTCATCACCATGATCATCATCATCATTATTATTATTATGTATTTTCGTTTGGATTCTAGGATATGATATACTACAAAATGTCCCATGTTGATGGCCGAATAACTAATCCGGAGCAAAGAATCTCGAGTGATGTGCCAAGGTTCTGCTCAGAATTGAGTGATCTTGTACAAGAAGATCTCATTGCAGTTACTGACGGTCTTCTATATTCTTGGCGCTTGTGTTCTTATGCAAGTCCCAAGTATATAATTTGGATTTTGGTAATTCTCATATCCCTCATGCTTAAATTATGACCATCCAAGTTGTACATGTAGCTACCATGTGCATTTGGTATTTGGCTTGGACTATAGGGGTCAAGATTACTGGTTTCATCAGCTATGTGTGGGTGTGCATAAGTGTAGTAGAGTTGGCAATTTTGATCTATTTGTGTACGAGTGAATTGATTCACATAATGTTTCAATAGTAACAGGTCAAAATGGGCAAAATAAATAATAGCTAGAAAACGAAACGAGTCAGTTGGGTTAAGAGTCGCGCTCAAAGTGTATTTTTTAAGCAGAAAACCTCGTAAATCATTTATTCAAAAATTAAAATTTATTATTGAAATAATGTAATTGTGGTATATATGACATATAATCATGTATAAACAGTAATGCGATAAAATAGCGACATGATTGTATTGATGCTCCACCTTGATCACTTCATCAGAAGTATAATGTTACTTAATAAAAGTGTTCCGTATGAGTTTAGTCACTAAACTTAATAAGTGTCCCATTGTTATTTTTGATGCCATAAAGTACCAACATTCTTTCTCATATGCTCTGCGCTGGTTATTTATAACTCATAAAAAATGTTACATTTTCTTTGAAGTTTATTAATGACTATGTTCGTATGGATCAAAGTATAATGATCAAGGTGGAAGTGGAACACCTACACAAGTGATTGCTATTTATGAAATTTTCTGTTTTCAAGTCAATATGACCTGATTCATTTTGACTGCCACCGGTACAAAAATGACCTGTTTTGACATGTTATTCAATCCAGTATACCCACCCATCATGACACCTATTTAGTGTACTTTAATTGCCATATAGGCTCTTATAATATACTTTACATACATGATAACCATATTATAATCATTGACTTGTCATTTGAGCAATAATGGTGCCTTCACTTTCAGGCTTATGTGGTAGGAGCAGGAGCCACTATCAGAAACTTCTCTCCTGCATTTGGTAAATTGATGTCTATAGAACAACAACTTGAAGGTGAGTATAGACAACTTCACTCAAGGTTAAGGACTCATGCAGAAAGCATAGCATTTTATGGTGGTGAAACTCGAGAAGAATCCCATATCCAGAACAAGTTTGAGTCACTTATTAAGCATTTGAAAGTTGTCCAACATGACCATTGGTGGTTTGGCATGGTGCAAGATTTTTTGTTAAAGTATCTTGGAGCTACTGTTGCTGTCATTCTAATTATAGAGCCTTTCTTTTCTGGAACTTTGAGACCTGACACCTCAACATTAGGACGGGCTGAAATGTTGAGCAATTTGAGATACCATACGAGTGTCATAATATCATTGTTTCAGTCCTTGGGAACTCTCTCTATAAGCTCTAGACGCCTTAATCGTCTAAGGTATTTATTTGATTTTTACATAGTTTTAAAGTACTCATATATAAACATGATAATTCTCATTTCTTGTATACATTGTACATGGAAAAAATCGAATGGTACAAATGATTAAGCATCATCAACTTTGTGTATAGGATTTTGAATGTCAAGTGAAAACATGAAAAATGTAACCTTTGGTAGTCCCAACTTGTCGAGAATCTAGTATATACGTTTAGCTAAGGCTTGCTGCTGGCAGTTCCTTCCTGACAAGTTTTCTACAACTAATTTGGTTTTCTTTCAATAATCTTTTACCTTTTCTTTGAATCCAAGGTGTTCCTTTCTGAGTTTTCCTTTGTATGTAACGGTACTCTATCATGTTACTATATCCTGCCAAAGTAGGTGAGCTGACTTTGTATATGGTTATATAAGTTTACTGCCTTTCGAAAAAAGTTGTTGATCGTCTTGTTTTCCCACACAGATTGGTTTGCAACGTTTGACTAAGTAATTTATTTTTCATCCAACACATTTTTAGATCGTAATATCTATCAGTTTATAATGCTCATTTCATTTGGAATTAAGTCATATAGAAGTTACAATGGTGATTTTGTCCAGTTAGAACATCAATCAAACGGTCAGTTTTCATTTAGAAATTAGAACCAAGTCCAGATAGAGCGTTTTAATCAATAACAAAAACAACAACAACCATACCCAGTAAAGTCCCACCAAAAGCCCAAGCTATCAGTGGGGTCTGGGGAGGGTGGGATGTAGACAGCCTTACCTCCATCGCGAAGGATAGAGGGGCTGGTTCCAGGGAGACCCTCGACTCCGACATGCCATAAAATTACATGCAGTCCTAAATGTTACAACTTTCTCTAACATGCCATATAATTACAGTCAAGTCGCTTCTTAATTTAGAGAGATTGTGATTATGATTATTGAGGAGAGGTCAATTAGGCTGCATGTTATTTTCTACATAATGCAACTGTGGTGACTTGATGCTATGCATGCTAAGTGTATATATGGATGGCCAGGCATACTCTTGTATAAAAAAATGTATTTTTATTACCTTTTAAGGAAACTAATTAAATCTTAAAGGAAGCAACTTTTCACTTAATCAGCATCTTCAATTTGCAGTGGCTATGCAGATCGTATTCATGAATTTATGGCTGTATCTAGAGAGTTAAGTCCAAAGGATGTACCCTCTTTACAAAAAAGAGGGACTAAGAATTATATAAGTCAAGCAGACTACATAGAGTTTGATGGAGTCAAGGTAGCTGATTTTTTTCTTCCTATTTTTGACATAAATCTGTTATCTGCTTTTAAATTTAATTTGTTTTTCAGGTGGTTACTCCAAGTGGCAATGTCTTGGTGGAAGACTTAACTTTAAAAGTTGAATCAGGGTCTAATCTTTTAATCACAGGTATCTAATTTGCTTATTTTTTTATGCAAATCAGTGTCATACATCCTTTTTTAACTGAATGAATTAGGTCCTAATATGAATTATTGCTTCTTTAACTATTGGTTTAGTATCATTTGTTTCTTTGCTATAGTTCGTGTTTAGGGCTTTTATTGGTTTAGTATCTTTTCTCTCACTTAGGTTGTCTATAGTAGTAGCGTAAGTGCAAGACACCTTTTAAATTTTTTTATAGCCTGGAGGGGGGGGGGGGGGTGGACTTGTGATATTAGGTGTGCCTTTTTCTCCTAGTCACTTTAGACTTGGGGGTTTTGTGCTTGTCCTCTTCTATTGCCTGCTCTAAGCCTCTAAATGGAATCTGCTTTCTTTACGCGTTCACTGCTTCTAATCTCTTAGCGGCTGTATGGTTCATCTGAATTCAATGGAATCCATTAGAATTGGAATTTAAATTTCATTTCTCATTGTGTTTGGTAGGCGAGACGTAATTGGAATTAATTCCAATCAATTCCTACACTTGATGGAATTCAAAATCCTCCCATGTTGCAAAGGAAATCAAAGAAATGTTTTGAAGTGTCGTAAATAACCCCGATTCCACGCCAGCTCCATCGACACAATTCTCGTTGCTGCGAACTAACACTGCAGCGTGCCCATGCCTCGACCACCACCAATAGACACCGCTGACACGTCACCCGTGGCCATCCACCTCCCGCCACCCACTGGAAACATCGCCTCCGACACCCTTCGCCACCTTCCATCGTAGACATCACCCGCTGCCAATTATCCCCACCCACACCCATCCCCGACTGTCGCCTCCAAAACCACCACCCGCCAAAGACTGTTGTCTCTGGCACCACCGTCGCTGCCTCCACCACCCACCAATGTAATTTATCCGGTCTATTTTGAAGTGGTTCTAAGTTGATTTATCTGGTCCATCAATTTGTAGCAAGTTCTGTTTAAACATATTTGAGAAACACTAGTACAGTAGTACAAGAATAGTGATAGAAAGTTCAAATTGATATGGGGTGTGGGTGGGTGGGGGGGTAGGTGGTGTTAGTGAGGGGGTAGATGGTGTGGGATGGGGGTTATTAGAACATATTTTAATAAGATATGAGTATAAAAATTTCTTTTATAGGTGCTAATTTTTAAGTGGTAATTTTGTCTTTTTTATGTATTTATATTAATTCCATAATAAATATGCTAACCAAACAGATTTTGTATTTTTAAAGGAATCCTTTAAATTCCAATTCCGGCAAATTCCGCGAACCAAACGCCCCCTTACTTTCCCACTTGCTATATTTTGTGTGTATTTTATGTATTTTCTGAGTTGGGCTCTCTTCTTATCCCATGGGATAGGGGTAAGGTTTGCCCTCATCTCACCCTCCCTAGACCCTATTCTAGTGGGTCTGCTTGTTTGTTAGCATCTTCTCTTAAGGTATTGTTTTATATGGCACAACCACTTGGTAAAGGGGAAAAAACTTCTAGAAGTTTAACTTGTTTCTTGTATGGATGCTTCGATTTCTGAATTTGATCATCAATCATTCAAGATACAAAAGGACACTGTTTCTTAAAGTTTCAATTCGTTTCTTTTTATTTATTGTTAAGTAAACATAGATTTTTGAAGAAATTGCATGATAATTGTTAACCTTAAATTGTTTTATGCAGGACCAAATGGTAGCGGCAAAAGCTCACTATTTAGAGTTTTGGGAGGTTTGTGGCCTTTGGTGTCCGGACATATTGTAAAACCGGGGGTTGGTTCAGATCTCAATAAAGAGATTTTTTATGTTCCCCAGAGACCTTATACAGCTGTTGGAACACTTCGTGACCAGTTGATATATCCTCTTACCAAAGATCAAGAAGTTGAACCGCTCACTGACAATGAAATGGTTGAGCTATTGAAAAATGTAACAACTTTTCTCTTATGCTATTTCTTTCACTTAGAAGCATCTATTATGAATCTTGAGTGTGATTTTTTTTTCCATGAACAGGTTGACCTCGAATATTTACTAAATCGTTACCCACCTGAAAAAGAGATAAATTGGGGGGAGGAGTTGTCTCTTGGGGAACAACAGAGGTTAGGTATGGCGAGGCTTTTCTATCACAAACCCAGGTTTGCAATTCTTGATGAATGCACGAGTGCTGTCACAACTGATATGGAAGAACGCTTCTGTTCCAAAGTCAGAGCTATGGGAACATCATGCATTACTATATCTCATCGGCCTGCTCTTGTTGCATTTCATGATGTTGTACTCTCATTGGACGGGGAAGGTGGTTGGAAGGTTAATTACAAAAGGTTGAATTTTAGATCATTTTTAATTCTCTGATCCAGTTAGTTGGATTGTTTGTATTATCTGTGCGTATATATAGACAGACAAATATCTACCATTGCATGATTTTTACAATTTAAAATATAATCTAACAGGGAGGATTCACGAGCTCATAGTGGTACTGAGACTGAGATTCCTGAACTGAAGTCCTCTGAAACAGAACGTCAAAGTGATGCAATGGCAGTTCAACGTGCATTTGAGAATACACGAAATGTGTGTAAATTTGATATCTTCTTTTGTTTTTTCCTTCTATTTATCATTTACATATATCTAATGGGTTTGCAATTTCAACCCAAGAACATATGAACGTGTTGGCTTTCATCTACAACTAGATCAAATTGGTCCAGTAAAAAGTGCAAAAATGGGAACTGGTCAAATGGTTTGAATGGGTTGAAAGTGACTGAAGTCTTTTTTTAAGATATGGATTATTATTGTAAAGTATTGTATTCATAATCATAATTTATCCATTAATCATTTGTAAAAAAGAAAAAAAAACTGACATTTCTGATCAACATGTACTAAAACTGACCCATTCCAACCTAAACCTATTTCGTCTGCTACTTTGTCTGCCAATCCTTTAACCTCTAAGATCCAGTGTAACGTGCGTAAAAAGTTGTGGGTTTGCTGTATCTGCAGCAGGACTCTGCTTCTTCTGGTTCCAAGTCTACCCAGTCATATTTTTCAGAGTTAATAGCTGCATCTCCATGTGAGGAGATAAATAGCTCGTTGCCTGTTGTCCCACAACTGCATAATGATCCCCGGCTACTGCCCTCAAGAATAGCTGCCATGTTTAAAGTACTGGTAAGTTTAAATATTTAAAGCTTTTTCTTTGTCTCAATTCCTGTTTTCTCTTAGAAAAAATTTATATGTTTCTGTCATTAATGAGACAATCTGCTGAGTATTTCTCCATACATATACCTTTCCAATGGTACTCTCTGCAGTCTGCACTTCTAATACAGAACATTTGCCAAGTATCTGGTATAAAATGTCAGAATATAATGGCTACTATAAAAGATGAAGTTATTCACCTCATAATGCTAGTCTAGAAATCCTGTACGCGTAGCTCTCTCCAATGATTGAACGATTATTTGAATATTGAGATGATTTACCTTTTCTTGTAAATGCATATGCTGGATGCATGTGAATTTTTAGAGGATCTGCTTGACCTTTGTAATTCTTGATTTAGGTGCCAACAGTACTTGATAAGCAAGGAGCACAACTTCTTGCTGTTGCTGTTCTTGTAGTCTCAAGAACATGGATATCAGATCGTATAGCTTCTTTAAACGGTATCATTACTTTTGAAGTTGTATTCATGTTGCATCTGTCATGATCACTAGTTCTGATGGTCAATATTCTGACTTAACAGGAACGACTGTGAAGTATGTTTTGGAGCAAGACAAAGCAGCCTTTATACGGTTGATTGGTGTCAGTGTCCTTCAGAGTGGCGCTTCTTCCTTTGTCGCACCTTCTTTGAGGTATTCATCATCTTTCTCCAATCGTTATCACAATTGAAGTATTTTAACACAATCTTCTAAGCGGATTATGTTAGTCAACCATAAAAGAAAAATTATAAAAGCTGAATCACGATTCGTTACTGTATAATTGATGATAGAGGTGACAAAATGGTTGGTTGTGTTAACAAGGGTTCAGGTCAAAACATAACACGTACTTCTTTAGTCTGAGCCGGGTTGGGACATGGGGTGACCCGGAATAATTTTCTTTTTTGGGCTTTTCATATATTTATATTCAGTTAGTGTCAAATGGATTGCAAAATATGTTATTTTATCAATGATTCTAACTTATTTTACATAAGATGATTTAGTAGCTTATATGCATTGAAATACATTTGACTAATTTCTTTTAAGCTGTTTTTTATTATTACACTAGGATCCAGTTAGGAGTCGAAAACCCTTGTCAATAGTCCATGGGAACATGATAATCCCTTGATTTAATAAAGGTTAAATTTGGAACTCTTAGTCCTGGTTAGCTAGTTGGCTTGTCTATTATTTGAATGTATATGCATAATTAGGTTGAGTAATATACAAGAACTTATAATTAGACTCTAAGCTTAGAACTTCAAGTTTTTATGAAATTGATGAAGTTTATATCTCTTCCCATTTTCATGGGAAAATAGCTTGGACCTATAATATCTATGATGTTAGTTAGTAGAAGTGGCAAAATAGGCGGGTTGAGTGATATGTCAAAAGTTATGATTTTATTCAAACAATTCGTGTACCAAATTATGAATTATAATAGAGCTAAATACGATTTGTGTCCCCGAGGTTTGTCATTTCTAACTGTTTGAGTCTATTTTTCAGATTATTAACAAATCTCGCCTCAGGTATGCTTTTTGTTGCAAATCTAACCTGAGGTTTGCATTTCGATGCCAAGTGAGTCCGTGGGACTAACGGGGTTAGATTATTCCATTAAATGAAAGGGGCATTTCAGCCATTTTACTTATATAAGTTACCAAAATCAGGGGACTACTTTTGTAATTATATTAAAGAAATAAACTAGAGTTATATTTAAAACATTTTAACTCCCCTAACTCCCCAGAACTCACCCACCACCATCACCAAACACCACCACCCACCACCATCACCGAACACCACCACCCACCACCGTTAAACCCCTTCGAGCCCTTCTGCAATGGAGGAAATATAAACCTGGGTGAAACCTTTCTGCTTCTTCACTCCTTCATCTTCTCCATTTATCTCTTAATCTCTTCCACATCATCTTTCTAATAGCAATTGTGTCGGAAAACATAGGATTATATTAAATCCAATCAGAAATGTGCAGAAGATAAACAGACTATATAATACATGAAAATAAATCAAGTTCCTTAAATCAAATCTGAAATGAGCAATCAACATATACGGGAACGGATTGTCGGAAAAGGGATGAGATTGATTGTGAAAATGAGGTGGCACCGGAGAATTAACGAACAAATGATCTGTCACAGAGTCTCCACCGGACGAATATCCTCCAGCGCCGTCATCGAAAAACGGCAAGTCTCCGAGCCATGACGGTATTGAGCCCGACAGAAGATTATCGTTGAGATCTATATGTGTTGATCCTGTACATCTTGAAATGTCGTATGGCAGCGAACCAGAGAGCATATTGCTCGACAAATCCAAGAGTGACAGTTCGCGTATTCTCCCTAGCGGAGATTTCCTTAAATTGGCAATGTTTGTTGTTCGAGAGGTTTATTCTCGTTAAATTGGCAATGTTTGTTAGCTCAACAGGGAGATTTCCAATTCCTTGTAAAGAATCATTGTAAAGCATGAGATGTTCTAACAATCTCAGGTACCCGAATGTCGCCGGAATTCCATCGGTGAGCCTATTGTCCGCCAGGTCTATGATGGTGTGCTGATGATAGTTCCCGTAAGTCGTCGGAATTTCCCTGGAGTGGTCGTTTTGTCTCAGGTTTTTAAGATCACACAACTTACAGGTGGCAGTCAACTTATAAGTACATATCCGCTATCATTTGGGGGGTTTTTATGAAGCAACCATTGAAGAAGGAGGAAGCCGATGGTGTACGACGACGGTGGTGGGAGGCTGTAAAGAGAGTTTGAAGAGGGTTATTAATTATTTAAATTACAGAAACAAACCCCTTAAATATTAAAAGTTGTTAATTATTTTGAATATTTACAATTAGTTCCTCATTTGTAAAAAGACTTAAATGTCCTTACATTTAATAGAAAAGTCTAACACCGTTAGTCCCGGGGACTCAAATGTCAACAAAAAGCATACCTCGGGCGAGATTTGTTAATAATCTGAAAAATGGACTTAAACAGTTAAAAATGACAAACCTTAGGAACGCAAATCATATTTAAATCACTATAATAATATATTATAGATTTAGGTTGTATGCATTAAAAACATTTTGGTTGACTTTGGACTTGTTTGATGAGTCCTTTTTCAGCTTATATTTTTTTTACGTACCTGCTTAACCTCTCATAGATAAAAGTTATTTGAATCAAGCCCATCATAAACAAATGGGTCGAAATTGTCACTTTAGCTAGCATGTCATGCAACGATCCTTAAATGATTACTTCTTGTGACTGTGCTTAAACCTACTCCATGACTCACTTATTTGTAGTAGGTAACTTATATAATGTACTTATTGTTTTCTTGTGAAGAGTATTTGATTTCTTTTTATTCGGTGTTGAAGGCACTTGACTGCCAGGCTTGCACTTGGATGGAGGATTCAGTTGACTTCTCACTTACTTAAGAACTACTTGAGGAACAATGCGTATTACAAGGTGATGCATGGTAACTTAAAGTTTTGTGTTGCATCAGGAAATTGTTCTCATTTTAATATAGTTTCCAGATGTATTTCTTTTGTGTTGGGGACTTTGATTCTTTCTGAAATGTTAAATTGATCAGCATGTTAGTACCATATAATACATGTTAAGAAAAGCTTTTCTATCCTAGTTCTTGATTTTTATGAAGTCAGTGGCGAAGCTGAATAAAAACCCGGACGAGGCTGTAAGTCACGGGGGTCGTAAACCAAAGGGGACATACTCAATACATATTAAATTTTCGGGGAAAAAATCACGAAAATATACACTATTGGACGAAAAAGCCACAGAGGTCATCGCAACCCCCCCCCCCCCCCCCCCCCTCCCCCGGGCCTATGCTAAGCTTTCCCCTTGGATGAATTAAATTGGTACCAGATTCTAAGAAATACAGAGAAGTCAATGGTTTATGGAAAGCACTTCACCAAAGATTTTATTGATTGGATAAAGAAACTCGATACATCAAAAGAAAAACCTACTCCTATATATATGTGTGTATATATATATATATATATATATATATATATATATATATATATATATATAGGGTTAGGTTCAAATGAGAACTTTTTATTTTGAGAACCTTTGAGAACCATTCTGAGAACTTTTTATTAACTTTTTATTAAATTGGTTCTCAAAAGTTCTCAAAACCAATTGGTTCTCAAATGATCCTCTCCCTATATATATATAGGGTGAGGTTCATTGTAGACACTTTCGCATGTGAAATAGCTCTTTTTCACATGTGAAATTTTCTGATTAATGAGAAAAAAGAAAAAAAAACCGAAACAACCATTAGATCAAGAGATCTAATGGTGAAAAAAGGTGTCTACATAGGTTGACTAATTCCCTTCTTGTCAACTCTAAGCTCTTCTTGTCAACTCTAAGCTGTTCGCAATATCCAAAATTGACTATTACACAATGACAACAGCCTCCTGGACTAACTATTACATATTGACAGAAAACCCTGGACTAACTATTACATATTGAGAGACAACCCCTGTAAGTCTGTCAAGATTCGACCAACATTTTAAACCTAACACAGAAGACTCATATTGATAGGTACTGGGTTGATAAGGACAGA
Organism: Deinandra increscens subsp. villosa; assembly: GCA_039602395.1. Taxonomy (NCBI): domain Eukaryota; kingdom Viridiplantae; phylum Streptophyta; class Magnoliopsida; order Asterales; family Asteraceae; genus Deinandra; species Deinandra increscens. The sequence goes on from JBCNJP010000006.1 coordinate 45,540,627, forward strand.
AACATGCTGAATTTTATTAGAAAATAAAGATGATAGTCGCCCGATTTAAGAGGGGCAAGGTCTTCGTTTACAAGGATAAGATAAAGATAAATGACTTGACAGAATACAATGATAAACAAGCCTGCTATTTGTATTATTCGATTCCTAAAACTAGTGCAGTAATCAGCCCCCCTAATTACCTGATTGACCATAATTGATTTGACCGAGTAAATTCAGCCAGTTGACCATCAATTGTTTTGACCCAGTGGATTCAGCCAACTCCCAAAAATAGAATTCAGCTGCCCCATGTTGGCAGCTGTGACCCGGTTCTTTTTTCTCGAATACACCTTCAGTGGGTCTTTATCATTACTTACATCCTGGTAAAACGCCTTGTCCTCAAGGCGGAATGCAGTATATTGCTTGGCCACTAGATCGTAAGTCTCCCATGTTGACTCTTCTACCTGACAATTACACCAAGAAATCAACAGTTCCACGGTTGGATTGCCAGCTTCATATACCCAACGATGAGTGATGACAGAATTTGGTTGCAAGTCAATTTCCTAGTCTTTGGTGATGGGTGATGGGTGATGGTGCAGTTGGAACCAAAGAAAAAGTGCCATGGGCAGGTTTAAGTATTGTAATATGGAAGACTGGATGGATTTTAGCTTTAGATGGTAATTCCAACTCATAGGCAACTGGACCAACCGCTCGTTTAGTTTGGTTCCCGCCGCTTCAAATTTGCTTGGTTTCTCATTCAGTCTTGTGCCTTTTGGTGCTTTTGTCGTAGAAGCTTCAACATATCATCCCGATCAATTCATTGTTGTTCCAGTTCTGCAATTTTAGTCTCGCCTGTGACATAAGGAAATAAAGAAGGAGGTTCCTTGTGTCATAAACAACAGAAAATGGGGGGTTGTACTAGTGGACGTGTGGTACCGGTGTTATATGAATACTCGGCCCATGGCAAGTAAGTACTCCATTTATTTGGTTGTTTGCTAGCAAAGCAACGTATAAGCTTCTAGGAAAAGATTTTGAATTTCGGTTTGACCGTGTGTTTGAGGATGGTAACTTGTGCTCAGTTTTAATTTAGTTTGGCTCAGTCGGACCAGTTCTTGCCAAAAGTTGCTGAGGAAGACAACATTTCGATCCGAAACGATGGAGCAGGGAAAATCATGTAACCTGATTATGTCCTTACAGAATACCGTAGCTACTCCCTTGGCCGTGAAGGGATGAGATAAACAGAGGAAGTGGCCATATTTGCTTTGACGATCCACCACGAATAAAATATTATGGAAACGGCTGGATGGGGGTAAATCAACAATAAAATACATGGAGATATCCTCCCAAATTTGACTTGGGATGGGTAACGGTTGAAGCAAACCGGCGAGAGAAAGTTTGATACTTCTGTTGTTGACATATCACACATTGCTGGACAAAAATCCTGACATCCTGTTTCATCTTTAGCCAATAATATTGAGCAGAAAGTCTTTTATAGGTTTTTTAAAAACCCCCTGACCACCAATTGGGGTATCATGTTCTTTTTGTAACAACATAAGTTTCAGGGAAGATACCTCCGGTATTACCAGTCGCCCCTGATAAAACAAAAGCTGATTCACAAGAGGGAAGCCAGTGACTGACGAAGGATCCTCTTGCAACTTCCTGATCAGATTGCTTTTAAATTGATCAGTTTGCAACCTTGCTTTGATATCAGCCACCTCAACACAGTAAGGAACTATGAGTGTCAATAAATCTCTAAAAGACCGTTTAAGGAATCCCTAAAAGACAGTGATCGGGCCAATTTGAGACCCGGCAGGATCTTTTAGCGAACTCCTGCCGATATTCTTGGACCGACCCAGTTTGTTTAATGCTACAAAGGAACTCATCCAAGTTTTGGAACTCTGCAGGGCCGAAATTTTTGGTAAACGCTTGGACCAATTCTTCCCAAAAAGTGATTTGATGGTCGATAGAGAACCAAGAACAGAGGACTAAGGCATCGCCCTCTAAGTGCATTGAAGCTATTTCGACCTTCTCTTCCTCAGGTATTTGATAATATCTGAAATATTTTTCAGCTTTCAGCAGCCACCCCTCAGGGTCTCCTCTGCTAAAAATCGGGAATTCAATTTTTTTATAGGGCCTATATGGCTGCCGCCCCTCCAAAAACTTTCTCCTTTTCTCTTTCTTCCTCGGGATCGATCTGCCTTCAAAGCTGCTATTTCCTCCATTGTTCAATTGACTCCAACTTCGCGTTTATGGCCGCCAACTGAATGACAATGGGATCTGGTGGATTACTGCCATCACCTGAGTTATTTCGGGTTTGCACCATGTCGATTTCCTGGCAATGGAACCGAGTGATAGGTACTGGGTTGATAAGGACAGAAACAGGCTGAATTTTATTAGAGAATAAAGATGATAGTGGCCCGATTTGAGAGGGGCAAGGTCTCTGTTTACAAGGATAAGATAAAGATAAATAGCTCGACAGAAACAATGATAAACAAGCCTGCTATTTGTATTATTCGATTCCTAAAATTTGTGTAGTGATCACTAATCAGCTCCCTAATTTCCTGGTTGACCATAGTTGATTTGACTGAGTAAATTCAGCCAGTTGACCATCAATAGTTTTGACCCAATGGATTCAGCCAATTCCCAAAAATAGAATTCAGCTGTCCCATGTTGGCAGCTGTGACCCGGTTCCTATTTTTGGAGTACACCTTCAGTGCTCCTTTATCACGTATTCAGCAAATCAGATGTATATAAAGAATTTCGTTTTCTGAATTTCTAATTTGTATTGGTATATGAATAATTTCTAATTTATAATGACCTGAGTTTTTGTAAGCTGTAACAAGTACATGTGTGTTTGAGAGATGCATTTGCAGTTTCTATATATGAATAATTGACGTACTAGGTTTCCTGGTTGACTGTTGTCCTTCAGTTTTGACTCCATTAAACATCTGGAAGTTGTATACTTGTGTAATTGGCCTTGATTTATGTCTGTATGCTACTTTGATGTAATATTATTTTGCGGCAATAATTAGAAGATGCAATTGAATTTCTATACAAGAGATTGAGCCTTTTATCTGATATAACTTTCCATCTCAAAAACCTAGGTGTGATAGTAGCATATTATTTTACGAATAATTCTGTTTCAGGTGTTTCACATGTCAGGAATTAGCATTGATGCAGACCAGAGAATAACACAAGATCTCGAGAAGTTAACCACAGATTTGTCAGGGCTCGTAACAGGAATGGTAAAGCCTACTGTCGATATCTTATGGTGAGTCCTTGTGGCAGTTCATCTCAGTTTTATGCTATTATTTTGTAGTTACGTTAGATGTGAGAAAAGGGGTGTGTTCACTAACAGATCAGAACAGGTGCGGGTCAAAGTGAGTAGTTTTGGTAAATGTCAAAACAGGTCAGGTTGGCCCGCAACACTTTTGGCTGAGACCTTTTTATCATATTTTAACATCAATATAAATTTGAATAAAAAAACATTGAAACAAAATTTTCCAGAAGAGGTCGGACAAAATTTTGCATCAAAACAATTTTTAATATTAATCCAATTTTCCGTTAAAAAGCACTTGGTGACTTTTGACCCGTTTCCTTTGACAAATTTTTCTTGACTTGGCCCATTGGACCAAACATCACTCACGTCAACCAATTTATGAGTAAATGGGTGCAAATTGCCACTTATGGTCTAAAACTTAATAAGAAAACCATGATCCGGAAGAGGTCTCATAGTTTTATTTTTCCTATGTTTAGTTCTTTCTGATTATTACAGTAATGTTTAATGTTCTTATTAGGTTCACATGGAGAATGAAGATGTTAACGGGTCGACGTGGTGTTGCTATACTATATGCATATATGTTGCTAGGTTTAGGCTTCTTAAGGAGCGTTACTCCAGATTTTGGTTATCTGGGAAATCGGGAACAAGAACTTGAAGGAAGCTTTAGGTTGTTTTTTGTATATATGTTTTTTTCACTTTGTGTAATGAAATGGAGCTTTGAATATATCTCTGATACAACATACTTCTGTTTAACTTAGGTTCATGCACGAGAGGCTGCGTACCCATGCTGAATCTGTTGCTTTCTTTGGAGGTGGTGCTCGAGAAAAAGCGGTACCTTTTTTTTCCTCTGGGTATCATCAGAATGGGCAAGATAGGCAGGTTGGGGCGGGTTGGTTAACAGGTTTGAGTTTAAACTGGTTTCTCTTTTAATACCCTTTGAAATGGGCTGGCTGAGGTTGGATTGATCCGAAAGAGCTCTTTTGTCCACCTTAGAGAACTATTAAGGAGTTCTTTGTATATACAGAAATACATTATAATTTCTGTCTAAATCTTTGAATAAAAAAGATTTAGGAGGTAAACCCCATGCATAATAAAGTGACCGGGCAATCTTTACCTGTTTGATTTGTTTCTCTTTTAGCTACTTTTTTTTTGTTTGTTTGACCCAGCTGAGTTTAACCACAGCCCATATCAAATATCAATTTCAGTAAATGTGTGTCATGGGTTATAAAGAAACACAAGAACTGGGCCATTATTTGTTTTGGCCTGTGTTTTTCTTCTATCTTTGTTTTGAATTCGATTGTTTATTACTTTTGTATGGAAAAAAAGGTAGCTATTAAGGTAAATGTTAAAAGACAGTATGAGAAAATATGCCAGAACATCACATTTTCTATACCTTTTCATTCTAAACGATGTCGCAAAATAGACTTTATTGTTAAGCATCAATATGTGCTTTTCATAATATGTATTTTATCATCTCAGATGATTGAGTCAAGATTTAATGAGGTTCTTGTTCATGCCAAAACACTTTTAAAGAAGAAATGGTTATTTGGTATACTGGACGACTTTGTTACGAAACAACTACCTCACAATGTTACCTGGGGACTGAGCTTGTTATATGCCATGGAACACAAAGCTGACCGTTCCTTGACTTCTACTCAAGGTGACATCAGATATAATTATTTACTGAAATGTGATTTGTATATGAGAAATAGTCTTGTATTTTTGCAGGTGAGCTGGCACATGCATTGAGATTTTTGGCATCTGTTGTATCTCAAAGCTTCTTAGCCTTTGGGGACATTTTGGAGCTGCATAGAAAGTTTATTGAACTCTCAGGTGGTGTCAATCGGATTTTTGAGCTCGAAGAGCTTCTTGAGGTTGCACAATCTGGTTAGTGCTTTTTCGGCTATAAAACATGATTTACGATTAACCTTTATATATATAGTAATTATAGAAGGGTCAATTTTGATCCGTTCACTTACGAATGCGTCAGTTTTGACCCGTTCACTTACGAATGCGTCAATTTGGTCTGCGTTTGATCAAACCTGTAAATCATAAATATTAGCTAAATGGGGCACATGTCAAGATGGGTGAAACAGGTCGAAAGTTTCCGTAATTCTTTTATTAGAAAGTATATACTTTTTGCTACAACATTTTTTATAATCATAATACAAGCATTAACTATAGTATCACACTTGAAAGAATAGAATGCATGTATTTGTGTGTCAACTCAACCTGACCCCTTTTGACGGTACCCAAAATGACATGCTTCAACCTAAACTTTAGTCGATTCATTTAAAAATATCTTAATTATCGTGCTTTCTTGTCATGTTTCATAATTGCATGTTTTTGAGATTGAACTAATCATGCTAACACTCCTACAGATGAAACTATTGGTACTTCAGCACAGTCTGATCAGAGGATGCGTACGGATGGTATCTCATTTTTGGAGGTTGACATCATTACACCAACACAGAAATTATTAGCCAGGAAGTTGACATGTGATATAGTACCAGGGAGAAGCCTTCTTCTTACTGGTCAGTGAGAATGCATACACACATATAGGGTAGGTTCAGTTGAGAACTCCCTTGTTTTGTGAGAACCACGAGAACCCAGGTCAGACGAACTCCGATTGACTTCATTCTAGCGGCGTGTGAATCGGCTCGTCTACCCTAAAAGCGAAACCCTAAACCCTAAAAGCTAAACCCTATGCTAAACACTAAAAGATAAACTCCTAAAGCTAAACCCTAAAATCTAACCCTTAAAGTTAAACCCCTAAAAGCTAAAACTAAAAGCTAAACTCTAAATATACCTAGAATATACTTAGTTAGGGTTTTGTGAGACCAGGAGAACCGAGATCAAATGAACTTTGATTGAACTTATTTAGGCGGCGTTGGAACCGGCTCGTTGAACTCTAAAAGCTAGACCCTAAACCCCAAAAGCTCAACCCTAAAGGATAAACCCTTAAAGATAAACCCTTAAAACTAAACCCTAAATTAAACTGTACAAGCTAAATCCTAAATATTTCAATTTAAGGTTCGGCGAGCTGGTTTCGACGCCGCTTGAAGGACGTCAATCTGAGTTTGTAGGAGCTCGGTTCCCGCAGTTTTCACAAAACATGGGAGTTCTCATTTGATCCTTTCTATATGTATATTAATATAGGTGCGTGTTCAATACAGAACCAATTGTAAGTAGAGAACTGCGAGAACCGTATAATGCACTAACCCGCTAACAGCCTTATGTATTGTAGTTAAATACAATGTACAAGTGCATTATACGGCTCTCGCAGTTATCTAGTTAAAATTGGTTCTGTATTAAACGGCTCTCTATACATATATAGATATATCATATATCTGAACTGTTTTTACATCTTTTTTCTAACCAATAAAAGTTTAAACTGTGTAATGAAGGTCCAAACGGAAGTGGTAAAAGCTCGGTGTTCAGGGCTTTGAGAGGTCTTTGGCCAATAGTAGATGGACAACTTGTGAAACCGTATTCCCCCAATATTAGTGAGGAGTGTGGTATATTTTATATTCCTCAAAAGCCTTATACTTGTCTAGGAACCTTACGGGATCAAATTATCTATCCTCTCTCCTATCAGCAAGCAGAAGACCGGGCATTGAATTCCTATCAACAAGGTGAAGTGGAAAATCAATCGAAAATGTAGTTGAATGAATAGATGACATGTTTTTTATTACTATTATTATTATTAAAATACTAATTTCTTGCAGGAGAAATAGAGACAAATATTCTGGATATACATCTGAAAACGATTCTCGAGAATGTGAAATTATCATATCTTTATGAAAGGGAAGGGAGTTGGGATGCTAGTCAAAACTGGGAAGACATCCTCTCTCTTGGTGAACAACAAAGATTAGGCATGGTGAGAGTCCTTAGTTAATTACACACTCTGCAAGTCCATTTTCTTTATCTATTTATACTTTTTTCTTGTTTTCAAGGCTCGGTTATTCTTTCACAAGCCTCGGTTTGGCATCCTTGATGAATGCACCAAGTAAGCCCCATTCTTTTCTTGCCAATCACAATCTCATGATTATTATCACTTGATTATGGTTCTTATCATTCCTTCCTGTGATCATTTTTAGTGCTACAAGTGTGGATGTTGAAGAGCATCTTTATAGGCTTGCACGTGACCTGGGCATCACAGTTGTAACATCTTCCCAGGTAAATAAAATCGGTTTTTTTCCCTCTAAAATTTTGATTGATGCGAATAGGGAGGAGCCTCTCATCAATCCTCCTCAGATGGGACCCTACTTTTTGAGTGAAATTGTGCTAGGTATGTTTATTTGTTTTAATTGATGGGCATGGTTTTTGTGTTCTCAGCGTCCCGCTTTAATACCATTCCACTCGATGGAATTACGGTTGATTGATGGTGAAGGCAAGTGGGAGCTCCGGTCAATCAAGCAATGAGTAGAGTTTTATTCTAAAATGAAATAAAGGGACCAGACCATGCAGCTGATGATTATTCCATGTAATATATAAGTACATGTATATTTGTTTTGTTTTTGTTGTAAAGAACACCGTGAGGAGGCTTCCTTCTATATATAGTCAGTCTCTCAATTTGATTAAGATAATAGGAAGGAGGCTTCTATGTGGTCAACCTAATAAGCTCTTTTCCTAATTTGAAGTTTTCATTTGGAAACAAAAGTACTTCTATAAACAGACGTGGATTAAGACGAGAGCATGGTTTTTTTTTTTTTTTTTTTTTGGAATTTGTTGGAATTTAAATTGGAATTGGAATTGGAATTAAAATTTATAAGAAAAATAAAGTTTAAAAATATTAATCCATAAGAATTATTTTTTTGTTAAGAATTTTTCTCAACAGGTAGAGACTTGTTTCGGGCTGACGGCACGTCGGGTTGGCAAGGCAACGCGTCCGAAGTTTTGGGCCGGCGACAAGTCTGATCAGGCAAGGGGACGGGTCCGTTCGGGTTCTGTTAGGCAACAAATCTGGTAGGTAACGTCCGGTCGGCGGGCCCGGTTAGTCGGTCCGGTCAGGTGGCGCGTCAGGCTGGCCGGTTGACCGGTTAGGTTGGTTAGTCAGGCTACGTGTCAGGTAGGGGTGAGCAAATGGGCGGGCCTTGCCCGTCCTGAATCTGGAGCCCGCAAATACCTAAAAGTAGAGCTTAATAAGACTATCTGCATTGGTGATCGATTGAATTGAATTGGTGGGCCAGGAGAACTAAAAAAAAAAGAAAAAGTCTTCATAGTTAGTGATAAATACACGAATGGTTCTTTCCGCCGATCTTATATCATGATCTGCAATCTCAATTCTCTTCTTTTGATTCCACCCTGTACTCACATGTGGAGTAATCCTATTGGTCCCCCTTTATTTTTCGTTTCTCTTTTTCTTTCCTAATAATTCTTTTTATATATAATGTTATTTTTCTTAAATAACTTGTAATATTTGACTTTTTAAAAAAATCTAAACACACGTTATTATTTGACCTTTTTTTTGTGAACATACACGTATAAATTTTATTAAAAACGGAGATGTTTTAAAAAATCATATTTTAATATAAAATAAACATAAAAAATTAGTCGTGTATTTCATCTGTAATGTGTCACTATACTACTGGTTGTTTATGGTTTTTTTTAAGTTATCCTAAATAATATCTATCTATATATATAATAAAAGAAAAGTTTTTGGCATCACAATTTGCCATGTGGCACCACCACATTCATCCTCAACAATTTTTCCCGCCAATTCTCCTAATTATGGAAATGATTTGTATTTCTAATTTTTTATTTATTGCATTCTGAATTATTTAATAACCAATTATTTAATTACTAAAGATATAAAAATGCATAATTGTCGTAAATTATGATTGTATTTATAGTTTTTTTTAAAAAAGTCACCTGTGTAATACACGGGGATAAAAAACTAGTATACATATATATAATAAAAAATTAGGTTGGATTGGATTGTGAATGTGGGTGAAAAAATAAGTTAGATTGGATTGTGTATGTGGAAGAGAGATAATTTAGTTTTTTAATAGAAGATTGGATTGGATTGTGTCACCGATGTGGATAGTCTTACCGGACCAAATTGAGAGATAGGCATTTGGGCTTTTATCCGCCCGGTTACTGCGCGCTTCAAATTATGCGCGAAACCAAAATACTCCATTATCGATCCTAGATCTCTCTTGAATCCAACCATTTTCACTTTCATTTGTTATCGTAGAAAATGTAGCCAAAACTCTTCGATAGGAACCCATACCATCATTGTTCTCTTGTTACATCTATATCCGACTCTAATTGCAATGTAAACTTTTTTGTTACTACTAGATTGGATATGCACTTTTGGTTTTTGCACATCTACGTTTGAACTTTGAAGTCCATTACTCTTAGTAGGAGTAATTTTGTTTTTGAATGTGTGTATCATATCAATATCTGCAATTTTTTTTGCTTATTGAGTCTGTTGCTTGAATCCTTTAATCATTGGTTTTCTTTTTAATTTGCCAATGGAAATTGTAGAATCGGGCTACCAAAGATGACTAGATAGGGCTTAGCCTAGGACGAGTCACCTAGGCAGTCGGACTACAAGTGGTCGGACCCAAGCCTCCTAGCTAGCGATCGGACGTCTCCCGGCTAGCAGTCGACTCGGCTTCCTCTTAATTCAACTAAGACCTGCAAAACAGAAAACACCGTTGTTCTTAGGGGGCAGGACAGGGTGTCCTGCGACCAAGCTCGGGCGTGAGAATCAGTATGCGTTTCGAGAGATTAAGTGTAATCAGACGAGAGGGTACGCATTGAATGAGAACTTACCTGGTAGTTATGGGGTATTTATAACCCACAACCTTTGTCTTGTACTGCAATAAATGCGAGGTGTCCCAAAGCAGGGTGTTGCAGGTCTGGCATCCGGCCTGTGCACAATTTTCCCAGACACCATTTTGGGTAATGGTGTTGGTGAAGGCGTCGGCTTTAAGGATACCAGCCAGGTGCTTGAGCATTGGTCTGTGCCTACATCTCTCGGTTTACTAGGCTTACTTGGCTAGTTGGCTAGTAGTTCAATCGATATAGGTTAGGATTGAAAGTTATTGGTTGGCTTAATGGTAGACTAGTAGCGGTCGGCTACTTGTTATGTATCCCATTAATCATGTTAATAACTTTGGTGGCAGTCGGTCGACCATGATATGGCCGACCGGTCATATTGTCTGTGGCCTGTCGGTCGGTCTAGTGAACCAGTGTAGTGGTCGGCCTAGAGGCCTGATTACTGTCTGTCGGCCTAGTGGGCTAACATAGTGGTCGACCTAATGGGCCAACCTAGTGGTCGGCCTGGGGATCTGATGACTGTCTGTCGGCCTAGTGGGCCAACATGGTGGTCGGCCTAGGGACTTGATTTCTGCCTGTCGGCTTAGTGGACTGTCAAGTAGTGGTCGACCATTGTCTAGGTCGACCTCTGCTTAGTGACTGGTGTGTTGAGATAAGGCTTGCACCATAATATATTTGCGGTGTGGCCTTACTCGGACACGCGTCATCAGAAATTAAAAGGATGAGCAAAGTGGTAAGCAATATCTGTTCTTTTGCCTTGTACACATCAATTAATACCAGAAATTAACAAACATAAAGCAGCTACTGAACACATAATCTTCAACCAAATTCAACAAATAACTTAAGGGTGTTTGGTTCGTGGAATGTAATGAAATTGAAATTGAAAAGTTTTTCCTTGTAAACTTAGTTCGTGGAATGTAATGAATTGAAATTGAAAAGTTTTTCCTTGTAAACTTATGGACAAATTTAAATTGGAATGAATTCATTTAATCAAGAAAATTTGAGGCTAATAACTTTCCTTCATTAAAGTGAGATTTTTAAGGAATGTTGAAATAGTACTAAATTCCATTGATAAAAGGATTTCATTGCATTTAAAATTAATCAGTTACCCAACTAAGCACAACCTTAAAAGTAAAACTTTGCAATTAGAATTCCATTACATTCCATGAACCAAACACACCCTTGACTTTATAATATGTAATATATATATATATATATATATATATATATATATATATATATATAGGGTTAGGTTCAAATGAGAACTTTTTGTTTTAAGAACTTTTGAGAACTAAATCTCAACCACAAATTTCAGGGGGGGACCACTACAATTCATGGGAGGGGGATACATGTAATAAACTTGTGGCTCAAATTAGTTCTTTTTAGTTCTCAAACCCAATTGGTTCTCAAATGATCCTCTCCCTATATATATATATATATATATATATAGGGGGAAGTTACTATACAAAGGACGATTTGCGTGCGAAGCGTGCGAAAGACGCTCAGCCGCTCATCTCCGTGTTTTTTTTTTGATCTGGAGGCGCTAAAATAAAACACGCGTAGTTAATTTAAAAAAAAACACGCGGAGTCATGAAAAATGGTATTAAAGTCTTTTAACCTTTAAATGAAAAAACGCATACGATAAAATATTTACGCATTAAACAAATAAAACGCAAAAACATAAATCTTTAAACAAATAACACATATTTGACATAAAAATAACGCATACACTAAAAAATTCAGAAAACACGGACACCCTTAGACTTTAAAAAAAACGCATGTATTCAAATACAACGCATGTATTAAATAAAAAAACTCATATAAAAAAAATGCATATAACTTTAAAAAATCACAATAACACCAAAAAAACACACAATAACTGTTTTACACTTTAAATATAACCGCATGTATTCAAATAAAATAACACATTGTTAATTTTTATACATAATATCACGCATACTATACCAAAAAACTCATTAACAAAAACGCAAACTTACTTTTTATACATAAAAAATAACGAATATTAGATATAAAATCACGCACAAAAAACTAACTGTTTCACTCATTAAAACCTAACAGATTTAAACTTTAATATAAACTTTATTTATTTATATAAATAAATCACTCATTAAAACCTAACAGATTTAAAATGTGTATATTTAAAAAATCACGCACGTTGTTCTAAAAATCACGCATGATGTTCTTAAAATCACGCAAGTTATTCAAAGTAAAATAACGCATGTTTTACACTGGAAGAATCACCCAATAACCACCTGTTACACACTTAACACAAATTACGCATGTTGTTCAAATAAAAATAACGCAAAGCATATAAATACAAAAATGCAGAGAATGTAATAGATTAAACAAAAGAAAAGACTATCATATGTTAATAATATCCATCAAAAATTTACAATTAGTAAATCTACTAACTACTATTAAATATAAAAAAAATCAAATAACAACAAAAAATACACAAAAAATGGGCGCTAAAGGTTTTTCAAGAACTCAGAAGCTTCAACCCTGTCTTTACCCTTCTTAATGGTGCTGAGCAATATACTGTAAAAAAAGAAAAAAACATGAATATATATTAAAGAAATAAAAAACTAGACTTCCTATAATCACGCATGTTGTTTCTAAATTAACGCATGAAGAAGATCGATATAAAACAGGTTAAAACAAATAACGCAAAGGAAATCTAATTAAAACACACACGATGTGACGTCATCTCCGTCTATTTTAATTAAAAAAAGTTCAAATAGACTAAAATACCCCTCCGCGTCCAGAAAGAAAATGCCACGCGTCGGCATCTCCTTCCTTCGCACGTTTCGCACGGAAAAAAACCTTTCTATTTGAATTTCACCTATATATATACCATATTATATATATATATATATATATATATATATAGAGAGAGAGAGAGAGAGAGAGAGAGTTGGGTTATAATACAAAGTATTAATTGTTTTAAATATTTTTTAAAACTTTTTTTATGTTTTTATTACGTTTTTTAATATTTTTTTAAAACATATTTTTTAATGTTTTCTAATTTTTTATTAACTTTTTTATACGTTTTTTATTTTTATTTTTTAACAATTTTTTAAAACTTTCTATTAACTTTGAATTTTTTAGTTTTTTTAATAACTTTTTAAAACTTCTTTATTAACTTTTTTAACTTATTTTTTTAATTTTTAGATTATTTTTTTTAAAAAACTTTTTATTTATTTTTTTAATTTACTTTTTATGTTTTTAATATAATATTTTTACTTTTCTTTACTTATTTTTTATGATTTTCTAAACTTTTTTTACTTTTATTAAATAGTTTTTTGAACTATTTTATTACCTTTTTTTTACTATTTTAATATATTTTTAAAAACTTTTTATTAGTTTTTTTATTTACTTTTTATGTTTTTTAAAAATATATATTTTTTCTTTTTTTTACTTCTGTAAGTTTTTTTTTAAAATGTTAAATGTCTACGTGCATAGAATATAGATATTAACAACCATGCAGCATATGCCTACGAGCATGCAGCGATATGTAACATCTATGTAACATACGCCTACTTGTTTACATTTTTGTTACACAATGTGACACCCGTCACTTTAATTTTAGATTAGAAATGATAATTTAGGATTTATTTAGAATTAATTATGATTATGTGAATTATTTGAGTAATATAATATTCGATAAAGTCTCGTAAATATGAACTGATCAACGAAACGAATAAAATAATTCGTTTGGTTTTAAATTATGATTATATTTGAGTTAGAGCCTTTAGAAAAGGTTATACGTTCGATTGGTGATAAATTAGAGAAAATTACGCAATAATGAATTCGAATCGTATAAGAACGTCACTACTTTTGGTCTCCGACCAAGTATGACGAAACTGAAAAATAATTATACGGTTCTGAGCGTAATTTAAAATCATGAATTTTGGTATAAATATTGGAATTTATTGGATTCGGAAAAATACCCGTAAAACACGACATACACTGTGTGTAGCTAGAAAGTTTATAAAAATTAAAAGAGAAGTATGTGTGTGCATATGTGTGTCATAGATATATATATATATATATATATATATATATATATATATATATATATATATAAGGAGATGGAGTGTAAAAATAAATCACATTTATGTGATGTGTTGTGCATGTAATGATAAATAGATAAGTTATCATTACTAGATTTTTATAAAATCTTTACACACACATACACTTAAACAATTTATAAAAAAAAAATTCACTCTCCCCCTCTCCCTCTTATTTACGGCCGAACCCACACACCCCCCTCTCACTCACTTCTCATTTCTACTCTTTCTCTAAAACACACACATACACTCCTTTGAATCTTCAAACATTCATCCAACCTCAAGAACATTCAAGAACATCTTCAAATCTTCATCCTTCAAAATCCAGAACACTTACTCTTTCTCTAGCTTCAAAGTAAGCAAACATCATCTCATCTTCTTCTACATCTCAAAACCCACTTCCAAATCCAAGAACCAACATCAAATCTTGATAAGTTATGGTGGATTTGGAAGGATTAAGCTTCAAAACACCAAGATTTTGTGAAAAGCTCCACTCACACACACAAAATCGTGATGTGTGTGTGTTAGTGTGTGTTTTTGTGTGTTAAGCTTAATACTTGGATTTGATCATCTTAAAGCTCACATGCATGTTGAATCTAGATCACAAACTTGAAGTTTTATGAAAGATTTCATGAATACTTAAGATGAAACATAAAGTTTTTGAAGGAAATCACTAATTAAAGAGTTAGATGATACATGCATGAAGAAAAATCTATGATTTTATGCATTTTTATGTGATTTTATGAGATTTCATGAATATATGATTATGTGATGTTATGCATTTGATCTTGGAATATTAATAAAGATATAGAATACATGAAATAAGGGAATGAAACCCTTGGATTTTTATTAAAAATTCGAAAATTTACATATATATATATATTTATGTAAATACTTGAAGATTGTAACAAAAAGGTTAAATAAAAACAAAATCTAGTGTCACAATTGTAGTAAATCCGCCTCATGGCCGTCAATGACGCCTACACGGTCGGTAACGATTGTCACTAACATAAACCCCGTGACTATTTCTCATGGTAATTCCGCCTATAATGGTCGGTTATGAGGAAACACGAGTGGTATACCATAATTATGTAATACTTGGAAAAATACAAGAATAGATGTGTGAGTATTATATAAAATGGATAACAAATATAAAAAATTAAAATGTGGTCAGAATATTTATGCTGAAAAAGACCAAATCTAAGTAATAAAAACATAGAGTGAAAGACTAGAGATAAGGTAATGATTAAAAAGAAGACTTTTAAAGCTTTAAATGCTTTAAATGTGTGAAAAATGTGAAAATAGGTCAAAAATCCGAAAAATCTGGTTTGGTCAGTAGGAGAACTTTAGTTATCAGTAGATATGAGCTATAAAAATTTTCTAGAATTTTTGGAATTTATTTAATAATTAAAACGGAATTTATATGCTTAATATTAGCTAAAAATGCTTAAAAATAGAATAAATTGGATAAATAATATAGAAAATTTTGAGAACCTATTTTGAACAGTAGGCAACTCATATAAGTGAAAATAATTGGAAACTTAGGTGAAAACGTCACCCGAACCCTCAAAACGATGAAAATAATGCAATAAAACATATAAAATTAGTAAAATAAGGCATAAATTAGGAAAAATAATTGAGAACAGTAGCTTAAAGGCTTAAAACAGGTTAAAAATGTTGAGAAACATATAAAAATAATGTGAAGTTGAAACCTAAAGTATTGGAAGAAATTTGAGTAAAAACCACTACCGAAAAGACGTAAAAATGAGGAATTTAGCATAAAACATAGAAAAATTAAGAAATTAATACTAAAATGTTTGAAATGATGTTAAATAAGTGTAATCACTTATATTAGGCCTTAACACAAAATCCGTAAGTTAAGGTTAGATTCTCTTGGATTTTAATTATTGGAATTAGTCGAATAAGGGTAAAATCGTCATTTTTGCTCGAATAGCTTGAAAGTCCAAATTTGCTACATTAGTTAAGTAGAAAGACCTAAACTAATTTGATATTACTGGAATAGGACCAAGGAACCCGAATCACACAAATAACGACACAATCGCACAAGAAAGCAAATGTGAGTTTACTAACTTAAAGCCCCAATTTTGAATTGATGCATTTTTGTTAAATGTTTTGGGCTTAATATTGGAATATGTATTTTGGAATGAATGATTGATTGAGAATATTATGGGTACGAAGTTATTCGTGAGTGTCGGCGCACCGCTCATAACAAGATGAGCTAGGCCTACATTTGGAATTTGGATAATTTAGAACAATGCCTTCTAGATCATTAAAGTAGCGTGAGATGTATTAGTAGATTCTACTGGGGTTGACCACCCGCTCTCACTGATCAGTCGCTCTGCTCGTTACCAACATGTAACAACATACATTAATTTTTTTTTACACCGAAGTGTAATTTTTAGATCTTGGTATTGTTTTGGTGCTAGTATTATCATGGTTTTAGTTTTCGACGGGTGGTAACCTTTTCCTAGTAGGACTCTGTTATTAAAAGATAACGTATATGTAAGAAGATGCGACCATGTAACAGATGCCTATGATCATACAATATAGACAACAACAACTATGTAATAGATGACTACAAGCATGCAACCATGTAAATACTTGTTTACATTTTTGTTACACAATACTTCAGGTCCGTAAGCTAGCTACGTGGTTGTAGCAAGAAAATGTGTTTGAGGAATATGTTTTTGGGCATTTACCTAATATATAATGTGTTTACAGAAAATAAGAGAGAAAAAATGTGATATACTGATCAATGAGGGCGAAATTTAAATATTTATATTTTTTAATTTTTAATATTTTACATACGTGTAACTGTTCGTTACACATATATATTTGTTTGCTACGCGTAAGTAATTATTCGCTACCAACATGTAACAACATACATCATTAAAGTGTAATTTTAAAATTACGTGAGTGTTGGATCGTTTGCTAATCTAGTGATTATGAGATGTAAAAGAGATGAAAATGTAAATACAAATGAAAGATTGTATTGATAAGCTTGAGAGAAAATCCACACAGAAAACACACACAAAAGGTGTAGAATGTGACAAGAAGTTATAATCTCTATACAAGACAACCCATATATAGTTGAACTTTTCTAAGCTAAACCACGATCATCCGAACCTCCAGTTCGGACCAGGTTCGTGTGGTCCGAACTAGGAGTTCGCCTAGAGTTTGGCTCACAACAAACTTGCATCACTTTTTCTTGTATTTGATACTTCACATGGCGACATAGAATTATGCATCAACAAATTTTGAGATCTCTAGTATTATCATGATTTTAGTTTTCGACGGGTGGTAACCTTTTCGTAAGAGTTGGTAGGACTCTGCTATTAAAAGATAACGTATATGTAAGAAGATGCAACCATGTAACAGATGCCTACGATCATGCAATATAGACAACAACAACAACTATGTAGCAGATGACTACGAACATGCAACCATGTAAATACGTGTTTATATTTTTGTTACACAATGCTTCAGGTTCGTAAGAACCAGCTACATGGTCGTAGCAAGAAATTGTGTTTGAGGAAAATATGTTTGGGCATTTACCTGATAGATAATATGTTTACGGAAAATGAGAGAGAAAAAAATATGATAAACTCATCAATGAGAGAGAAATTTAAATATTTATATTTTTTAATATTTTATGTACATGTAACTATTCGTTACTCATATGTATATGTTCACTACAAATATGTAACTTTTCATTACGTACATGTAACAACATACATTAAAAAAATGACGGAAAAAATTTTATAAAAAAAACGAGACTATAACCAAATTAAAGATAAAAAAACGTCCTATTTAATGGTGTAATTTTTTTAAAAATTATTATTGTTTAAAAAGTTATTAACGATACAAAATGGAGGGGGAAAGTAGATATTAATGTCACATCACCTTATTTGTCATATCAATTTAAATAGAAAATTACTTTTGTGCCATTTTTTATATATTTAATAGAATTTTTAATTTTAATTTAATTTAAATAAATTCAAATTAATCTAGACCATTAATTTTAAAATGTGGTTAAAATGTGTGGCTCATATCTATTCTCGCGGTTCTCACAATATATGTTGGTTCTCAAAAGAACCTAACCCTATATATATATATATATATATATATATATATATATATATATATATATATATATATAAATATATTATATATATATATAGAGGAAGGATAAAATGAAAACCTCTCCGAGTTTGGAAAACCATGAAAACCTCTCCGAGTTTGGAAAATCATGAAAACCAAGCTAAAAAATTCAATTTTTGTTCCGATTTTTTTTATGGTGATTCTCTAAGTTAAAAAAACCCCCTTTATGCAAAAAAATAAAAAAAACGCCTGGTAAATTTTTTTTAAAAAAAATATTTTATAACCGAGGTTACATATGTAACAGTACCCTGTTACATATGTAACATCGGTTATAAAATATATATTTTTTAAAAATTTTACTAGGCAAATATTTTCATTTTTTTTGCATAAAGAGGGTCTTTTTAACTTAGAGAATCACCGTAAAAAAAAATCGGAACAAAAAATCGAATTTTTTAGCTTGGTTTTCACGGTTTTCCAAACTCGGAGAGGTTTTCATTATATCCCTCCCCTATATATATATATATATATATATATATATATATATATATATATATATAATATATATAGAGGGTAAGGATCATGTAAAAACCACATCTTTTTGCGAAAACCTAAAAATTAATACTAAAACCTTCATAACTTTTTCATACGATCATATTTTTAAAAATAATTTGCACCAAAAACCTTAAAATTATGAGTTCTTTAATTCTGGAAAAATTAAAAAAACTTTAACGTCTCGTCGTTTTTTTATTAGTGCACATGTGCACTAATAATTAAACTCATACATATAGTATGCGTTAATGTTTTTTTTAGAAAAATCGCATCAAATACGTTATAATTTTGTTAGTTTTTCGTGGTTTTTTATTAGTGCACATGTGCACTAATAATAAATCACTTTATACGTGTCGTATCCATTAATATTTTAAAAGAGAAATTGCACCATAAATCTTATAATTGTGTTATCTTTAACTCTGAAAATATATTTAACGTTTTAAAATTTTTTAAATTTTATGCTACACATGTGCACTATAACTAATAGTTATAGTGCATATGTAGAATTATCATTAGTTCTATGAATATTTTAGTTTTTTTAAATGTTTTTAACCTAAACAATATGTTTTCGCATGACAATTCTCATTTGTGTAGTACTAATGAAAATGGTGCACATGTGCACTAATAATACACATGTGCACTAATTTTTTGTTTTTTTCGAAATATCAATTTCTTTTCCAGAATCAAAGACAATAGAATTTTAAGATTTTTGGTGCAAGTTTCATAGAAAAATATTAACGTATGTAAAAGTTATGAAGCTTTTAGTGTTAGTTTTTAGGTTTTCACAAAAAAAAAAGAGTTTTCACAGGATCCTTACCCTATAGTTATATCCTCTATATATATATATATATGTATATATATATATATATATATATATATATATATATATATATGGATGTGGATCATTTGAGAACTAATGGCATAGTGTAGGAACCAAAGGAACCAATGCGAGTACACATTTTTTTAATTTATAGATTTGGTTATTTTAATCCTAAAGGGCAATTAAGTGACTTAGCCCTTTAATTTATAGATGGAATCTAAGGATAAAGATGAAGCGATTTTATTATATAGAAACTTTGAGGCGATGGCGAAGGTGGTTCCCTTAACCCCTTCTAAACTCAAAGATTGGGAGTCCGTTAAAATCCGCTTGCTCGAAATTGAAAGGAACCGGATGGGGATGTTATTCAAAAAAGGCGTATAAAGTGGGCTATTGACGGGGATGAAAATTCAAGTTTTTTTTTTCATGGTATGCTCAACGCTAATCTTGCTGCTAGTCGGATTAATGGGTTGATGATTGATGGTAGGTGGGTGACAGATCCGACTCGTGTTAAAGAGGAGATTTTTTGGTTTTAAAAAAATAAATTTAGTAGAGAGGTGGGGTAGAAACTGACCATTGTATGTAACGAGATCAATAGGATGTCGGGAGAGGTTGGAGACAGTCTTATAATTCCCTTTCCGAGACAGGAAATTAAATTGGCGGTTGGGATTGTGGTAGCGGCCGTGGTTCACTTCTTTCATTAAAAGATTTTGAATTTGTTGGAAGAGGATTTCTTCCAAGTTTTTGAGTTTTGAGATGGTAAAAGGTAGCAAAGCAAGTAGAACACTGATATGAATACAACATGGCACTATATTTATTACTTGATGATTCGAAAAGCATACATGAGCGAACTTACACACTTGGAAATTTACGAATACAAGTAACTATATATAGTGCCTAAGAAATCAAGGAGAACCCTTGATTTCTCTAACGATCATCTGGACCATCGAACAGAGATACATGAACTAGAATAATAATAAACTAGTCTAGAAGATAAATTGTTAGCATCCGTTAGACGTAGAGCAGGTCGCGTCTCTGAAGTAAAGTAGACATATTAGGGACAAGTGGAAGAAGTCAAGTTTTCCGAGATAACTCGCCTTACCAAGTTAACTTGAGTTATCTCGGGCACATCCACTGCCCGAGGTAAAACTGTGCTTTCGAGATAAAATAGTCTCTCGAAGTAACTTAAGTTATCTCAGGCAGTTTGCTCATCCGAGATAACCAATTACCTCAGGTCTTCTAAGCCTTTCGAGATAACTTTACTTAGCCGAGAAAACATCATTCTCAGGAGAAATTATACCTTACAGTCTCCCTCCAAGATGATGCCTCCAAAATCTTCTGAATAACTTAATAAATGTACAAACGGCTTCAAAATCTTCAAAAACTTGCAATCTTCAACAAGTTGCAAAATCTACATCACTTCCACTTACATCTCATCATCATCACTGCCTTTGTTATATGCAAACCATTTGTTGGTCATCATAAACTGAAGTATGGTCCTTTTATCAACAGAGTTTCATTGACCAGGAACGACTTTGTGATGTCATGTGAAGGAGCCATCTGCTCGGTAAATAATGAAGTGACTATCATCAGGATCAAGTTCCACATTAACCACCAGACATGTTGAATTGATTGGAACAACACCTAAAAATTCCCTTGGAGTGTCATCAAAGCACATTTTGATCCTTAGCATCAGAGACTGTTCTTGAGCGCAGAGACACTTCAAATCACCATGAAAGTTGCTAACATCACCTAACTCCAAGTCTGATAAGCTGCTCATAGCTTCATCAATAGTGTACTTCAGGACTTCATTGGTGCTAGTGATGAACATGTACTTATTTGATATATCATCACATCTCCAGGAAATGATTCTCCTTCTATCAGAATGAATGTCTTCATCTTCCATCTCATCATCTGATGATTCAGAACTGGAAGACATTACTTAAGATCTTTTTCTGTTTACTAATATTTTCCTTCTTTTAGAGGTACCTGCAGTAGCTTCAGTTGGTTATTCTACGACTTTAGGTTCAATGGGTGGTGGATTTGGTGTTAAAGTTTGTGGTGGAGGAGGTGGTTTCACTGTGTAGGACCGTTGATTACTCAGAGAAATAATCAAGACAAGAACTCTTTACTTGAGGATCACAACCATGCGGAATAAAGTTGTAACACCCCAACCCGTAAAGGCTGAGATATCACTATTACAGATATCAAATCAAAAACGTCCTTCAAATTATAGCAAAGTCCAAAATCTTAAAGGAACCAACAACCAAAACAAATCAGAAGTTCAAAGGAAATCCTAATTAATGTTTTATTTATTTAAAATGCTGGAATAAACTGAAGTCTTGATGTCACTCGCTCTCATCCCATAGCCCCCGAATTTCCTTGATTACCTAGAATAAGAACAAAGCAAACACACCAAAAAGAAAATACGGCTGAGCCAAAAGTTGCTCAGTAACGGAGAAACAACAGTAAACGAATAAGAACCATAAGCGAAAACAATTTCAAAACGAGACATGTGACAGAACAAAACTGAACAAACATATAACTAAATTTAACGGAACATATAACAGAATACATATCAAATCTACACGACAATTACTCAACAAAAATAGTCGTGTAACATATAAGGAAGTACCCATAGAGCCAGAACAGAGGTGTACATAGCTAGCTAGGCTAATGTACGAGTAGAGATGGCGTGTGTGGCGTACACACGTTACCCCATCCCCCATATAACTCATAACTTATAACATATGACATATAACGTATAACTGAACTAGGATCGATCCATACGCCTCTAGTGGCCTAAGTACTACACAAGCACCTAACAGAGACGCCGTGAGTATTATTAAGCACCTCACGAAAATGCCTCGTCATTTACGCCCATATGACGGATCAGAAATGCTCAGGTACAGAGTATCAAACTTATAAGGCAATTACTGAATATAAAATAGTCCAAAGGGACATGCAATAATGAGTACAAGTCTACTAAGTGTATTGCATGCTAGATACATTAATCAGAACCATATAACATGTTAACTTTTACGAAACAAAACTGAACATTTAAACTAGTCAAGCGGACTAAGTCGTGTCAAATGCCGAAGGCCAAATGGTCGTAACCCGGAATAAATAAAAAGATACTAAAAGTGAAAAGGGTCGGAATCCGTACCTTAGTTAAATAAGCAAAATGGGTCGAGTCGTCTTTAACAAGTGAACCTATTATTTAGTTATAACGTGAACCAAATTACTAAAGTTTAATTTGTTTTCTAACCTTGGGCTAATCGAGTTCCGGCAACGAAGACATAAGGAAATCTTTATGATATTAAAATTATAGGGGTTATGTGGTTTATTAGAATACATAAAATCACAACTTGTTTATTTGGAAAATAATACCACTTCGTTCGATTACACATAGAGTTCATATAGGTTTATAAACTGGTAGAAATTTAAAGTTACCCTAGTATACTCATATACATGTGCATGTACGGATTGCTTAGTCAATTACAAACAAAAGTACAAATTTCATTTTGATTTTGGTTTAAACTATGAGTTTTGTAAGGTTTATTCGCCGGAACGACCACACCGTCATTCGAATAACTATGTATAAATTGATAAGAGTTACCTGCACTTCAGAACAGAAGTGGACGGGTCAGAAACTGGAACAATCTGAGTCAAGATTAAAAAAAACGAGAAGGGCAGCGGCATAACGGTGACAGTGGCTGCGTATGCGGCAAAAATTACTAGCGGACCTCAAACATGGTTCAGTGGAGAAGAATGACGAATGGTTTACGGTTGGTCTTTAGATCTCAAGGTTGCTCGATTGTTCATGACGAGGAAAAATACTGCGGGCGTGCGTTGAGGGTGTTGGTGGGAATCGTCCAGCGATTTGGAGAAGATGCAGGCGTGAATCGGTGGGAGTTCTTGAGGGTTGATTTAGGGTTGAATAAGGTATAAATGTTGGACGATTTCGGTGACCAATCGTAGGCGTCTTCCCGGTTTCTACGTGATTTGGTTATACAAGTAGATTGGAAATTACTTTCAATAAAATTGAATATGTGTTTTCTTAATAGACGGATATCGATTTGTTGGCATGGGTCACGCATCGGGTCGGAGGAATCTGCGTGAGTTTCAAATTGGTTCACCAACATTTCACACGTCCATTATTCTTTTGCATGATTATTCCATTATTATTATAATTATTTTTATTATTATTTATTATTAAATATTTAGGGTACTACAAAAGTTGTATCACACTTTATTTTTACTTAAGCTTTGTTTTACTTATACATGTAGTTTGATTGTATTGATTGCATAAACTAGTGAACACAAGATAATAAATTTCTCGGTACTATTTGCATTAACTCAAGTTCAAACTGTTACAAGTGTAAGCACTAAATCTGGTACTTGTGAATGAACTAGCTAACAACTATATATAGTACTAAGGAGATCAACTACAGCCGTTGATCTCATACGGGCTAATCTAACCGCACATGAAAGTCAAACAATAAACTTACTAAAAGAACATTAGTAAACATACAAAAGAGGAAATGTGCAAAATGCAATTATCTATAAGTAGGAGACGGCTAGGATATGACTTTGGAGAATAAAAGTAGTTGCAGGCCTGATTTCTGCAAAAGTAAACTTTCAGTACTTTTCCAGTTGAACTCTTTATACTGTTCTAGATCATCTACCCCTATGCATTCCAAGTCTTCACGTGTGAAGCCTTGAGATGAGTCAGTTGCCACATAGGCTGAGTGAGAGTTGTCAAACAGTGTTGAAGAACTCTCTGAGCATCTGGGTGACTCATTGAAACTGACTGAGGGTGAGTGATATTGAGAAGAATTTGAGATCTTTTGAAAATCAGTTGTAACCAAAGCAGTGGTTTGCAACTGTGGTGATGCTTCAGGAAAGTTGTTCTGCTTAAGATTAAGCTCCATTTCATAAGCACTAAGGACTCCATGGAGTTCACTTAGTTTAAGCTTTTTGAGGTCCTTGCACTCCCTAATGCTTACTGTATAGACAGTCCACATTGGAGGTAAGGATCTCAAGAACTTCCTGTTGGCATCAGCCTGTTCGGTTGTTACTTCTACCTTTTGCAGTTCATCAAGAAGTGAAACAAATCTAAGATACTGGTTGGTCATAGATTCACCAGTTTTGTAAGTGAAGTTTTCATATCTTTGTTTCAAAACATCCTTTTTCTTTTCCTTAACCTCACTAGACCCTTCATACATTTCACTGAGAGCATTCCACAAGCTGTGTGCTGTCTTATATCCCTTGAACCCTACCAGTATAGAGTTGGGTAATGCAGCCTGGAGTGTCCAGTAAGCCTTGTGATCATATCCAAGCTCAACATAATCAGCTTCAACATATTTGTCTAGTGGTTTTGATATTTGCACTTGGGCATCATCAGCAGATGGAACAGTTGGGCTATAAGGACCTACAGTCAATCTGTTCCAAATGCGTCTGTCTAGGCTTCTAACAAAACCTTCCATCCTGAGTTTCCAAGTATCAAAGTCATCAGGAGTGAAAATTGGTGGTTTGTTAGAGCTACCATTAAGTGAACCAAGAGTTAAGTCAGTCATTGTGAAAAACAGTTTGTAAAACAGAAAAAGCTTGTAAAAATTTAAGTAAGCAAGTAAAGTATCAACTTTGAAGCACTAGAAGTCTTCAAAGTGGAGAGCCAATGCTCTGATACCACTTGTAGGACCGTTGATTACTCAGAGAAATAATCAAAACAAGAACTCTTTACTTGAGGATCACAACCATGCGGAATAAAGTTGTATCACACTTTATTTTTACTTAAGCTTTGTTTTACTTATACTTGTAGTTTGATTGTATTGATTGCATAAACTAGTGAACACAAGATAATAAATTTCTCGGTACTATTTGCATTAACTCAAGTTCAAACTGTTACAAGTGTAAGCACTAAATCTGGTACTTGTGAATGAACTAGCTAACAACTATATATAGTACTAAGGAGATCAACTACAGCCGTTGATCTCATACGGGCTAATCTAACCGTACATGAAAGTCAAACAATAAACTTACTAAAAGAACATTAGTAAACATACAAAAGAGGAAATGTGCAAAATGCAATTATCTATAAGTAGGAGACGGCTAGGATATGACTTTGGAGAATAAAAGTAGTTGCAGGCCTGATTTCTGCAAAAGTAAACTTTCAGTACTTTTCCGGTTGAACTCTTTATACTGTTGGATAAAAGAGTTCACCCGGAAATATTCTTCCGCTTAAGCTTTTCCGGTTGACAAGTCTTCCGCTTGAGGGTTTTCCGCTTGAACATGTCTTCAACCGGAAATCTTCATCTTGAACCGGTTGACTCAGATTTTCATTTCCTTACAATCTCCCCCTAAGATGATGCTGCCAAAATTTATCCTTTGTATGTTGTTCTTCAAAAATTGACTATCTCTAGAAGCTTTACTCTTCAGGAGATGGCGGCCTTTCAAATTGAACTTTTGTTTTGTTCAATTGTCTCATGATCCTCCTGGTTTGAAAATTTCTGGTTGAAAGAAGAGTTCTTTTTGCAATAGACTTCTTTCTTCCAGGTGAAGCACCAGTGGCAGGATTAGCAGATGGTTTATCAGTTTCAGTTGGGACTTTATCTTTCCCTTTATCTGCTTGAGACGATGCTTGAACAGAACTGGTTACGGCTATCTCAGTGGGTTCAGAAGGTTTTGTTGGTGATATGGTGGGTGGTTCCATGGTTTGTGTTTGTGAAGTTGAAGAGGTGGAGTTTTTAGGTGGAGATGAAGGTTGATTATACATCCAAGTAGGTGCACAGGGTTTAGGCTTGGCAGGGGTGATATCAGTCCAGTTATCTAACCTCATTTTTGGTGGAATATATTTAGGTTTGGTAGATTTGGATCCCCTGGGCCTTGGGTTCATTCCCCTGGGTCTATGGGAGTAGAATCTGGAAGATGGAGTGGGAACATAGGAGGCTGGGTGCTTGAGTCTTTCCAACAGGTTGGAAGGGAGAGACTCAGCAAGTAGGTCAGAGACATCAAAAGGTTCAGGCTTAATATATGTAGATGAGGGGTTACCTGTGACTGTCTCAGATGGCAGAGGCATTTGAAGACTTGGAATCACAACAAACTCTGCTCCTTTCACTTGTTTGAGCAGCTCATCTACAATTTTGCAAGTGTCTTTGGCCTTCATCTTCTCTACTTCAGCAGCAGGCTTGAGACATCTGATGATAGCACATCTCTTGATCCTTTCCAATAGCTCCAGGTTGTCTAAGCTTTTGTTCAAGACAGTTGGCATTCTGGAAGCTATATTGATCAGCCTGTTTTTCTCCTGTTCACTTAATTTAGGAAGGTCATATACCTGCATTCTCCATTCAATCGACCTTTTCCTTGCTTCATCTACCATTCCTTCAACCACGAAATCATTTGATAGAAGATCCAGATCTGCCAAAAATTGTTTGTGTTGCAAGTTTGATTTGGCATCCTCTGATCTTATCCTGGCTTGATTGTCTTCCCAGTCATGGACGAATTCTTCTTCAATTAGGTCATCCATAGTCAGTTGTTCTTCTGACTGGTCAGAATCAACCATAGTTTCTTCTATCCTTGGTTGAGGAGTTATGCAATCTTCACTCTCCTTCAGTCTGATCATCCTCCTTGGTTTGGTTTGTTTCTTTCTTTTGTAGCTCAAAGGAGGCTCTGAATCAGAGGTGGAGTGCAGTTGGATCAAGGTTTCAGCAATCTCAGCTTCAGTTGAGTTTTCCGGTTGAGTCTCTTCCGGTTGAGATTTTTCCGGTTGAGTCTCTTCCGGTTGAACTTCAGCCGGAGATTTTGTACTTAGATCTTTCAGTACAGTGCTGATGATTTCAGTTGTATCCTCTCCTTCTTTTTCACCTTCAACTACTTCAGTCTGAATGACTGAAGCATCATCAACCACATCTTCATGAACCACATCAGCAACTGGTTCAGTGACAATGTTAGTTGTGACCTCATCCACTTTAGATTTGGCAAATGCCTCCTCCTGTGGGATAATCACATTGGTCAAGAAGTGCTTGACCTGCAGAATGCTCTCTGGCTGAGCACCTGCAACTAGCATTGTTGCTTCAATCATTCCCAACAGGCTTGGATCCTGTGGAAATACCTTCATGAGTGAGCTCATCTTCACCTTGGTTAACCCATCAGCAACTGAAAAGGGATCAACTTTAGCCAATTTGAAGGCTGTTTGCCTTGCATCTTCAGATAATGGCACTGTTTGATCATATTCTTCTTCTTCAGTTGTGGTTGCAGCAGCAACAATAACAGGTGTTGGAGAATTAGTCTTCTCCCCTTTTTTGGCAGCATCAGCTTCTACAGCCTGACCTCCAAAAGGAAATGGGTTCAAAGAGCTAATCTCAGCAGTTGATTGGGCAACCGGTTCAAACCTTGGTGTAGAGAAAGTTTCCGGTTGAGCAGTTTGAGCTTCAACTGGAATTTCTTGAGCTTGAGTAGCAGCAGGAGTGTTCTTTACAAGGCTAGCAACAGTCGAATTGAGACTGGTTACTTGAGCCTGTAGTGCTTTGTATAATGCCGTCAATTCAGTAAGTGATAAACTATCCTCAACTGGAGTTGCACCAGTATCATAGGAAAAAGATGGACCATCAACCCCATGTTGATCAAGTCCACCACCCTGGTGTTCTTGGCTCCTGGGATTCCCCTCAACTACAGTTTTCCTGTGG
>JBCNJP010000006.1:45569437-45617199 GCA_039602395.1 Deinandra increscens subsp. villosa
ACACTGTAGGATGAGTTGATTTTTGGATTGAGGAGGGTTAAGAGTTTTCAGTTGTGGGTTTGGTAAGAGGTTCAATAGGGGTGAAGTTATCAACCCTTAATTTTGGTGGAATGGGTTTTGAAAGTTCGGTCTTTTTAGTGGGCGGCTTTCTGGTCTGTGGTTTACTAGTTCTGGGTGGGTTTCTCTTGATTGGAGTAGTGGAGGTTTGAGTGGTAGAGGGTAGAGTGGATGGAGTGTTGCCAAGAAGAGAATTAATAAGACTCAAAGGTTTGGGAGGAAGAGATTCAATACCTGAGAAAGCCCCTGGAGGTCTTGGAATTCCATGTTGGGATTTTAGTGTACGGATTTTCAAAATTTTAGTTTGACATGTTGCACAAGTCATGAGCGGAAGCATGCACACAAGACCGGTTCTTAACCGATCCCACCAGAGATCCAGACAACCTGTAAAAACAAATCTAGTCGTGATGGAACCATTAGGGACACAATGGTTCAACGAAACAACCTTGCTAGATGGTTGATCACGATTAGGGTTTTCATTACAAAGACTTGTAATCTGAAACTAGATAGAAAACATAAAAGGAATAACAAATATACCGTTTAAAGTGGATCCGAGAATTGAGGCGATCGGTGATGGTAGACAGCGACCGACTGTGGGCCAATTGTGACAATCCGTATTTTCAGGTCCTTTCCTGATTTAACCTGTAACACCCCAGAATTTCATGACTTAAGATATATATATGTGCTATATTTGTTAAGTAGCTAAAATATATATATGAAGTAATATATACGTATAATAGAGAAACGTCACGATTCACGTACAAATATTCGGCACGACATTCAAGGAAACGTCAAGAGTCGAATTTATAGAATATGATAGATAACGAAAAATAAAGATCGTGGGCGCAAACAGATCTTAAATCCAAGTTATAACGAAGCGGGAAAACGCAAAATAGTAATTTGGGCCCGGTTTGTAATAAACCGTATTTAAGCACGAACGTCACTAAAATAACACCGAAGCGAAAATAGAATATCAGGTATTGTTAAATACTTGATTTATAATCGTTATAAAATATAATTGAGATGTTCAGCACGAAAAACAGTGATATCGGTAACCATCGTTGTTACGCGATAATAACCGAAATCAATTCGGTTAGCCGTTCGAGATGATTATAACGTCTCAGCAAAGTATAAATAATTATTATAATATCTATGAAGAATTTCAATTGAGAAGACGTAGTCGGTCTGTGAAACGGTTGTGATCTCTATTACAATTAGACACGCACTTGTACCGTGTAGTTAAATGAATGATTACCGATTAATGTTATAACAGAAGAATAAATATAATAATTATATTTGTTGAAGTCCCGTAATATTTTAGATGTACGGGAATTTTTATAAACCGTTCATGAAATAATAAACTATTTAATGGGTCTAGATTACGGGTATAATACCTACTCATTAAATATTATACCATATTAAATCAAAATATCTTATTTCTTGTAGGTTACTCTTGTTCATCTCTGCTGTCAAAATTTTATACTACGTGTTGATTGTTAAAGGATGACTCAGTGTTTAGCTGTCAAATTTTTTTTTGAAATATCAATCCCTACGTATGTATGTAAATTATGTATATAAATAAGAAGCTTATGTTTCAAAAGAATTCACAACACACACAAATATATATAAAACGACAAAAAAAAAGAAAGTAAGAAGAAGGAAAGAAAGCTGCATCGCAGCCCTTCCCGTCGCTCCCTCCGCTCGCTTCCGGCCAACAAAACCAGCCCCCTCGTTCGTTTTTCCGACGGGCACCTTGCTCCCTCACGACTTCCGGCGACGTCCCCGGGCTCCGTCCGTTCCTTCGATGAACCCAGCGGCCAGCAACAACAGCTCGCAGCCTCCTTCTTCAATAAACCCAACACCCTCCGACGTTCCCCCGCATTTCCGACAGCCCTGACTCCACAAAACCGGCGAAACCCGACGACCTCCTGAACTCCGGCCAACCTGCAACACCCGACGCAACCCACCCCCACCGGCGAACACAGCTCCGACGACCCTGCTTCTGACCCGGTTCGACCTCCGACTTCCGTTGTTGTCTTGGTGTTTATCCGGTAACATTCGGTTAATGTTTCGGTAACGGGTGTTTGGCAACGGATGTTGCGGATGACGGCGATGAACCACCGGATCAGCGGTGGTGGTTGCGGCAGTTGGTGGTAGTTGAGGGTGGTGGCGATAGAAGGTGGCGGTTGTGGTATTGGTCGATTAAACCCGATTTAACGTCCCCTCTTTCGGTTAGTTTTCGGTAACGTACGGTTGACGGCGGGGCATAACAGTAACACCAATGAGTTGCTGGGATGGCGGTGAATGGTGACGGTGATTAGCGATTGTTAACGACAGTCGTAGGTGGTTGTAATTCGAGCTAGAAAAAGGGACGTCGAGTTAACCCGTCTTCACTTTCGGGCGATGTTTCGGTGGCGTAACGATGTCCAACTGTCGAACCGACAACGGAGAAATCCTCGTGGCGAGAAAATAGTCGGGAAGGACTATTCGTTTGTCAAGAACGGACAACTTTATTATTTGGTTATTTTGGACTCGTTTCACGACCCGTCAAGCATGTAATCACATTAAATATTTGTTATTATTACAAATATTATTGTTAAGTTAAAATTTATATTAAATCATAATAGAACGAGATAAATGATTTTAAATATATATTTAAGACAAATAAATATATATATATATGATTATTAATTGATTTTATTTATTTAAAATTGATTAAAAGAATATATATTTATATATTATAATATATATATATAAATATATATTTAATATAAAGATTAATGATAATGATAAATTAATTATCGGGTTAAAGAATGTTTAATATATGTTTGACAACATACTTAAAATATGTTAATATATATATATATATATATTCAAAGTGTTAAATATTGAAATTAGGGTTTTCTAGACACTGTTCTGCCAAAACCGAGAGAATGGTAATGAACCAAGCTTTAAAATTTTAAAGCATATTATAAAATGTTATAACGGATAATACCTTAAGTCAGTTTTG
The DNA here is from genome assembly GCA_039602395.1 of Deinandra increscens subsp. villosa. Classification (NCBI taxonomy): domain Eukaryota; kingdom Viridiplantae; phylum Streptophyta; class Magnoliopsida; order Asterales; family Asteraceae; genus Deinandra; species Deinandra increscens. The sequence continues at coordinate 45,572,505 of JBCNJP010000006.1, forward strand.
ATTAAAAATGAGTTTTGATAAAGAAATAAGAAAAACATGAAATTAGGGTTTCCGAATATGATTGTTTGATATAAAACAATCCGGAAGGTATAAGGACTTGATTTTTGGTATGGAACTATGTTTATATATATAATAAGTATATATAAAGTTAAAATGGATAAATGATAAAGTATTTAAAATGCCGAGTTAATCGGATATTTCGAAGTTCACGCGGACCGGAAGGGTAGACGCCTGTACACTGGGGTTTCTGGCAAAAGCGAGGGTGTCGCATAAATCCCAACTGGGAAATGGCATCTCTCACTGGGCGATTCCGGAGTGAGCGTTTACTTATAGAAATGCGTGTCTTCATATATTATTAACAAAAGAAAATGATAATGGCCTAAAGGGCATTTTGGTCATTTTGACCTTTAAAAGGAATAAACTTAATAACTAAGTATTATTAAGTTAATAAAGAGTTGAAATAAACATAGTAAATGTTTATTATATTAAACCTTGCGTTAACGCCGTACAATACGCGATTAGGTTTAATTGGAAGGCATAGCGGAAGTTTTCTCTGAATTAACTGCTTAAGAGAATGAGGTGAGTTCTATGAGCCCATTTTTAAATGTTTTAAATGTTTTAATGTTTTCGGGCTGATATATATATGCAATGATATATATTCAACTGTTTACTTGAAAAGTATTTGAAATGCCTTTACTTGTTTTGTGTTGATACACATACGTGAAAAAGTTATAGTACTTATAACTGTTTTAAAGTTATTATTACCGGTTATTACTTTTTTCAGGAAGGTTATAATAAACAGGTAATATAAAGGATGAAACTTTTATATAAAGCTTTGAGAAATGAAAAATGTGAATGTTTGGTCTAAGCCTATGTATAGGACTAAGTGTCGGGTAAATATGATATTATTAGCCTTGTTATGCAAGACCCATAACATTATATTTATGAAACGCTTATTTCCATATACGGGTAATGGACTGGTGTTAAAATGGTTATGAGTCCAAATACAAGAGTTATTTAAATGGACTTTTAAAAAGGATGAAAAGGTTTAAAAGGTTGAAAAGGTTTTAATCTAAGCAGATATTGTCTAGTGAAAAGGGAAAAGGTAGTTGTGCAACTAGAAGCGGGGAATGACGGTTCCCCGGGGTAACGACGGTTACTCTATGAAAGGTTTCGGGTGGCGACGGTTGCCCGAGGAACTAACGTGGTTCCAATAGACAATGCTTAGTAGAATGAATGGTTAAATGTTTTGGTATAATTCTGTTATGTCTTATACCTGATAAATGATAAATGATTAAATGTTTTGGTATAATTCTGTTATGTCTTATACCTGATAAAAGATAAATGATTAAATGTTTTGGTATAACTCTGTTATATTTTATACCTTATAAATGTTATAAAGAAGGGGTCGTTAGGCCCAAATGTTTGAAGTAAACCTTTCAAGGAAAGGTAAAAGGTTTAAATACTTAGAACTCACCAGCGTAAGCTGACCTTTAAAAGCATGTATGTCAGGTATCGGTGATGTTTAAAGTAGCAAGTGAAGGGCTCTAGCAAGGGCAGATTAGATGGGCAAGCTACCAGGAATGACTCGGTAGTAGACTGGCATAGCTATAGATAAGATCTAGTTATAGATTATGTTATTATCTTCCTTACTATTGTAACTCGTTATATATATAAATGAAAAGTTTTTAATTTCCGCTGCTTAGTTATCTCTGTTGTACCATGTGTTCATGAGTAAATCCGACACGTGACCCCTCCTGGAGCCAAGACTGGGAGTGGGCGTCACAAGTTGGTATCAGAGCCTTGGTTTAAGAGATTTAGATACTAGCACGGTATCTAGACTTAAACTAGAACTCTTGGTAAACAAAGTAAGGTAAGATAGGGAATGTAAATGCCAGTCAGGATAGTTATGCCCATAGGAAAAATGTTACACGAGGAACATAGGAGGTAGGGGTTAAGGTATGCAAGTGCGAAGAATACCCGATTGCAATTAGCTACTGCAAATTTGGTATTTTACCCAAATGAACATATCATAGGTTCTTACTGTTATGTGGCCTAGTGCGGGGTAGGTTAATTGACAGTGAGATACGTGGTCAATAACCTGTAAAGAATGCCTAGAGAAAGGTAGTTTTAAAGGACCGGTTTTAAAATTTCCGATAAAGAATAAAAGGAATAGTACGAACACCAGGGATGACTGTGATAAGAATAACTGGGTTTTGAACGCATCATAATTATATAAGTGCATGTATATAATTATCATGAATTCAAAATTTGGAGACTTCACGTCACATGAGTTCTGAAGTGTCAGACAATTTTGATCATAGGATCAGAAGACTAGAAATCATAGTCATGATAGGAATGCGAATAGGACATCCGATACGAAATCTAATGTCAGTAAAGACGAGTACCTTCAGCAAAGAAATGAAAGCCGTTATGTTAGAAATAGTGGCAGAAGCATCGAAGGTTACGTTGCTATCGATTGTTAATCGATTTCCGGAAGCTTTGACGAGAAGAATGTCCAATAAAGCGACCGATAGTGGACCTAGTCCCGAGGAAGCTTCTGGTAGAAATAGACTCTATGAAAGACAAACGGAAACGGTACAAGGATGAAGAAGATCTTGAAGACAATAACGGTAGATTCCACAAGGCTAAAGGAGCTTCTGAACAAAGAAGGCCGATAAGCCAGAGGTGCGAGAAACGTAATCATAGGAATTACATGTGGAGAACTCAGGAAACGTTGAAGATGAAAAGAGGTGTAGACAAACCTAAATGTTACCTTAAAGCAATGAAATCGTATACGTGATAGACGCTGTCACGGTAAAGGAGAAATATAAGTTGCTACGACAAGAATAGTGGAAACGACATTTCAAGCTACGTTGCTACCTTCAGAAGACCATCACTATAAGTGATAGGCCGGAAGGCTCGAAGCAGAAGCTAGCAATTTGAAGTTAAGGATAGTTCAAAGAAGAATGACGAAGGTTACCACAAGCTGGATATAGAATCCACAAGTTTAGGAGTATGAAGGCCCAGAGTAGGTCAAGAAGAACTTACGTCCTAAGGGATATTGTTTCTTCAAATGGTAGGATGAAAGCACACGATGATTGGATGAGCTACACGAAGAAGAATTCCAACATAAGGAGAGGAATAGCTTTGTCAAGGAATGCAATAATCAAGCTACCTTAGACAGCTTAGGATTACGTCTTCCTTAGGACAAATGCAAAGACGTCAAGATAAATGACCTCAAGACAAAGGTTGATACGCAGATGAGCCAGACGATTCGAAACTAGCAGCAATAGCAAACTTAGAAGTCAGAATTCGATATTAGGAATTGTCACACAGTGTATTGCACCGATGCAAGTAAATGATCAGTATTTGACAAATGTTCTTCTTAAGATCAATGTCAAAGCTAGAGATAACGATAGGTAAATTTAGACGTTGAATGAATTGACTCGCGAGATGCTACGCATAACTTATTTGTAACCAGAGGAAGACTCAACTTCATATGCAAGGATCGTGATGGCTTGGCAGTAAGGATTACAAAACATGGAAGTACACGAGTCAAGAGGTAAGTCATACTCGATGTATGCCATTGACTCAGAGGCAAAACCAAGAAGTCGAAGAACGTACCAGTGAATCCAATGAGCAACTCATCAGATCAAGAAATGGGGCTCCATAATCAACTCGACGCCGAAAGCAACACCAAAACCAACGTCAAGAGCAACGCTAGATAGCAACAACGCCAAAAGTAAAAGCACTGTACCGGTTATCTCCAACAGAAGCCAGAAGATTTCTTTAAACCAAATATATCGCCTTAGGATACTCCATCAATTACAAGACAAAGAATAGAAGCCAAGGATATGCATAGACTACAAGAAGAAGCTGCCAGTGAGAAGTAGATATCCTTTGTTAAGGATCAACAAACTATTTCAAACAACTACAAGGAGCAAGACGATTCCTCAAGAAGGATCTGAAACAAGATTAGCGCCAGCCAAAGAAGTAAGAATGAGACGATAAGAGCATGGCTTTTCGGAAGCAAAATAATCATTACAAGTGATTAGTAGTGCTGACTTGAATGACGAACGCTCCTTCAATCCCAGAAATCTCGTGACTGAGCATGCTGATGAATGATGTTCTAAAAGTTCTCAAGAATGATGAAGAATGCATGAAGCATTGGAAGGAAGTACTGAGGATCGGGAAAAGAGAGAGGCTATGCTAATACATCTAAAGCCACTAAGACTTTCCAAGGATGTAACACCATTAGGTTGACTAAAAAGATGTCAAGTCCTTTTGGAATCCTAATCAGTAGCAGGCATAAAATGAAGTAATGAACGAATTAACTTGGGCATCAGTACGATCATTACCGATTAGGCCTAATGGAAAAGGGAAATTGCAGCAAAAGTGTTTACACTCAAGAGATGCAAACAACAAGCGAGGTTGTACGCAGAATGTCCAAATTAGTTATTTAAGTAAGTAATAGATAGTATGAATTATACTGATTTTGTTGTGGTTAGAATAGTAATATTACCCTACACCAGACTAGTAATAATACGCCTCTAGTTGTATCCAGGGTGTGGTGGATTCGCCGCTGGTACATCCTATATATATACACCTAAGGTACAACCAGAAGTGGCACTAGAATTAGTCTCGTGCAGGTAGATATTACGGGCCACTGTGGAAAACAAATAAGTAGCATTCATGAATACATATCACTTACTAACAAGGAACTGAGGGACTGTTAATGTCCAGAAAAGAAGTTCAAATCTTGCAGCAGGCAGAAATGTTTAACGTACGTAAAGGTTCAAGCAGAATGACAGAAGCTTCGCGATAAATTTCAACTTTAGGAAATTCGAAGCATAATCCGGTGGGAATCATAATCAGGCTGCCGTATATGTAGCTAAAAGGTTATGACACCACCTAGATAGTATGTGACGGACAATAGGAAGAGTTCCTTTATTTTGAGAAACGTATTCTCTCAAATCGTTAGCTAGACTGTTCGTTAGGGATACGTTCCTAAGAGTACTAGAATCAGTTATAGAAATGTGGTTCACATTCAAATTGTGAACAAGACTTTGTAAATAGAATAGTTAAAGTATTACCTTATAGGTAATAGAGTTAAATGATAAATTGTCATAGAAAGTTTGTTACGATGTTAAAATCGTAGCCCAGGAACCAGTTGGTTCATATGATATGGATGCATTAGATGCATAGAAAAGTTTCCGGATTAATCCGGGAAAGGAAAGAAAGGTGAGAAGGTAAAGAACTCATTGTGAGTTAAATCACAGTTTGAGCAGGTTTCGAGGACGAAACCTTATTTAAGGGGGGTCGAGTTGTAACACCCCAGAATTTCATGACTTAAGATATATATATGTGCTATATTTGTTAAGTAGCTAAAATATATATATGAAGTAATATATACGTATAATAGAGAAACGTCACGATTCACGTACAAATATTCGGCACGACATTTAAGGAAACGTCAAGAGTCGATTTTATAGAATATGATAGATAACGAAAAATAAAGATCGTGGGCGCAAACGGATCTTAAATCCAAGTTATAACGAAGCGGAAAAACGCAAAATAGTGATTTGGGTCCAGTTTGTAATAAACTGTATTTAAGCACGGACGTCATTAAAATAACACCGAAGCGAAAATAGAATATCAGGTATTGTTAAATACTTGATTTATAATCGTTATAAAATATAATTGAGATGTTCAGCACGAAAACAATGATATCGGTAACCATCGTTGTTACGCGATAATAAACGAAATCAATTCGGTTAGCCGTTCGAGATGATTATAACGTCTCAGCAAAGTATAAATAATTATTATAATATCTATGAAGAATTTCAATCTAGAAGACGTAGTCGGTCTGTGAAACGGCCATGATCTCTATTACAATTAGACACGCACTTGTACCGTGTAGTTAAATGAATGATTACCGATTAATGTTATAACCGAAGAATAAATATAATAATTATATTTGTTGAAGTCCCGTAATATTTTAGATGTACGGGAATTTTTATAAACCGTTCATGAAATAATAAACTATTTAATGTGTCTAGATTACGGGTATAATACCTACTCATTAAATATTATACCATATTAAATCAAAATATCTTATTTCTTGTAGGTTACTCTTGTTCATCTCTGCTGTCAAAATTTTATACTACGTGTTGATTGTTAAAGGATGACTCAGTGTTTAGCTGTCAAAAAAAATTTGAAATATCAATCCCTACGTATGTATGTAAATTATGTATATAAATAAGAAGCTTATGTTTCAAAAGAATTCACAACACACACAAATATATATAAAACGACAAAAAAAAAGAAAGTAAGAAGAAGGAAAGAAAGCTGCATCGCAGCGCTTCCCGTCGCTCCCTCCGCTCGATTCCGGCCAACAAAACCAGCCCCCTCGTTCGTTTTTCCTACGAGCACCTTGCTCCCTCACGACTTCCGGCGACGTCCCCGGGCTCCGTCCGTTCCTCCGATGAACCCAGCGGCCAGCAACAACAGCTCGCAGCCTCCTTCTTCAATAAACCTAGCACCCTCCGACGTTCTCCCGCATTTCCGACAACCCTGACTCCACAAAACCGGGGAAACCCGACGACCTCTTGAACTCCGGCCAACCTGCAACACCCGACGCAACCCACCCCCACCGGCGAAAACAGCTCCGACGACCCTGCTTCTGACCCGGTTCGACCTCCAACTTCCGTTGTTGTCTTGGTGTTTATCCGGTAACATTCGGTTAATGTTTCGGTAACGGGTGTTTGGCAATGGATGTTGCGGATGACGGCGATGAACCACCGGATCAGCGGTGGTGGTGGCGGCAGTTGGTGGTAGTTGAGGGTGGTGGCGATAGAAGGTGGCGGTTGTGGTATTGGTCGATTAAACCCGATTTAACGTCCCCTCTTTCGGTTAGTTTTCGGTAACGTACGGTTGACGGCGGGGCATAACGGTAACACCAATGAGTTGCTGGGATGGCGGTGAATGGTGACGGTGATTAGCGATTGTTAACGGCAGTCGTAGGTGGTTGTAATTCGAGCTAGAAAAAGGGACGTCGAGTTAACCCGTCTTCACTTTCGGGCGATGTTTCGGTGGCGTAACGATGTCCAACCGACGAACCGACAACGGGGAAATACTCATGGCGAGAAAATAGTCGGGAAGGACTATTCGTTTGTCAAGAACGGACAACTTTATTATTTGGTTATTTTGGACTCGTTTCACGACCCGTCAAGCAGGTAATCACGTTAAATATTTGTTATTATTACAAATATTATTGTTAAGTTAAAATTTATATTAAATCATAATAGAACGAGATAAATGATTTTAAATATATATTTAAGACAAATAAATATATATATGATTATTAATTGATTTTATTTATTTAAAATTGATTAAAAGAATATATATTTATATATTAAATATATATATATAAATATATATTTAATATAAAGATTAATGATAATGATAAATTAATTATCGGGTTAAAGAATGTTTAACATATGTTTGAAACATACTTAAAATATGTTAATATATATATTTAAAGTGTTAAATATTGAAATTAGGGTTTTCTAGACACTGTTCTGCCAAAACCGAGAGAACGGTAATGAACCAAGCTTTAAAATTTTAAAGCATTATAATGGATAATACCCTAAGTCAGTTTTGAATAAAAATGAGTTCTGATAAGAAATAAGAAAAACATGAAATTAGGGTTTCCGAGTATGATTGTTTGATATAAAAGAATCCGGAAGGTATAAGGACTTGATTTTTGGTATGGGATTATGTTTATATATATAATAAGTATATATAAAGTTAAAATGGATAAATGATAAAGTATTTAAAATGCCGAGTTAATCGGATATTTCGAAGTTCATGCGGACCGGAAGGGTAGACGCCTGTACACTGGGGTTTCTGGCAAAAGCGAGGGTGTCGCATAAATCCCAACTGGGAAATGGCATCTCTCACTGGGCGATCCCGGAGTGAGCGTTGACTTATAGGAATGCGTGTCTTCATATTATTAACAAAAGAAAATGATAATGGCCTAAAGGGCATTTTGGTCATTTTGACCTTTAAAAGGAATAAACTTGATAACTAAGTATTATTAAGTTAATAAAGAGTTGAAATAAACATAGTAAATGTTTATATTAAACCTTGCGTTAACGCCGTATAATACGCGATTAGGTTAATTGGAAGGCATAGCGGAAGTTTTCTCTGAATTAACTGCTTAAGAGAATGAGGTGAGTTCTATGAGCCCACTTTTAAATGTTTTAAATGTTTTAATGTTTTCGGGCTGATATACATGCAATGATATATATTCAACTGTTTACTTGAAAAGTATTTGAAATGCCTTTACTTGTTTTGTGTTGATACACATACGTGGAAAAGTTATAGTACTTATAACTGTTTTAAAGTTATTATTACCTGTTATTACTTTTTTCGGGAAGGTTATAATAAACAGGTAATATAAAGGATGAAACTTTTATATAAAGCTTTGAGAAATGAAAAATGTGAATGTTTGGTCTAAGCCTATGTATAGGACTAAGTGTCGGGTAAATATGATCTTATTAGCCTTGTTATGCAAGACCCATAACATTATATTTATGAAACGCTTATTTCCATATACGGGTAATGGACTGGTGTTAAAATGGTTATGAGTCCAAATACAAGAGTTATTTAAATGGACTTTTGAAAAGGATGAAAATGTTTAAAAGGTTGAAAAGGTTTTAATCTAAGCAGATATTGTCTAGTGAAAAGGGAAAAGGTAGTTGTGCAACTAGAAGCGGGGAATGACGGTTCCCCGGGGTAACGACGGTTACTCTATGAAAGGTTTTGGGTGGCGACGGTTGCCCGAGGAACTAACGTGGTTCCAATAGACAATGCTTAGTAGAATGAATGGTTAAATGTTTTGGTATAATTCTGTTATGTCTTATACCTGATAAAGGATAAATGATTAAATGTTTTGGTATAATTCTGTTATGTCTTATACCTGATAAAAGATAAATGATTAAATGTTTTGGTATAACTCTGTTATGTTTTATACCTGATAAATGTTATAAAGAAGGGGTCGTTAGGCCCAAATGTTTGAAGTAAACCTTTCAAGGAAAGGTAAAAGGTTTAAATACTTAGAACTCACCAGCGTAAGCTAACCTTTAAAAGCATGTATGTCAGGTATCGGCGATGTTTAAAGTAGCAAGTGAAGGGCTCTAGCAAGGGCAGATTACATGGGCAAGCTACCAGGAATGACTCAGTAGTAGACTGGCATAGCTATAGATAAGATCTAGTTATAGATTATGTTATTATCTTCCATACTATTGTAACTCGTTATATATATAAATGAAAAGTTTTTAATTTCCTCTGCTTAGTTATCTCTGTTGTACCATGTGTTCATGAGTAAATCCGACACGTGACCCCTCCTGGAGCCAAGACTGGGAGTGGGCGTCACATAACCTAAACCTAAACTGTTAATTAATGTTGTATGAACACTTATGTGATTGACTTGTATTGACCATAGCAACTAGGGTTGGTGTAATCATCACTATACGAGCATGCACTTAAGTCTAGACGTTTGATATTCAGTGATTTTATGTAAATCATACGTTATGATTTTAGGGGAACACTTTGTCATGTTACGTGACGATTATACTTATGATTTTATGTGGTCTTTAATATATATACAAATTATATTCTATTATATTACATGACAATGTGTCACGTAGTTACAAGTAAAGTTTTATGAGTCTATGCGAGTTAAACACGTATTGTTATAATTTCATATTCATCACTCTATGTGAAATCAAATATATTTACGAGTTTATATCTATGATTTTATGTGAACTTGAAAATTTATATTTAGGGAGTTATTATTATGATTTTATGTGACAAACAAGGTTTATATATTCTGTAAACGTTATACGCTGAATATGTGTTGCCACACACACGTATATCCATCATTTAAGTATTCTTCGTTAACCCCGTTAGCTTTGCTAACCCCTTCTAAACTTTGAGGGACTAGCCTTGCCATTTCCTAAACTATTTTAGTTAATCTAACCTACAAGGACTCATCTCATAATTCTCCAAACCTAGGTTCCCATTGTGTAACTAGTGGAGGACTATTATTGTTATTGCTCCAAAGTCGACTTGAGGATTTGTAACCGACAGACCGATCGACACCGTCCTCTCTTCAAAGTCTGGTAACCGATCGTGCTATTATTTTGATCCATTTAATCAACCTATTAAGCCTCGACTATTATCATTCGATCCATCACCACATCACAACCCTCTCTCCCTCTTGTTTCTCTCTAAACGACGTAACCACCGGAGAGATTTCCAACCACCACGTTCCACCATTCTACCACCGTCCCACCTTTTTTTCGTGATCGAAATCCACTGTCCTAGCATCACAGGCCACCGCCAAACCACTGTTGAGCAACCGAGAGTTATCAAATTCGTGATCGGATTTGAGTTCCGTTCTTGTTTGGGTTCGAGTTCGGTTCATCTTTTTTGCATACGGGTTCATCCGCATCTTCTAGGTATGCTTAAAACCTTTTTGTAATTGATTCCCATCGATCCTCCCCTCTTTCTTACGCTTTTTTATGTGTTTCCGGTGATCGAGCCGAAACGGGGACATATGGTTTATAGGTGGGGAAGATGATGCAAGGGCAGAGCTTGTTATATATTTAATTTATTGGTTAAAACTCAAAAGTTGAGTTGTCTCAATGGTTCACTAGTTCGGCAAAGACCTGGAGGTCTGAGGATCGAGCCTATCTCGTGCCGGATTATTGTTTCTTTTTTTGTTTACTAGATTTCAAATATACTCCAATCTGTTATCTCATAAAAAGTTTGCAAACCAACTTAAAAGAAATAATACATTCTGCCCTAGTGGTTAGTGTACTTTTTGTTGAGCTAAAAGTCATGGGTTCGTACCTGGTGGCCCCAATCTTTTTATAGTTTCATTGTTTTTTCTTTCTTTCATGAACTTGAACTTGTTTGATCCGAAACTTGTCACCTGTCATTCGTATCATCATTTTGAACCCGTAGCTTCATAAATATTGTTGTTTTGATTTTTATACCCATATTACATATAACACAATCTTTTGTTTATAAACATGAATATATATCTTGGTATTAAATAAATACAAATGGAACGTTTTGTAAGTCTTTACGCTTGTGTAGAAAATAAGTAAGCAAATAATTATAATTATACGTATTTCGCGATATAAACATTCTAAACGTTAGATATATATTTTTATGCATATTTATAAATATAGAGGTACATTTTGAGTACCCGTTACCAACATAATTGTATATTTGGTGACGTATATATATCTATACATATATACATATTTACTATCCGATTTCATGGACGTATATTATTAGTTACTAATATACTTCTTGTCTACTTTGTAATCGTCATGTTTTTTTTGGCTATGTGCCTTCCTCGACTCGTTTTGGACTTTATGATCCTCGTCATGTCACAGTTGACGTTGTATATCTTTCACCGTTGGTCTAGAGTAAACCACCCTTGTTTGAATACACACTTACGTATGTATATATACTCGTTAGGTGTTTGGTAGAGAACACAAGACCTACTGGTTGCTACTTGCTGTGTTATATATCTGGAATTGCTGTGCACCTAAAGGTGAGTTTAGTCCCATTTTAACTATTTTAAATCCTGTTGGAGGAGATTAACATGCATGAACTGTACAACTGAGATAATAAGACTTTTATATATCACTTGAAGTACTTGAAGCACACTGATACAACAAAGTCCTTTCTATGGTACCCTTAGTATTAATGACAATAACGGGAAAGATATTGTAGTACTACTGGGTCTGATAAACCCCACCCGGGTCATCGCGCTGACACGATCGGATATCGAACGAGTGTTACATTCGTCCTAAACACAAGGAAAATTGCGCAAACTGTAAACAACTATTAGCTTCGGTGACCATCAATGTGTGAAATTTCATGTATATAGCCTAGCTAGCTATTTGATATATATTAGCGATTATGCTAACTCAACTTGAACTGTTTTTGATCAGTTGCACTACTTTCAGCTTGAACAGTTTTTGAACAGTTGCACTACTTTCAACTTGAATTTTTTTTAAACTGATAAATCTGTGAACTCACCAACCTTTGTGTTGACACTTTGTAGCATGTTATTTCCCAGGTTGCAGATGTTCGAGTATCACGAGTATGCATGCACGAGTCTTTTAAAACACTTTTACTGTCTTTGGGCAAGTCACGTCACCTTGGGTGACAATGTTTTTACTAAATACTTTTATTGTAATTACGCTTCCGCATTTGTTAAACTCTGGATTTATATTTTAATGAAATATGAAACGTTTTTATTAATTATTGGTCATTTGTTGTAACTAATGGACTGCGATCCTGGTTTGTCACGCTCCATGCAGTTGTATTCCGCGCGTGGATTATAAGGGGTGTGACACCAATGGCGGTGGTGCGGCTCCTCGTTGGCTTCAGTCCGACGTAGGGAAGGTAGGGGTGTTCAAAACCGGATATCCGAAAATTCGGATATCCGAATTTCGGATATCCGAAATTTCGGATAGTTGATTTCCACTATCCGAATCCGTATCCGAAATTTCGGATATCCGAATTTCGGATATCCGAAATTTCGGATACGGATTCGGATAGTGAATTGGATATCCGAATTTTCAAAACATTAAAAAAAAGTTAAAAAAAAAAATACATTCAATCTCTAAAATTACTAGTGATAAACATCCAAATTAGCAAATAGTCTAATACAAGTACATTAAATAGTCAAATACCAACAAAAAATTAAAAAATGTCTCGATTTTGAAGCTCGAATCCGTGTGACAAGCTCGATGACAAACTAGAAATCGGCGGTGTAAGGCAATGAGCCAGTGAGGGTCGAGATTTGGAGGACGACGGGATCCAAAGATGCAAAGAGAATGAAAATCGTAGTTTAGAACTTTAGATTTAGGGTTTCTTAAGTTAAAGTATGTTAAACTAAATAATATATATAATTTAATATTTTAAAAAATATATATTTCGGATATTTTTCGGATATCCGAATATCCGAAAATGTTCAAAATCAATATCCGAATCCGAATCCGAAAATTCGGATCCGAATTTTCAGATATTTTAACTTCGGATATTTCGGATATTTCAGATTCGGATTCGGATTCGGATATTTTTGAACACCCCTAAGGGAAGGTAGGCGACTGCTAGGTTGCTGCTCCTTCTCCTTGATGATCTCCAAGTCCTCTACTTGATCAAAACCTCCAACGACCCTAGGGTTTCCAGGGTTGGTCTTATCTATAGGATAAACCTAACTTGTTTTCCAAGTTCAGACGTAGTTACAATAACCACTCTTCGAGAATCAAATTTTAACAATTAAATAATTCATTTCTGAACTTTACCCGTAACTAGCCGTTACGCGGTAACGAGCCGTTACGACGTAACGATCGGTTACGCCATAACGAGCAGTTACATTTTAAACAAGTCAATTGTCATATAGGACTTTCACCACATAGGTAATCTTGTTTACTATCTAACCGTGATAGGATAAATAATCATCCTACTTGTTCGTTGCCCAAAGTGTAACCCTTTGTAGCGTACCTCGTTAGTAACCTTGAAGTTATCCGACTATCAAACACCTAAACCAACAAACTCCCACTTGGAAAAATCATGGATAAGGTTCTTCAACGTAGATATCGTTGGACGCCTAGCTGCATCTTATTTCCCCTAGCAAGGTATGACGGTCATCATCGTCTACTAGTTCTTTGAGATAATCAACTCTTTGACTCATCTAAAATACTATATAGCTATTGGTAACAACATCTATTATCCCTCTGTTTCGAACACTCGTTGAACATGAGACATGGATCATAATCATTCTCATATATTGTTCAACAACTTTTAGTTTCGTTTCCAATTTAAAAATGGTCAAATCAAACTAATATTAGTTCGAGCACGACCATGCATTTTTTACCAACTCAAATTTAACGATGACGCCAGAATGTTCAACTCTAATATTACTAAGAGAACATATTACCTTTGGCTACAAACAAATCCCACTAAGCATCAGATCACTCCCAAAGTTATCCTTATTACTGCGAGTTATGGACAACGTTAGATAAAATCAAAGAATGACCCTCAACACACGGTTGTTCTAGTTTGCACCTCAGATCTAGGAATAAACAGATCGTACAAATTTCAAAGTATCTTATGATTCAAATCCATGAAGATAACTTAAAGCAGATTACGTCTAGTATTATTCTACTAATAACTATTTGTGAATATGATCCTTAACTCCCTTGAGCATTCATCTCATGAACCAATTATTAATTCACACTAGTCTTTCACTCAGATTTGTTCCTACATATCTGATCGACTATGAAATTTAGAATACTCTTGTATTCAGTGTTGAGGGTGTATTTTCAGGATGCTCGCAGGAAGCTCACGCAGTGCAGGAATCCTATTATCGTCTGGGAATCCCATTCATCCAGGTATCCTGATTTATTTATTTTTAATCAACCCTCATATTTGCCACGTGTTTATTTAACCAGGTTTCGACGAAGTCATCAACTACCTCCGAAACTTACGCTCCAGCTAAAGAAGATCGTGGACCAAGTGAACGAAGACGCCCTTAACGGTCGAATTAGTTGGATAATAGGATCCCGGGAATCCCAGAAAGTTTGTTACCATTGTATTTGTTATATAAATCGAGGATTCGATCAGTAGGAACACAAGTTACACACATTGAACACACTTTAGCTCGTTTACGAACGCGCAACATTGTATCACTTAGTTCTGATCGATCAAACCTCCAACCCCTTGTATCGATTTACTTGATTATCAATAAAGTTGACTAGGAGGCGGCTATTCGGCCGGCTCCCGAGGTTTTTATCCAGGATTCCTAGAGGCAACTCGAAGGATTCTGGAGTTTTCCTCGCTAAATCATTGTGTCACCATCCTAACTTGGATTACTTGCTCATTTGATCGTTAAGCACACTACCTCACAATCTAAGTTTAGAATACAAGATTCATTTGTGAATTTTTGACCAAAACAGTTTGGCGCCCACCGTGGGGCAAGTGGTGCTTAATCTTACCAAAATCCCATACCTTATTCACTTCATTTGATCTCTAATCTCAAAAATGTCAAACCAACAGAAGACTGTTTCGGCCTCTACATCGTCCTCCATTCCTCCTCTTCCTTCCTTTCCAGGAAGCCAGAAGAAGACTAATGACCGTCAGAAGAAAGTGGACGAGCAGCCGAGAAAAACTGATTATCCTGTCTTCACAGGATCCCAGGTTCAATCCGTTGATCCTGTTATTACTAACAATGATTTGTTTTCCTTGATTAGGCAGGTGAAAAATCAAATGGATCAGCAAGAAAAGACCAATCAAGCAGTGATGAAGGAGATCGAGCAGCTTAAGAAGTCTAAGAAACCTGTGGAGGAACAAAGTCCCCTATTTCCCAAGCATCTTGACTTCAATGCTTCAGGATCCTCAGATCCGTCTCGCTACAATTACAAATCAGCATCAGGCTTTACTACAACCCCTATAATGACTTCTCAGGCCGCTGGATATGCAGAAAGTACTGCTGGATTCTCAGGAGCTGTCCCACCAGAATCCTCACAGTCACGCTACAAGGGTCCTTGGATTCCGCCATTGTCGGGATCCCCAGCCTCGCCGTCTCAAGGATATCCTTTTTCTGCTGAAAATCCAAGCCAGAATCCCCAAGGATATTAATACACTAACCCTTCTATTTCTGTAGGAATCTTCAAGACCAGCTCCTCAGAAGTGCATGATGGAGACGTCATCCCCATGCAAACAACAGCCACTACAGAGCCGAGCATCCCAGCGAACTATGGTTACAGTCCCAGGATTCCAGTCCAGAATCCTGGCCCAGGTGATATGTCCAATTCAATCCCTATCGTTTCTAACCACGGTGTTCCTTATGATGCATGTATTCAGGGAGCTCCAGAAGTTGAAAGAAATGATATCAAATGTTCCAGGGATCCTGAAACCTATTCTTGAGGTTCCTTTGGAAGCCACAAGATCTCTAGATTTACTTGGCCAATATCCTAAGTAGAGATCCCGAAGCGTTTCCAGACTCCAAGCATGAAGCTTTATGATGGAACCACAGATCCTGAGGAACACGTGGCGCATTACCGGGAGTGTATGGAGATCAATCCTATTCCGACAGAAATCAAAGAAGCCTGTCTATGCAAAGGCTTTGGATCAACCTTAACGGGACCAGCCATGAAATGGCTACTGAGCATTCCTCCTAACACAATTACATCATTCTCTCATTTAGTTAACTTGTTTAACATTCAATTTTTCTTGCAGCAGAACCTTCGAGAAGCTCACAGGCGACCTGTACCGAATAATTCAGAAGCCAGATGAGCCTCTCAGGGAATACATTGCCAGATTCGGACGAGAATCTCTTGAGAGTCCTAATCTGGATATGGCAGCAGCAGTGGAAGCCTTTAAAATGGGGCTCTCCAAAGATTCACGTTTTTATGATGACCTTGTCATGGCTCCTTGTAGGAACCTTGACGAAGTACGCAGTAGAGCCTTGAGATTTATCCATTTGGAAGATGACAAGAGGATCCACCAAAAATTGGAGGTTCCTAGATATGATCCCAACAGCAAGAAGGCGGAATCCCCCGGGAAGCCGTATAGATCTCGTCCATACTCCAAACCGGAAAATCACAAAGTCAATGCTGTTGACCAAGACGATGACGATGAGGAGTATCCAAAGGTATTTGAATACTGTTTTTCCGTTGACATTGGTGGTTTGATGTGTGCTATGCAGGATTTAGGTGAAAAAGCAAGATGGCCTAGGAAGGATACCAAGCAAGGATCCTGGAAAGACAAGACCAAGTGGTGTGCCTTCCATGAAGATTTTGGCCACCTAACCGACGAATGTATAGCACTCCGAAAGGAAATCATCTATCTACTCAGCAAGGGGCATCTTAAAGAATTGATAGGCAGAAAGAAGGTCAAGACTCAGGAAACCGATAAGGTGCCTCAGAGAGCAGCTTCTCCACCCCAGGATGCCCAGATAATCAACTTCATCTCAGGAGGCTTAGACATCTGCGGCACTTCGTATTCCTCGGCCAAGAAGCATGCTAAGGAATCCAAATCTGAACAGGGTGACAGACCTGTCCGGACGTCCACCCTAACTCAAGACAAACTCATATCCTTTGATGAGAGTGATCGTTCTCATGTTCAGGTGCCTCATCATGATAGTCTTGTGGTTACTTTATATATTTCTAACCATTTTGTTCGCAGGATCCTGATTGATAATGGAAGCTCAGTAAACATAATTCGTCTTGATGTGCTAAAAAAGATGGGGATCCCAGAAACTGAAATAGTTGCAAGATCCTCAGTCCTGGTTGGCTTCAGTGGTGAAACTAAAAGCACCGTTGGGGATATCAGGTTACCGGTATACATAGAGGGGGTAAACTCTATGCAAAAATTTTGTGTTATAGATTCTCTCTCTTGTTGCAATATTATTCTTGGCAGGCCATGGATTCACGAGATGAAGGCAGTCCCTTCAACCTATCACCAGTGTATCAAGCTTCCTACACCATGGGGAGTTGTAAGAATTGAAAGCGACCAGCAGGAAGCCAAGAACTGTTATTCAACTTCGATGAAGAACACCACTAAGGTGACGAAGGGATAGCAATTACAGAAAAAGGCACATGAAGTACAGGAGAACAGGGAGCTGGATGTCAAAGAAGTGCCTCTAGACCCTGGGAATCCAGAAATCAAGGTGCTCGTGGGAACAAGCATCCCAACAAATGTTGAGAAGGAATTATTCCAGCTTCTCAAAGCCAGAACTTCAACTTTCGCCTGGAAGCATGAAGATATGACAAGTATCCCTGAACATGTAATTACTCATAAACTTGGTTTTGATCCTTCTTTCAGGCCTATACAGCAAAAAAGGAGCAAGTTCGCTCCAGAGAAGAATATAATCATCCAAGAGGAAGTTGACAAGCTTCTCAAAACAAAGATGATCAGAGAAGTCAAATATCCTAGGTGGCTAGCAAATGTGGTGGTGGTCCAGAAGAAGAATGGAAAGTGGAGAGTTTGTGTTGATTACACAGACTTGAACAAAGCTTGTCCTAAGGATCCATTTCCACTTCCCCATATTGATGCTATGGTGGATGCCACGGATGGTCACAAGATGCTTACCTTCATGGATGCCTCGGCAGGATTCCAACAAATTCAGATGGAACCATGTGATCAAGAACATACGGCTTTTATGACTCCAACATGTATATATTGTTACACTGCTATGCCCTTTGGTTTGAGAAATGCAGGTGCCACCTACCAGAGGCTCGTCAATATGATGTTCAAAGAGCAACTGGGGGACACGATGGAAGTCTACATAGATGACATGGTGGTGAAATCCAAGAAAGCTGAAGATCACGTCAGGGATCTCCAAACTGCCTTCGATATCCTTGATCAGTATAACATGAAGCTCAATCCCTCCAAATGCCACTTTGGGGTGAAAGCTGGAAAATTCTTAGGATACATGGTTACCGAAAGAGGGATCGAAGCGAGCCCAGAACAGATCAATGCAATCCTAAATTTGAAGTCCCCATCAAACGTAAAAGAAGTACAAAGGTTGACAGGAAGAATCGCAGCACTCAATAGGTTCATTTCAAGATCCTCAGAAAAAAGTAAGGATTTCTATGATATCCTGAGGAAAAACAAGAAGTTCGGGTGGACTGAGAAGCATGAAGAAGCCCTGAAGTGCCTGAAAGACTACCTGTCAGCAACCCCTTTTTTGTTGCTAATGAAACCAGAAGATGGGGAGCCACTATATTTATATCTCGCTGTTTCCGGAAGCTCAATCAGTGCAGTCCTGGTAAAAGACCATCAAGGTCAGCAGCATCTGATATATTATGTAAGTAAAACTATGCTAGACGCAGAATCCAGGTATTCTCACCTTGAAAAACTAATTCTAGCTCTTATAATGGCTTCCACTAAACTTAGACATTATTTTGAAACTCATGTTATAATCATAAAATCTAGCTATCCTTTCAAGGCAGTTCTCAGGAAGCCGGAAATGTCAGGAAGGATGGCTAAGTGGGCAGTCAAGCTGAGTGCCTATGACATCAAGTATGAACCAAGAACAACAATCAAATCCCAAGCATTAGCCGACTTTGTGGCGGATTTCAGCAGTGACATTGAACCCGAAGTTGAAAAGGAAGTCCAGCAGCTTGAGAGGCTCAAGGAAGACTGAATCCTCTACACTGATGGCTCCTCAAATGTCAGAGGAACAGGGCTGGGAATCCTGCTAAAATCGCCACAGGGGGACATAATACCTCTATCCATATCCTGTGAATTCCAAGCTACCAACAATGAAGCTGAATATGAGGCTTTAATTGCTGGATTACAGCTGGCTAGGGATATGGGGATCCTATCTATAAAAGTGTTTGTTGATTCTCTCTTATTTACTAACCAATTTAATGGCTCTTATGCAGTGAGAGGGGAGAACCTGATCAAATATCTTGAAATTGTTAAAAAATTGTCTCTATTTTTCGAAAATCTTAGCATTTCGCAGGTACCAAGAGAAGATAATGCAGAAGCCGATGCCTTGGCAAACTTGGCTTCATCGCTCAGGATCCCTGAGGATGTCAAGATTCCGATAACTCACATCCTGACGCCAGCGATAGCTCTACAGGAATCTCAAGCTGTTGACAATAATGCAGGCACAGATGTTTAGAATCCTAAAGATGCTCAGGAATCCTGGACTACCCAATCAAGAAGTATCTCGAAGATGGGGAGATTCCCAAGGGCGAAAATCCCAGGGCTTTTCGCACAAAGGTAGTACCCTATACTATTATTAACAATACCCTATATAGAAGATCTCTTACAGGTGTTTACTTAAGGTGCCTAGAGAAATCAGAAGCTCTTGAGGTTCTTGAAGACATTCGCAATGGAGATTCTGGGAACCATACCGGGGGCAGGGCACTGTTCTCTAAAGTCCTCAGATTCGGGTATTATTGGCCAACCATGAAGAAGGATGCCGCGAGCTTCTCACAGAAATGGGATGCTTGTCAAAGGCATGGCAATATTCTCCATCAACCCGCTGAGCATCTGCATCCTATAGTAACCCCATGGCCATTCATGAAGTGGGGTATGGATATTGTGGGTAAGCTGCTAAAGGCTCCTGGAGGAAAGGTGTTTATGCTTGCCATGACGGATTACTTCTCCAAGTGGATTGAAGCAGAAGCCTATGTTCAAGTGAGAGAAAAAGAAGTGATATCCTTCATCAAAAGGAACATCCTCACCAGATTTGGGATTCCGGCAGAAATCATATGTGACAATGGCTCCCAGTTTATAGGCAAGAGAACTACAAGCTTTTGTGAAAGCTGGGGCATCAAGATGATCACTTCGACACCTGTCCACCCTCAGGCTAATGGACAGGCAGAATCCAGCAATAAGATCATAATCAACAACCTCAAGAAGAAGCTGGGCTCCAAGAAAGGGAAATGGGCTGAGGAGCTGCCATTTGTCCTTTGGGCAGATAGAACCACACCTAAAAATGCTACTGGCCAAACGCCATTCTCGTTAGTGTTTGGGGCAGAAGCTGTGATTCCTACAGAGATGGTACTCCCAACAGCTAGAGTCAACTGCCAAGATCCTGAAACCAACAGCCAGAATCTCCTTCAGGATCTCGAAACAGTTGAGTAGCTCAGAGATATGGCCAGAATCCGGATAACATTTTACCAGCAGCGGATAGCAAAATCTTATAACAAGAACACCAGGCTGAGAATATTCCAAGTAGGTGACTTGGTCTTGAGGAAGGCTTTTCAGAATACTACCAATCCTGCTGATGGGAAGTTAGCACCCAAGTGGGAAGGACCTTACCTTATAGATTCTGAAGAAGGAAAGGGGGCATACCGTTTGGTGAATATGGAAGGAGAACTTCTGCCAAGAGCTTGGAATGCCATCCACCTTAAAGCGTATTTTATGTGAGAATCCCATTGAGAATCTCAGGCAGAATCCCAAGGATCCCCACTGTCTGAATATTCCAAGGTACGTACACTAATCCTATTTCAATTTATTCTTATTATTTTTATGACATATTACTGACTTAAGCATCGGAGTGGTGTTAGCTAAGCTAACACCCACCCCTCACCAAGCATTGAGTGTTTTGCAGATTTTGAGAATCCTAGAGAATTTTGGGTATATCCCCAGTTAGAGGTTGGCCACCTCTCCTACGTTTAAGGTATCTTGCATACCTTCTAAGGTTTGAGAGGCTGACTCCTCTCCTAAGTTTGGGTAATCGCCAGTAGCGCACGTCCCTCGCCAGTAGCGCACGTTGTCCCCCAGTATGCTAAAGGTGGCTAGACCAGTCCACTCCAGGGGTGGCTGACAATCTTGTCACTGGAGGCTGCTGGGAGGATTCTCAAGGTTTATAACACTGACGTGTTATCTAAGGTTTTGGCATTTTCATGTCACATACGTATGGGCTTGTCCCCAGTTTTGGCTTAGTCCCAAGTTTATCGGGCTTGTCCCTAGTTTTGGCTTAGTCCCAAGTTTATCGGGCTTATCCCCAGTTTTTGGCTTAGTCCCAAGTTTATCGGGCTTGTCCCCAGTTTTTGGCTTAGTCCGAAGAATCCCGGGTTTATCCCCAGCTTATTTTTAAACTTAACTTACTCTCGGAAGCATTAGCTTCGGCCGGAGGCCAAGAAGCTTCTTAAGATTGTTTCAGGTTCTGGAGGAAATTGAGACAAGTGCCGAGAAAAGTGTATTCAGGATTCCCGTAGGAATCCCAAACGAGGTGAAAGAAGAGATAATTGTATGAATCGAGAAGTCGATTGAGGTAAATTATAGAGGATAGGTAACTTAAGTTTTTGTTAAGCTTGAATCCGAATTTATTTAGTCATTTAAATCCCTAATGGTTTTTCAACTTATAAGTCATTTTTAAACTTCTTGATAATTTTTGTAAACCAATCCTACCTATAGAAATTTCAATACAAATCATAACATGAGAAGCCAAAAGATACTGATATTATTTATAACTACTAACGGTTTTAAGCTTCCCAAGTTTCGTCCTGAAAACCTCAGGATCCCTTCACTTGAGAAGCTCGAGGGTCAAAAGATTGTTTTTAGGAATCCTGGTTTCGTCTTGTAAACACAAGATCCCTCCACCAGGATCCCTACCATTGTTTTCTGTTACTTGTTCATTACAAGAAAAGGAAAATGTTTCACCCAACAAACCACCAAAAAACATAAAAAAGTGGGCTCAGACCGTTGCATTGTCCTCATCGCCCACTGTCTTCTCCTCCTCCGCCTGTTTCACCACATCCTCCAGCTTCTTGCCCTCTCCCAGCTCCACCACGCAAGCCCTTGTCATCGCCATCGGAGCATCTGGAACCGTCTTTGAGGAGCCACCATCGTTCCCATCTTTCCCTTCCACATCACCATCTCCTCCTAGGGATTCTAAGACTAGCTTCCAGTCTGCGATGTCCCAACCGGGCACTTGGAAGCCAGCTGCTTCAGCCTCTTCAGCCATCTGGATTTTGCATTCCAGGACGCTCCGGGCAGCTGAGAGTTGGCCTATTTCTGCATCCGAGGCCATTTTGGCTTCCATGGTTTGACGCTGCTCAGCGAGCTTATGCTCGTAGAACAGGGTTTTACCCTTAGCAGTGTCGGCTTGGGCCTGGATCTTCTCGTTGGCCTCAGCAAGCTTCTGCTCCATGTCCATGGCCTGGGTGCTCAGCTTCTCAATACGTGCACAAATGGGAATCCTGATCAGCAGCTGTAACAGGTATGAAACTAACATGAAATTATATGAGCTTCTTAGCAGGTTGATCATGGTCTGCATCGAGAGGATCTTATTGCTGACCTCGGAAGGGGCAAGATCTTCGAAGGATTCCAGGTACACCATGGGAGCTGCAGGAGTTTCAGGGGCTTTTCGCTTCTTGGAAGCCGAGGCCTTTGGCCGGCTGACAGGCGGCTTGGAGGTGGTGGGATGCTCAAGCTGTTCCTTCTTGATCTTGAGCAGACTGTCAAGATCCTTCAGGGAAAATGAGGCGCTGGATTTGGGAGCTGCGAACAGAAACAGATTATTAGTATACAGGATGCTCGAATAAGTAAACGATTCAGAATCCTACAAAGACTTACCAGACATGGCGGGAGTGTGGTCGACTGAATAGCTGTTTTCGCTGGTTGTTGCTTCAAGAACCAGGGCTTTCTCGCTGGCAGGAATCTGGTAAATTGCTTCGAGCTTCTTGAAATCAGGCTGCTTCTTGATGAGATTCTCAAACTTGGGTGCTGCAAAAAAGAAAACAACAGAAAAGTTAGAAACATATTGGAAAATCAGCAACAACAAGAAACATCAATATCCTACCCTTCTCAACCCACTTCAACGGTAACTCTGTCCCCCCAGGAATCGAGTCTCGTTTGACGAAGAAAAAGCGCTTCTTCCAGTCATGGTCATTGTGGGAAGCTCGGGGAATCAACTGGGAGGTGGAGGTACGAGCCTGGAGAACAAACCGGCTACAACCATGGGTTCTTAGCTTATACGCTTCACAGATCTCAGGAATCCCAATGTCGAGATTCCTTTTGTTTAGTTCAACTGATCCAGAGAATACAAGATCCTCCAGACCATCGGCATAGTTTGGGAGTAAGAAAGCCGGGTGGTCTTAAAAAACTGAGTGATAAGCTCCGGAAAGGGGAATGTCATTCCGAGCAAAAAAGGGTAGTACATGAAACAGACCCAAGTTGTGGAGATGAAATCGGACTTGGTAAGGGAATCAAAAGGTCGGAAAATAGTTTCCGGCGGAAAGATGTCAAAATTCTTCAACTCGAGAATGTCGCGATTGTCGAAGGTACAAGTTTCTTCCTCACAGGGGATGATATACCCCTGATCATGGAAATCTCCGACAATCGGAGAGCTTAGCGAAGACGACGACCGTGTGTTTTTCTTGGCCATGGCCGAAAAACGAGAAGAAAGCGAGAAGACGAAGAAGGGACTGACCTGGAATAATCGGAGAAGCTCGAGAGGTTATGTGAAGAAGACGGTGAGAATCTCTTGGTGAAATCTTCTATTTAAAGAAAAAGTCATGATTACCATGAGGCGCCGAGAAATCTGTCCCATCTCAACTGTTTTTACCGTTTACACGCCGTGAAAAAGGCATCTTTTTGAATTTTAACAGCTGTCGAGCTTATCCACATCTGTTGAAATTCAAGGGGCAATTGTTGAGGGTGTATTTTCAGGATGCTCGCAGGAAGCTCACGCAGTGCAAGAATCCTATTATCGTCTGGGAATCCCATTCATCCAGGTATCCTGATTTATTTATTTTTAACTAACCCTCATATTTGCCACGTGTTTATTTAACCAGGTTTCGACGAAGTCATCAACTACCTCCGAAACTTACGCTCCAGCTAAAGAAGATCGTGGACCAAGTGAACGAAGAGGCCCTTAACGGTCGAATTAGTTGGATAATAGGATCCCGGGAATCCCAAAAAGTTTGTTACCATTGTATTTGTTATATAAATCGAGGATTCGATCAGTAGGAACACAGGTTACACACATTGAACACACTTTAGCTCGTTTACGAACGCGCAACATTGTATCACTTAGTTCTGATCGATCAAACCTCCAACCCCTTGTATCGATTTACTTGATTATCAATAAAATTGACTAGGAGGCGGCTATTCGGCCGGCTCCCGAGGTTTTTATCCAGGATTCCTAGAGGCAACTCGAAGGATTCTGGAGTTTTCCTCGCTAAATCATTGTGTCACCATCCTAACTTGGATTACTTGCTCATTTGATCGTTAAGCACACTACCTCACAATCTAAGTTTGGAATACAAGATTCATTTGTGAATTTTTGACGAAAACATTCACGGATACTTAACGTATTAATACTCAAAAACTAAAATGATAGTTTGTGAAACTTTTAACCTTAAAAATTCAACCAAACTAAAAAATTTCTGTCTTACATTTTAGTGCACCAAAACTACTAATACAAATCTAATCCATTGTCTCAAAAATCTAAGACCTATGTTATCTGCATGCACCTCATGTTTAACTTGAGGCATAGGCTTAGTAAAAGGATCTGATTGATTTTGATCTGTATGAATCTTGCTTATTATGATGTCACCACGTTCCAGAATCTCACGTATATAATGGAACTTCCGTAGGATGTGCTTCATGCTTTGATGCGACCTTGGTTCCTTTGCTTGAGAAATTGCACCAGTGTTTTCACAAAACATCTCGACCGAGTTTGTATGCTAGGCATAACATCGAGATCAACAATGAACTTCTTCATCCAAGCAACTTCCCTAGGAGCTTTAAACGCCGTTATGTATTCTGACTCTGTAGTAGATTGCGCGACTACTGATTGGTTGGCACTCTTCCAAGTAACTGCACCACTGTTCAAGGTAAAGACATATCCCATCTGCGATCGAGAATCATCTCCATCTGTCTGAAAACTTGCATCAGTGTAACATCTTACACCAATTTCTTCCTCTACTCCTCCATATATCAGAAACATATCCTTAGTCCTTCTCAGGTACTTCAAGATACCTTTCACAACAATCTTGTGACTCTCACCAGGATTCTATTGATATCTACTTGTCATACTTTACGTCTTGAAGCATAGGTATATTGTTTCCAATGAGCAATATGTCATCTACATATAGGATCAGAAAAGTGAAAAAGCTCCCACTTGCCTTCTTGTAAACACATGGCTCATCTTCATCTTTGACAAAACCAAACTCTTTGATTTTCTGATCAAAACGAGGATTCCAGCTATGAGATGCTTTCTTCAATCCATAAATGGATTTTTTCAACTTGCATACCTTATTAGGGTTCTTCGGATCTACAAAACCTTCAGGTTGTTGCATATAGACATCTTCATCAAGATGTCCATTTGAAAAAACGCGGTATTGACATCCATCTGCCATATTTCAGAGTCATAATACGCAGCTATGGCAAGTAGAATCCTAATAGATTTACGCAAGGCTACAGGTAAAAAAGTTTTCTCATAATCAATGCCTTGTGTCTGAGTAAATCCTTTTGCAACTAGCCTAGCCTTATAGGTTTGCACACTGCCATCCGTGTCGATTTTCAACTTGAAAACCCATTTACTTCCTATAACATGACTATCGGGTGGAAGTTCAGCCAAATCCTAGACTTGGTTGTCATACATAGATTGCATCTGATCGCCCATGGCTTCAAGCCATTTTTCAAATTCGTATTTAACGGTTATCCGCAGAAGTACTCGACAGCTTTATATTTAATGGGTTCTTCCTGATCGACTATCAGAACATCATGAATGCACAAATACCTTTCTGGTTCATGACGATCCCGAGTACTTCTGCGGACGCCTTGTGTTATTACCGGTTCTTAAATCCTTTCGGGTTCATGCTCAATAATATCTTGTTGACTGATTGTACTGGTTTCAGGTTGAGTTACAGGCGATTCTCGGACTTCGTCTAGATTTACCTGATTATTTCCATCCCCACTTGTAGGAACTCACCTTCTAAGACTTGATTGGACAAGTCTAAGGTGAAATGTTATAAGTGTTCAGTTTATGGTCACTTTGCTCGAGAATGTCCAAGTTCTGTAAAAAGTAAATTGAAGACTGGTCAGCATGCACATTTAGTTTTTCATCCATCAGATAAAGCTGAAAAGGTTGAGCAAAAATCTGCTACTCTTGCTCATTATTGGACTGATACATTTGTGCATTCAAATGAATTTGCTTGGATTGCAGATTCAGCAGCTAAAAAGAATCATACTCCAATCTCAATTGCTTTAACTGTTCAACATGCTGATGATGACAACTTTTTAACTGAGTCTGATTCTTCTTCAAGTGTATCTTTGGTTCAAGAAGAATTACCTAAAGTTTCTACAAGTTTAAAGGTTGACGAGTTTGAATGTCTTAAATGTAAAAGATTGCTTCAGCAGGTTGCAGGTTTTGAACAAAGATGTCAACTGTCAACTGAAGAAATTGTGGTGCTCAAGAAAGAGGTGGAAGATTTTCAAACGAAGTATTATGAATTAGTTCATGTTCATGATGATGTTTTGAAAGAAAAGGCTCAATTGACTGAAGAGTGTGAGAAGGCTAAAGTTGAAGCTTTAGATGCAGCTCAAGACTTTGAAAATCTGTTTGAGAAAAGTTATCCAGTTCAACAAAAATATGAAGAAGCTACTGCTCTTATTGCTACAACTGCTGTTACTGTTGAAAAATTGCAAAATAAGATATCTATGCTTCAAGATGAGAATGTTTTGTACCGGGACAAGAAAAAAGTATTAACTAAGGATGTTGAGATCTATAAACAGAAGAGAGAAAGTGTTCTTCAAGAACTGTTTGCAGAATGTGAGATCAGGAAGTTACAAACTTATGAATATGATGATCTCA
This sequence comes from Deinandra increscens subsp. villosa, assembly GCA_039602395.1. Taxonomy (NCBI): domain Eukaryota; kingdom Viridiplantae; phylum Streptophyta; class Magnoliopsida; order Asterales; family Asteraceae; genus Deinandra; species Deinandra increscens. The sequence goes on from JBCNJP010000006.1 coordinate 45,599,893, forward strand.
ATGCAAAGTTCATCAAGTCACAAAAGGAGGTATTTGAGGCTCAGCAACAGATCAATGATTTGAAATTGGAAATTTTAGAGCTAAAACGACAAGTGAAGAATTGCAATTTGTCTCCGACATTGCTCAATTTCTTATACAAACAGGATCAGAATTCAGAAAGTTTTCAAAAAGAGGATGTTCATTTGGTTCCTCAACCAGTGGATTTAATTGAAGTTACTTCTGCTCCGCTTGATCCTAAGGCTGAAGGACATGATTATTCAAAATTTGCCACTCCACCCAAGAAGAACAAGTCTAAATCTAAGAAGAAAGAGAAGTCTTTGGGTGAAGCTCAAAAATTTGCTTCAAAGTCTATGCTTCTGGAAAATGAAAAGGTTTTTGATAAGGTTGCTTCAAGTTCTTCATTCGCAACTGACGAAGAAAAAGGATTAATTGAGAAGAACAAGCTGAAAGATATCAAAGAAAAATTCAGTAGTGATGCTAAGTCAAGAGTTGCTTCGGGCTCTTCGTCAACTTCTTTAAAGACTCAAGGATCTAAACACAAAGGTTTAGGTTACAAAGTGTTGGAAGAACCGGTTCAAGCAAAGAAATCAGTGAAGGTTGATAAGGCTTCTAAGGCAAAAGTTGCAAAGAAATCACCATCTCAGAAGGAATTTTCTTATTATTCTGGAGGATCTTCATCTTCAAGGAGTCCATCTCCTAGGTATGATTCTTCTGATGATTTCTTTGATAACTTTCATTCTGAACGTTCATCCGATTTTCAAAAATCAAAATAGTTTTTAACTAATTTTAGAGAGCGACTTTGTTATGTATGTCGTCAACCGGGACATCTTGCTGCTGATTGTCCGACGACTGCATATATCCCCAAAACTGCCAAATATATGGATAACGAAGGTCAAATTTTTAATGAACCATGGTCTTCAAAGATGAAGTCAACTCGTAAATCGTCTTGGTCTAAATCAAGTTCGTTAGTTGAATCTGATTCTGGTTCCGATAAAAAATTAAAATTTTTACAAATTTGGAAACCAAAAGTTGTTTCCAAGGCCAACAAGGACTTTGTGGAAGACACCGGGCGACCCGAAGCTGTTGATTCGGGTCGATCACAACGCAACTAATGTTTTATTTGGTGTCAAGCAGGTGTTTCAGGAAGACTTTTCGGTGATTGGAAAATTGCTGATTGTGAAATATCTGTTCTAATTAACTTGAATTTCAAAATCAATTTTGTTTTTAAAAATGCTACACTCAGAGTATTTGTGTTGGTTGATCAATTTTTCTTGATTTTTCACTCTGTCTCATTCTGAGGGGGAGTTTGTTTTTGCAAAATTCAAAAATAGTGTGTTGTTTTTCAAATAGTAAAAATGAAAATCTATAAATAGAGTTGTCATTTTTAGGGGGAGAAATTTGAAAAAGACAAAAACATTGAAAAATGCAAAAAGCCAAAAACATTGAAAAATGAGAAATTGTATCCGACATGTTTGGGAAATGATGGTACATTGGCTGACATTGTCTGACTCATGGATAAAATAGATGAAAAAGCCATAAGACCATTTGATCGATGTGCAAGGTAGGCTCAGCAAATCAGAAAGTATACAAATGTGATATACACTAAATCTGATGCTTGACCTAGTGGACAACATCTTGATGCATATATCATGATATATCAAGAAAAAGATATGTGAAAAATTAAATGAGAAGTCACTGTGTATACATGTGTTTATTTTGAAAAGATTTAAACTTGCTTGATTTTCTTTATTTTGTTAAACGATCGGACTTTCTCTGCGTGTCGAAAGACCGACCTGATTGTTGTTCGTTTGACGTTCTGCTTTATTTTCTTTGGTGTTTCGTATAACTCATCAGACTTTCTCTACGTGTACGGGAGTACCGACCTGATTGTTGTTGAGTTATACAACTTCAACTTGTTTTATTTTCTTATTTTGTTAAATCTGAGGCCTTATCTGCGTATCGAAAGATCGACCTTAAGGTAGATAATTTAACGTTCTTATTTCTTTTTGCATGGAACACAGTTGACTATATCATGGTTACAATCATTATGCGATTCAAATCACAAATGAAATCACAAAATGTGATAAGCAAAAGCATATCTGAGTATGTCTGATAGTGTGGGGTACACTGGTCAATGCAAACTTAATCAATACCTTAACATATCCAGATGTTATGAGTATGATTGTGCCAGAGTTTAAAGTTGGACAAATCATATCTGCAATCGGCATGGTTTATGTGCTTCAATAATTGAAATTGAAATGTAGTTCAGCATGTTATGACCAATATGATCCCAAGTTGTGATCTTTCTCACAAAAGACAAAAAAAGTGTCTAATTCTGCAATGCCTTTATTTTTCTTATCAGAAAATACCAAAAAGATTTTAGGTGTGTTTTGATATAAATTTTAAAAAAACCAAAAAGATTTTGTTTCTTATTTGTTTTCGATTGATCGACACGAAATACAAAATCAATTTCCAAAATCAAAATATCTTAGAGTCTCAAAGAGACATTTTGCACCAAGATTATTTATGTTGGCAGGTTTCTAAGTGGGATGAGAACATCACAATTTCAAGTCTTCTGAAGATTATTGATAAAGAGATTATACACGATGCAATATCAAGTATTCAAGATTGAACTCATCGTCAAGATCGAGGAAGAGTTTGATTGAAGATACTAGATACAAGTTGAATAGAGGAGATGATACTGCACATGCCGAGGGGGAGTTTGTTGATACATGGTCCTGATCGTCAAGTGAAGTATCGAGTACAAGACGAATCACACAAGACTGCTGAGGTCCGAACTTAGGCCGAACCTAGAGTTCGGACATGGCCGAACCTTGGGCCGAACCTAAGGTTCGGACCAGCGGGTTTCTCTAGTATAAATATGTACGTCTTGTGTTGTATTCAGGATGGTAAAAACTTCCGTGTCATATATTCTCTGAGTGTACTATGTGAATCTCTGTGGTTAATACAAGTCAATTGTATTTACTCTTTGTGTTTTACACGTTTATATTGATTTCATTACGACTAAGTAGAAGATCCACACGCTCAAGCAATTTCAGCTTCACATTTCTAACTCTTCTTAGTCCCTGCAAATCATTACAGATATGAGTACCACATCTAGTGTCTAACGCCCATGATTTTCTAGAAAAAGAAATTATTCGATAACATGTATACCTGAGGACTCACATGCAACTGATAGCTTCTCAAGCTTTACTTTAGCCATGTAATCGAAAACTCCTTTTCAAGTGCCCTGCCTCATCCCAATGAAGACATTTTCCATCCCTCTAATGATTTTCCCTAGGAGCTTCTTACTTCTTGCCTTTTCCCTTTGATATGCCTTTCTTACCAACTTGGCCATTTCGAATCATTAGCGCAAGATTAGTTTTAACTTTCGTTGGAAGGTTCTCCTCAGTGAACTTAAGCATCTGATGCAATTCCAAGGGAAAATTATTCACACAGTTCACATTGTAGTTCACAATGAACTGACCATATGACTTTGGCAATGAGTTTAGGATCATATCTGTAGCCAACTCATTGCTTAGTGGATTTCCTAATCGTGCTAAATAATCAATATAACCTCCCATCTTTAGTGCGTGAGCACTAACTTAAGAACCTTCCTATATACGACATTCATACATTGATCTCATCAAATTGAATTGTTCGGGACGAGCATGCTGCTGGAAGTTAGCTTTCAGCTGCTCACTCATGTCATATGCTGTCTTATCAACCATGTTCCTTTGAAGTTCAGGAACCATAGTTGCTAGCATAAGTCAGGCTACAGTATGGGCGTCATCAACATGTCTAGCCCAGGTTGTATACGCAGCACTAGTTCACACTGTAGGTTCTGCAGGGATTGGATTCTCAAGAACATAGAATTTCTTCTTAGCCATGGGAAGAATTCTCAGGTTGCAATACCAATCCATGAAGTTGGTGTCATTAAGCTTTTGCTTCTCAAGGATGGACTTAAGCATGAACATGGAGGAATGATTAGCGGGTTCAGAATTACTTGTTGACATCTAAAAGAAAAACAAGAATTTGATTAGAAGTTTCCATGCAAAACGCCTAATTAATTTTGACCCATGAAAAACAAAATTAAGATTAGGATAAGATCCCATTTGGCCTTAGCGCAGATGAATGGCTTAGCTCTTTTCACCGGCCAGGTTACACAGGTAGGTAACGATTACCAATTATGTCCATTACACAACTCTCGTTTTGGGAACACTTGACTAGTGATGTCAAGCGATACATTATTCCCAACTACGCCCACTTATAGAACTTGTTCTAAAAGTGATACTTGTCCTTGAACTAGAACCGTAGATCCGGCCTACGTCACATGGAAATCGCGGTCCTACCTCTAACCAAAATTGTAGGCCCAGATGCAGGGTCACACTAACACCGAGGGTTCAGATAGATTAGTCAGTGTGTCCATAGCTCAGGGTGGCGAATAAATATCGATTTGATTGAGTTGCCACTTTTAAATTTACCATTTCGGGTCATATTTAAAATATCTATGTACTACTTGTTGCATGACGCAGGTCGTCTATAAGTTTAGTAAAACCACATTTTACTTAGGTTCATGATGACTAGAAACGCCTTTCAATCACTCGACCGATTAAGTTTTAAATACCCTAGTTAAAACTAAGTGGGTCGTTTCGCGAACCAATTTTAATAAATTTTATCAATTATTGTTTCCTTAAATCATATAATATACTTGAAGAAAACCAGTTTCATTAAATAAACTATTTTCGAAACTTTAATAAAACGCCTTTCATTAATTAGTGTTTTAAATTGTGATCTATGGGCCTATGTCGCGACAAATAATCACATGCATTCACAACAATATAAATGGTATGCACTTGAGCCTTAATGGGTCTTCGATTTCGTCTGAGCCAATGAACGAAATCGACTTGGCACATGTCTGACATTGTCTTCATGGTTTTACTTTCTTCCACTTGCTCCAATCACGTCAGCTTGTCTTCTTTGGTCTCCGTCTTCTCGTCTTGGTCCATTGTTTGGTTTACAAATATTGCAATAATAAAAGGAACCTAGTTATTACATGTACAGGCCCATAATGCCCGAAAAATACATAATTAAACCAATGCAAGATATCACAACCACAAAACAAAACAAGACAGAAATTGGAAGTAACGAACTGTTATAGGCTAACAAAATGTTCGAGGGCAACTACATCACAACCCGTTACCGGCTAACGAGCTGTTTCAATATATGTGCATAACGGGTCGTTACACACTTACCGAGCCGTTACGCGCATTCGAACACAGTTCTGCTTTAAGGCTTAGTAATGCATACTATTTTGGTCAAAAACCAACAAAGTGATTTCGTATTCCAAAAATAGAATGTGAGGTAGTGTGCTTTTCGATTAGGATGTGAAGATACTTGAAATGTAGAAGTGAACACATGGATGTAACGAGGGAAAAATCCGAGATCCTTCGAGTTGCCTCTAGGAATCCTAGCAAAATAACCTTGAGAGCCGGCTTGAAGAGCCTGCTTCCTCACTATTTTATTGATAAGAAACTGGAAATTACAAGTGTTTCGGAGGATTGATCGATCGATGCTAAGTGTTACAACGGTTGTATGCTATCAGAGCTAAAGTGTATCGGTGTTATGTGTGTTCCTAAATCGACCGAGTCCTCGATTATATAACGAGTACATGTATAACTAACATTCCGAGATTCCCGGGATCCTATCGTCAAACTAACTTGACCGTTAGAGCTTTATTCGTCCACTTGGTCCACGATCTTCACTAGCTAAAGCATGTATCTCGAAGATAGTTGATGACTCAATGGTACCTGGGTCAAATAAACACGTGGCAATTATAAGGGTTAGTCGAATAAAATAAATCAGGATACCTGGTCAAACGAGATTCCCAGACTGTAGTAGGATTCCTGAACTATCCGAGCTTCCTGCGAGCATCCTGAAAATACAATTGCCCCTTGAATTTCGATAGATGTGGATAAGCTCAAAAATGGTCAAAATTCAAAAAGACGCTAAATCTACGGCGTTATCACGGTAAATATGGTTAGGATGAGACGTTTTTTACGGCGTCCTATGGATGTGATGGTCATCATTGCTTTTTTAAATACAAGATTCCGAATTCATTTAACCTTCATCTTCTTTGGAAACCCTCTCGAGCTTCTCTGATATTTCAGGTCAGTTCCCATCGTCTTTCTTCATTTTTATAGCTTTTCGGCCATGGCCAAGAAAAGCACTCGTTCTTCTTCTCTGTTAAACTTCCCGGCGATCGAGGATTTCCATGATCAGGGCTATATAGTCCCCGGCGAGGAGGAGTCCTGCACATTTGATGACGGTGATATCCACGATCTCAAGGTTTTTGGTATCTTCCCTCCGGGAATTATTTCTAGACCTTTTGATTCTAGGGGCCAATTCTGATTTCACCTCCACCACTTGGGTTTGTTTCATGTACTACCCCTTCCTGCTCGGTATGACATTCCCCTTTCCGGAGCTGGTTACCCAATTCTTCAAGACCACCCAACTCTCTTATGCCCAAACCATGCCTATGGTTTGGAGAATCTTATACTCCCTTGATCAACTAAACCAAACTCGGAACCTGGAAATTGGGATTCCTGAAATCTGTGAGGCCTACCAACTCAGAACCCATGGTTGCAGTCGTTTTGTCTTGAAGGCTTGCACCTCCACTTCTCAACTGATTCCCCGAGCTTCCCATAAAGATCATGATTAGAAGAAGCGTTTTTTCTTTGTGAAGCGTGACTCAATCCCTAGGGGTAAAGAGTTGCCATTAAAGTGGGTTGATAAGGGTATGATATTGATTTCTCTTTTGTAATTGAATCCTTAATCTGTGTTTAACTTCTTTATTGTTCTTTGCAGCACCCAAATTTGAAAATCTTATCAAGGTGCAGCCGGATCCCAAGAAGCTTGAAGCACTCTATCAGATTCCAACCACTAAAAGAGCCCTGGTTCTTGAAGCAACTGCCAGCGAACACAGCTACTCAGCCAACCACATTCCCGAGATGTCTGGTAAGTTTTTCCGGGATCCGGAACTGCTTGCTTATTTGAGAATCCCAAATGTTGACAAATTTTTTTCTTTGCAGCCCCCAAGTCTAGCTCTTCGTTCTCTCTGAAGAACCTTGACAACCTCCTTAAAGTCAAGAAGGAGCAGTTGGAGCATCCTGCTACCTCCAAGCTAGCCACCTGTCAGCCGGCCCAAGGCCTCGGCATCCAAGAAACGAAAGACTGCTGAAGCCCCCGTGTACCTGGTAACTTTTGAAGGTCTCGCCCCCTCTGAGGTTAGCAACAAGGTTCTCTCGATGCAGATCATGGTCAACCTGGTAAGAAGATAAACAAATACATATGTTAGTTTTATACCTGTTGCAGCTGCTGATTAGGATTCCTGTATCCTTGTGTAGGGCATCGAGAAGCTGAGCACCCAGGACATGGACATGGAGAGGAAGCTAGCCGAGGCTGAGGAAAAGATCCAGGACCAAGCTGACATCGCCAAGGGTAAGAACCTGTTCTATGAGCATAGGCTTACTGAGCAGCGCCTAGCCCTGGAAGCCAAGATGGCCATTGATGCTGAAGTAGGCCAACTTTCGTCTGCCCCGAGCATCCTGGAGTGCAAAATTCAAATGGCGGGTGAGGTTGAAGAGGTTTGCTTCAAGGTGTCTGGCTGGGATGTTGTGTGCTGGAAGGCTATTCTGGAATCGTTGGGAGGACGTGATGGAGATGTGGCTGGAAATGGGAAGGATGGGACCAATGGCTGCTCCTAAAAGACGATTCCGGAATCCCAGGTGGCGGTGACTAGGGCTTATGTGCTGGAGCTTGGCGATGGTAAGAAGCCTGAGGAGGTGGAGAAGCTGGTGAAGGAAGGGAAGGTAATTGGCGATGAAGATAATGCAACGACCTGAGCCTATTTTTTTAGGTTTTTGTGTTAGGTTGGTGGTTTTTGTGAAACAATTTGTGGTTCATGTAAGAAACAAGTAACACACAACAAAAAATGATAGGGATCCTGGTGGAGGGATCTTGTGTTATACAGGACGAAACCAGGATTCCTAAAACAAATTTTTGACCTCTGAGCTTCCCAAGCGGAGGGATCCTGAGGTTTTCAGGACGAACCTTGGGGAGCTCAAAACCCGTTTGCATCTGTTTAATAACATGACTATCTTTTGGCTTTACACTTTGTGTTTTGATTTAAGACTTTGCTTATAAGAATGTTAGAGCATATTCCTATGCTACGATGTGTCTTGTGTATTGTATATAGACTAGAGCGTTTATGTGAGTCTTAGTGGTTAAATACCTTAGTGGGCGTACCATATGGTACGCCGTACCAATTCGTACGCGCGTACCAATTGGTATGTCACTTGGCACGCCAGTCTTAGTGAAGGGTATAAATAGATCGTGTTAGAGAGAGTTGTTTAGTTCTGTCATTCCTATCTCTTAAGTGTGTGCAAAAAGAGTGTGTTCTCTCTCTCTCTAGATCTTGTAACCTCTCTTCATGAAATCAATAAAGCAAAGCTTTATTTACTTCTCGTGTTACTTGTTTGACTAAATCATTCGGTAGTAAGATCCGTTCCGTGGCATTTACAAGTGGTATCAGAGCATTTGGTTGCTCTACTGCTGCGATTTAGTAAATTTTCGGATTCTAGAGTGAGATAATTGGGTTTTGGTCATTTTTCATCAATATTTCTTAATTCTGAGTGATTCCGAGGTAAAAAATGATTTCTGAGTGTTCCTAGAGTGTTTTCGCACCTTATTATTGCATATTTAAGCTCAAAACATCCAAAATTCAAAAAATCAATCGATTTCAGTGTGGTACGCCATTGGTACGCTCGAAGAACAGCTGGTACGCCTTTGGTATGCTCCGTGGTACGCAAGGCAATCTTCAAAGATTCTGGTACGCTGGTTTTTGGTACGGAAGGCAATCTTCAACTGTGGTACGCGACGGTTACTGGTTGGTATGCTGACGGTTACTCCGTATCAAACTGGTACGCTGAGGGTGGTCTGGTACGCTGAAGTCATATGGTCCATGACTGGTACGCTGATTTCTTTTGATTCGCTGATTTGGTCTGGTACGTAGATTTGTACGTAGGAAGGTTTTGGTACGTTGGCAGAAAAGTGGTCTTCACTAAAACTGACGTAATTTGAGTTCCGTTAAGAGTTACGGGAGCTAATACCAGCCAAAACGTTCGACTCAACGAGATCTATACTTTTACTGGCCTAATGGCTAGTACCCTCCAGTTTGACCACCAAAATCCGCTTGGAAGACCTTTGTTTTTGAGTTCGAAGTTTTTACGTTCGGTATCGTAGTTACAAAATGAGCGATTTCAAGCATTTTCAGCTGCTCAAACATCGGTGCAAGCCATGATGAACTATGATAACGAGATCGGAACAACTAAGAAGGTTCCTAAGTTGCTTCGGTTGGAAGATTATCACAATTAGAGAAGTCGGTTTGAATCCTACATTTATTCGCATGATATTTATAGTTGGATTCCGATTAAAAAAGAATATGAGTATCCAATGATAGGTCCCAACAAGCCGAAGATGATTAGTAGTTTTGATGCTGACGAACGAAAATTCTTTGCCAGAGAGAAGAAAACATATAGTTATCTTACAATGGTCTTACCAAAGGATCTTATGCATCAATTTAAGCGATATACAACGTCTAAGGAATTATGGGATGCGATTGCAGAAAGGTGTGAGGATAATGATCAATATAAAAACACTCGAAAGAAAGTTTTAAAGAAGGAGTTTGATAATTTCGGGCACTGCGAGAATGAGAAAATTCCAGACTTGATTGCAAGGTTTTCACACTTGATAAATGAACTTGATGTTGTGGGTGTCAAGAAAGAGAATGATGAATTGAAAGAAAATTTCTGGAAGCTTTATCCGAAAAGTGGGAGAATTTTGTGATGATGTTGACTAATGATCCAAGTTATTCGAACTTGACATTCAATCAGTTAACAAGTAAGTTACAAGCTCGAGAAATGGAAATGATTGTGAAAAAGTCAGCAGGCCCTTCGGTTCAAAATCCTGAGTTGTATTTTGGTGAGAATTCTGCTACTGTGAATGCCGAAGCAAAGTCGAAGTCTAATTCAAGTTTTAATCCGCCTACAACTGCTTTCCTGGCTGGTAAACGTGATTATTCTGATTATTCTTCTGGATATACTTTTACAACTCGTGATAATCCAAAGAATAGTTCTCGTCCTGCCCAATCAACTGAAGAATTGGCTGCAATGATTTCTTCTTTCATATCATCTTCGTCTGGTTCTATATTTGGTCAAATTAGTGAAACTGGTTTGCATCCGAATGACATAAAACAGATAAATGATGATCAGCTGCATAAATTAGATTTGGAGTGGTAGATGGCTATGCTAGTTGAAAGAGGCAGAAGATTTATGAAGAAACACGGTAAGTCATCTATTTTTCAGGGAGAAAAACTTGGTCTGGATAAGTCGAAGCTTAAATGTTTCAAATGTTCCAAATTTGGACATTTTCCTCGAGAATGCAATCAATCATCATCTGAAAAGTCTAATTTGGATAAGCATGGTCATAATAAAGATGCAAAGGCTCTAGTGGCTGAGGAAGGTTATGATTGGGCTGCAGATTTTCCGGATGAATCTGCATTTTTAGTCCACTCTCCAGAAATTATGAATTGATGGTAAATATTGAGGTTGAATCAAGTAGGTATGCATCTGAGACCAGTAAATCTGAAACAAGTGATTATGAGGTTAGTGGTTATGAGTCAATTTGTGAATTTTGTGCTCAGAAGTATAGAAAGATTTGAGAGTTGGTTCAAGAAAAAGAAGGGTTGATTGCTGAAAAGAAGAAGGAAGAAGTTTTAGATAAGTACAAAAGAAAGTGTGACGCTTCTGATAAGATTGTTAAGGAAAATGAAAAGTTGGTAAAATAAAAGAGTGTATTAATGGAAGAGTTTGTAGAGCTTCAGACAAAATTGGATGAGCTGGTCAGTGCAGATAAATAACAAATTTTGAAGTTGCAAATTGAGAATGAAGAGTTGGTTAAAAGTGTTGAGAAGTGGGAGAGTGAAGCAAAAGATGTCATTGGTGATTTTGATGCTTTATTTCAGAAATCCACTGCAAAAGTTGAAGCGCTGAAGCAATCTTATGATGAACTCAAGAAAGAGTTTGATGAAGTTACTGCTGTAGAAAACCAACATTGATTGGTTCATTCTGAATTACAAGACAAAGTTATCAGTTTGAAAGAAGAAATCAATTACTGAAAAGAAATATTGAGATTCATGAGGGCAGAGTGAAGAAAATTACTCAAGAAGTGTATGATGCCCATGATCAGATGCAGCAAGAGAAGTTTGTGTCTAATAGAGCTTCGAAGCAATTAATTGATTCATAAAAAGCGTTGGGGGAAGCTCAAAAGAAAATATCTGATTTGAATGTTGAAGTATTGGATCTTAAAAGGCAATTGAACAATTTGAAGAATTCACATTCTTTCACCAGTTACTTATGCAAAGATGAGAATTTCAACAAGGTTTTTGAAGCGAAGAGCATAATCAAATTCCACATCCAGTTATTCAATCTGATGTTCTAGCTAATATTAATTCTTCTGATATAACTCGAGATTATTCTGAATTTGTGTCTAAAAAATCTAGGAAGAAGGATTCGAAGGTTTCATACAAGACAAGGGAAAAGGAGGAAAGTTTGATTGATAAATCTACCTCAAAGTTTGTATCTGGTGGGTTTATATCTGATGAGGGAGTTCTTTCTGCTGGGAGACAGATTAAAAAAGATGAAAAAGGATTGAATGAATCATAAGTTTTGCAAAGTTGGTTGAAGCTAACAGGTTACAAGACATTAAAGCCTCATTCAATCAAGCTGCTACTTTTGGTCCTTCAAGTTCTCAATTCGATTTAACTAAGCTATCGGGTTACAAACGTTCTGGTTTGGGTAGTGAAGGCAAGAAGTTTGAGAAGAAAAATCAGATAAATGTGTCAAAGAAGGTTAAGAAAGAAAAGAAAGACACCAGTTTGGATCAAATCTACCACTTGGCTCAAGTGTTCATTTCAACTATGGAAAAGGAATTTGGGGGAAAGCAAAAGAAAAAGGATTCGTCTGAAAGTTCTCCGATAGAATCTTCTTCATCTGGTTGAAATGCTACACCTCAAAGTCCTACATCTAATTGGGTGCATGCAAACATGTTTCAAGTATTTGATGATATTTCTGATAATTCTGGTTCTGATGATAGATGTGATACATTTCATGGAAAACCACAATCTAAACAATCTTATCGTTTGTGCTATTTGTGTCGCCGAAAGGGACACATGGCAAAGGATTGTCCTAAAATGGCAAAAATATCATTTTCTAACAAATCTGCTACCTTTATCGATGAATCAGGAAAAATGTTTACTGAGTAAACACCTTTCAAATCAAAATCTAAATCGAAACGATTTTTCAAATTGGATTCTAGTGTTGGTGAGTCATCACAGGATGACTTTTCAGTAAAAACTGAAAAAGTAAAAATGCAGTGGCGACCTATAGTGGTTAGCACAGCTGCAAATGATTTTGTGGAAGACACTGGTCGACCAGAAGCTGTGTGCTTTGGGTCATTTGAGTACTAATCATTTAAATTAGTGTGCATGTACTTCAAGAAGACCTATTAATGATTGTGAAGTTCAAGCTTCAAGCAGTTGCTGATAGTGGAGTTTCCTGCTTAACTTAAATTGCATGCTCCATATTTCAAAATTAAAGTTTTTCTGAAAGCTAAAAACTGATGAGGTATCAGTATTGATTGGTCAATTTTATTTCTTTTACATTCCATTTGTAGTTTAGGGGGACAAAATTGAAAAACCAAAAATAGTGTCTTTGTGTTTTGTTAAATTGAAAATCCAAAAATAGAGTTTTCATTTTAAGGGGGAGAAAAAGGAAAAATACAAAAACATTGAAAAAACAGAAATACAAAAACATTAATGTTGGTACCGGATTTCAGGATATGCTAAGCAGCTCGCAAGCACTTCACTGTAAGGATCCTGAATTACGTTTCTTTACTAACGATTGCTTTTCCCCTTTTGTTTGTTATTCGTAGGTTAACTCCAACATGAATCACGTGTCCTAAAGACTCGGTCAGCTAACAGAAACGTGGACTAAGTGGACTTCAAACGGCTATGTGGTAGACGTGGAGTTAGTTGCTGATTTTTAGGAGGATTAGTTGCTATGTAATCTTATATATATTGAGCTCTAGGCTTACACACAACACACGATACTCGCTATCAAAACTCTCTGTAACACTTAGAACTCGAGCTCACTTCATTTGTACTTAAACACTTTCCGATTATATAAAATTTTCAGACAGCAGGCACTTGAAGCCGGCTCCCGAGGTTTTTTGCTAGGCTCCTTGAAGATACTCACGGATTCCTGGATTTTTCCCTCGTTACATCCTCGTGTCAATCTCCAAATTTACATTTTCGTCTCTGTTTACATCAAACACTCTACCTCACTTACAAAGCTTGATCAACTAATTGCTTAGGCAGTTTTTGACCAAAACAATTTGGCGCCCACCGTGGGGAAAACGGTGTTTGAATTCGATTGAGAGTCTTGATCTTCTTCTCGTAACCGATTCTTGAAAATGTCGAGCCAACCAAAAATTACTTCAAAATCTATTTCATCCACTAAACCAGCTGTCAACACTGGTCTCCCCCCAATGACGAAAAAGTGACCGACGCCGACGCTAAAAGAGTGGAATATCCCACTTTTACTGGATCTCAAGGTACGTCCACTGACTCTGCTATTTCTAATAACGATCTGTATGTTTTGATCAGGCAGATGAAGACTCATGTGGATGAGCAAGCCAAAACCAATGAAAAAATGATGAAGGAGATCATGGAATTGAAGAAATCAAAGAAACCAGTAGAGGAAACCAGCCCTTTGATGCCAAAATCATTCGGTTTTGACTCTCCGGAAATATCGGAGCAGCCGAAACCAAAAGCAAATCCCTCTACTGCTCCAAAATCAGGTATTGCAACGGCTACTACTGCAGGATTCTCAGGCCATCAGCATTACAAGACTTCCAGGGTGATAGATTTGGAATATTCTGGATTCTACTCCGAGCAGCCCCCAGAATCTTACTACAGAGGATATGGAAGTCAACAACTGCCGAGGTGCTCGAGCCAGCAACCAGCCGGGTTTTTAAGTCAGCAGGTGCCGAGAGTCTTGGTACAACAACCTATATCTCAACAGCGATTTACGACATCAAACCTTCAAGAGCCTTGGACTAAGCAATCAGCGGCACCTACTACTCAAGTGCTACGGGGATCTTCAGCTCAACCATTTCGAGCTGCTCAGGGTCCCCAAGGATCCTTATTTTCTAACCCTATTGTCTCTGCAGGCATATTCCCAGGTTCATCTCAGGAGATGCATGAGGGAGACTTCATCCCTATGCAAGTGGGGACCACAACTGAGCCGACTATCCTTAGAGATGCTGAATATGGACCCCAAATCCATCTTCAAAATTCCAGGGCTGGTAACAACTTTGATAATTTTTATGCTAACCCTAACCAAGGAACTGTGCAGGATGTATGTGTCAACCCGACTATTGCTAGGGAACTTCAGAAGTTAAAGGACATGTTCTCGAGTGTCCCTGGTGTTATCCGTCCAATTCCTGAAGTGCCAGCAAGCAGCCACATAGTTTCTAGGTTTGCATGGCCCATTTGTGACGTGGAGATACCAAAAAGATTCCAAACTCCCAATATGAAACTCTACAATGGGACCACAGATCCTGAGGAGCACATGACGCAATACAGGGAACGAAATCAACCCCATTCCTGTGAACATAAAAGAAGCTTGCCTATGCAAGGGATTCGGTTCAACACTAACAGGACCAGCCTAGAAATGGCTTCTTAGTATCCGTCCTAATACCATTACTTCTTTTCCCCATTTAGTCAACCTGTTTAATAACCAGTTTTCTTGCAGCAGAAGCTTTGAGAAGCTCACGGGTGACTTTACATAATAGTTCAGAAGCCCAACGAATCCCTGAGGGATTATGTGGCCAGATTTGGTCGAGAAGCTTTGGATATCCCCAACCTGGATATGGCAGCTGCTGTAGAAGCTTTCAAAATGGGAATTAGAGGGGATTCCCGCTTTTATGATGACTTAGTTATGAGCCTTTGCAGGAACCTTGATGAAGTCAGAACAAGGGCATTGAGGTTCATCAGATTGGAAGATGATAAAAAGGTCCAAAAAAGAAGTAATGAGTCCCTAAGCAGAAGGACAGATTCTCCCGGGAAGCAACAACGAACCAAGCCCTATTACAGGAATGATAATCCCAGGGTCAATGCGGTTGAGGATGAAGACGACGAAGAAGACTTCCCAAAGGTATCTAGTTATTCTTTTTGGTTGACGTAAGTGGTTTGTTATGTGCCTTGCAGGATCTAGGTGATAAAGCCAGATGGCCAAGGAAATCCAAGAAGCAAGGGTCATGGAAAGAAAAGTCTAAATGGTGTGCCTACCACGAAGACTTTGGGCACTTACCAGATGACTGCATAGCCCTTCTAAAAGAAATCATTTACCTGCTCAGCAAGGGCATCTCAAAGAATTGTTCGGCAGAAAGAAAAGCAAAACTCAAGAAGCTGCTGAGCTGCCCAAAAGAGCACAGTCACCTCCGGCGAACGCTAAGGTAATCAACTTCATCTCAGGAGGATCTAACATATGTGGGGCCTCTTTCTCATCAGCAAAGAGATATGCTAGAGAGGCCAAGATGAATCAAGGCAGTCAGCCAAAGAAGAATGCGATATTAACTGAAGACAAAGTCATCTCTTTTGATGAAACGGATAAGCTGGACATCCAGGATCCTCATCACGACATCCTGGTAATAACATTATGTATTGCTAACCATTATGTTCGCAGGATCCTGATAGATAATGGCAGTTCGGTCAACATCATCCAATTTGTTTTGGTCAAAAACTGCCTAAGCAATTAGTTGATCAAACTTCGTAAGTGAGGTAGAGTGTTTGATGAAGTTAGCAAGAAAAATGCAAGTTTGGATGTTGGCACGAGGGAAAATCTAGGAATCCTTGAGTATCCTCAAGGAGCCTAGCAAAAAACCTCGGGGGCCGGTTCAAAGTACCTGCCTCCTAAAACTTTTATATGATGAAAGTTTTTAGTACAAATGAAATGAGCTCGTATTCTAAGTGTTGCAGAGAATTCTGATCGTAAAAAAGGTGTGTGTGTGCAAGCCTAGAGCTCGTTTTAAATAAAGATTACATTTCAACAACCTATCCTATAAAGTAGCAACTAAGTCCACGTCTTCCACATAGCCGTTGAGGTCCATTTGGTCCACGTTTCTGTTAGCTTGACCGAGTCTTTAGGACATGTGATTTATACTCGAGCTAATCTGCGAATAACAAATAAAAAGGAAAAAACAACTGTTAGTAAATAAAGATATTTCAGGATCCTTACAGTGGAGTGCTTTCGAGCTGCTCAGCATATCCTGAAATCCGGTACCATAATACGAAAGGTAGCTTTTCAGCCCATTTCCCCTTTTTGGCTCCTAGCTTCTTCTTAAGATTATTGATGATGATCTTGTTGCTCGACTCCGCTTGACCATTAACTTGTTGATGTATGGGAGTCGAAGTTACCATTTTAATGCCCCATGCTTCGCAAAAGCCAGTCGTTTTTTTCCAATAAACTGAGATCCGTTGTCACATACTATTTCTGATGGGATTCCAAATCTTGTCAAGATATTCCTTTTAATAAAGGAAATCACTTCCCTTTCTCTAACTTGAACAAATGCTTCAGCTTCAATCCACTTAGAGAAATAGTCTGTCATGGCTAACATGAAGACCTTTCCTCCAGGTGCTACAGGCATCTTGCCAACTATGTCCATTCCCCATTTCATGAACGGCCATGGAGATGATATTAAATGGAGCGGCTCGGCTGGCTGATGGGGGATATTGCCGTGCCGTTGGCATGCATCACATTTCTGATCGAAAGCCATCGCATCCTTATTAATAGTAGGCAAGTAGTATCCTGTCCTCAATACTTTGGAAAATAGTGATCTGCCCCCAGTGTGATTGCCACAATCACCTGCTCGAGGCATCTCAAGTATGGTCCTCCAAGAGATTTCTTGTATAAGATACCATTTATTATTGAATACGGGATTACCTTTGTTTGGAAAAGCCTGGGGTTCTCGTTTTTGGGGATTTCTCCTTCTTGGATAAATCTCCTGATAGGGTATGTCCAGGATTCCTGAGGATCCTGAGAGTCTATCACTTCTTGATCTTTATCTGTTCTGACGTCATTAACCTCCTGTTCTTCGATTGCTGGGGTGAGGATATGAGTTATTGGA
>JBCNJP010000006.1:45617699-45829903 GCA_039602395.1 Deinandra increscens subsp. villosa
TTCCATAAGTTAAAGTATCATTGTTTTAGTTTCACCACAACCATTGTTTAAACTACCACCAAACCAAACAAACAACCTAAAAAAGTGGGCTCTGACCTAGTCAAGAATGCTTTCATCGCCCAGCTTATCACCAGCAGCCTCCGCCTGCTTCACCTCCTTACCCTTGCCCTTGTCCTTCTCACCAGCTTCCTTGTCCACCTTCATGATCTCCGGCTCAACCTCCTTAGCAACCTTCTCAGCAGCTTCATCCCTCTCAGCCATCAGCTTTTTAAGGCTCACCTCCCAATCCTTAACCGGCCAGCTCTCTGGAGTGAAGCCTTCAGCCTGCGCAGCGGTAGCCATCTCAATCATGCATTCGAGCACGCTGATGGCAGCTGAGGATTGAGCATTCTGATTAGCCAGCTTTAGGGCTTCAGCAGCTGCAGCATCTCGTTCCTTGAGTTGCTTCTCATGGTAACGATTCTTGCTCGCAGTTATCATACCCATCTGCTCGATGCGAAGCAAGGCTTCATCAAGTTTAAGCTCAGAGGACTCAAGCTTCAGCTCAGCTGCTTCCAGTTTGCCTTCGAGTTCGATGACTTCATGGCTCAGCTTGTCAATACCCTGCATCAAATCAAAATGGATCAGAACAAATCAGGGAAGTATTCTAACTATAATTCTAACATACTTCTCTATCATTAAACTATACTTACGATGTTCACCACAGCTTGCAGTGAGAGAAGCTTATTGGCTGCTGCAACAGGAGGAAGACCATCGAAACTGTCCACATTGATGGTGGTGTCCGAAGCCTTGCGCTTCTTGGCAGAGGAAGTCTTGGACCGAGTGCTAGGAGGCCGGAATTTGGGAGCTGAAACATCTATGGGATCTTTACTACTGGTCTCCTCAGTCTTTTCCTTCTTGGCAATGAGGAGCTTGAGGTCTTGGAAAGAGAAGTTGGAGGCTGAACCTGGAGCTTCATTAGAGGCAATAAGAAATCAGTTTCCAGAAGACAACAAGATACAGCCTGAAACAAAACAAAAACAAATACATTCAAGTACCTGTAGACATGGTTCTTGAGGGACTGTGAGGTTGCTGGGAGATGGTTCGAGCATTTGAAACATCTTCGGGCAGGCAGCTTCTTTCTGCAACCGGGATGCTGCAAAGTTCCTGGAGCTTCTTGGAAGAGTCACGAGCGGGCTTGATTAAAACTTCAAACTTAGGAGCTGCAAAGACAAAAAACAAACATATTAGACAAAGAAATTGAAGAGTTTATGGAATTAGAATATCACAAAAACTCTTCCTACCCTTGACAACCCATTGGGTAGGAAGGTTCTTGCAACCAACAAGACTACTCCTTTTGACAAAGAAGAATTGGCGTCACCAATCATGGTCATTATGAGAAACCCTCCGGATCATCTGGGCTTCTCCAGGTCTAGTTTTCAGAACAAATCTGCTGTGGCCATGAGTACCTAGCCGGTACACCTTGCAAATCTCAGCGACCCCGATGTTCAAGTTGCGGGTTTGGTTCAAGTGAAGAAGGGAGAAGAGAATTCGCCATACCATGGGCATGACTTGAGAATAGGCGAGATGGGTGACTGAGAAAAACTCGTTAACTAGAGCCGGAAAAGGGAATGTCATACCAAGGAGAAAGGGGTAGTAGAGAAAGCAAACCCACTCGTCGGAAATATGATCGGCCTTCAGAGAGGGGTCGTACGGACGGAACTCTGCCTCAGCAGGGAAGCTCGAGGACCGCTGCAACATCGTGATCTTCCGATCATCAAAATTATAGGTCTCCTCCTCCGTCGCCGGAAGGAGCCCTTGGTCAGTAAAGTCGTCGGCCACATTGTCGGAGACAGTGGCTGAAGAGCGAAGGATTTTCTTCCCCATGTTCGAAAAAGATGAAGAAAAAGGAGACGAGAACTGACCTGTGGAAATCGGAGAAGCTCTAGGGTTTTGCCAAAAGAAGAGATGTGCGAGATATTGAGAAGAAGGAGGGGTTATAAAAGAAAATCTCAACGGGAAAATCCCAGCTCGCTTGCATGCGCCATCCGCCAAAATTTTAGGGGCAATTGTTGGTACCGGATTTCAGGATATGCTGAGCAGCTCGCAAGCACTTCACTGTAAGGATCCTGAATTACGTTTCTTTACTAACGATTGCTTTTCCCCTTTTGTTTGTTATTCGGAGGTTAACTCCAACATGAATCACGTGTCCTAAAGACTCGGTCAGCTAACAGAAACGTGGACTAAGTGGACTTCAAACGGCTATGTGGGAGACGTGGAGTTAGTTGCTGATTTTTAGGAGGATTAGTTGCTATGTAATCTTATATATATTGAGCTCTAGGCTTACACACAACACACGATACTCGCTATCAAAACTCTCTGTAACACTTAGAACTCGAGCTCGCTTCATTTGTACTTAAACACTTTCCGATTATATAAAAGTTTCAGGCAGCAGGCACTTGAAGCCGGCTCCCGAGGTTTTTTGCTAGGCTCCTTGAGGATACTCAAGGATTCCTGGATTTTTCCCTCATTAGATCCTCGTGTCAATCTCCAAATTTACATTTTCGTCTCTGTTTACATCAAACACTCTACCTCACTTACAAAGCTTGATCAACTATGTGCTTAGGCAGATTTTGACCAAAACAATTAAAAAATAAGAAATTGTATCCGACATGTTTAGGAAATGATGGTACATTGGCTTACGTTTCTGACTCATGGATTAAATAGATGAAAAAGCCATAAGATCATTTGCTCGATGTGCTTGGTAGGCTTGGAATTAAATCAGAAAGTCTTCAAATGTGATATTCATTAAATTCAAATGCTTGACCACGTGAAAAACATCTTGATGCATATTTCAAGATATCAAGAAAAAGATATGTGAAAAAGAAAATGATAAGTCACTGTGTATACATGTGTTTATTTTGCAAAGATTTAAACTTGTTTTATTTTCTATATTTTGTCAAACAACCGGACTTTCTCTGCGTGTCCACAAGACCGAGCTAATTGTTGTCCGTTTGACGTTCTGCTTTATTTTCTTTGATTTTTCGTTAACTCATCGGACTTTCTCTGCGTGTACAGGAGTACCAACCTAATTGTTGTTAGGTTATACAATTTCAACTTGTTTTATTTTCTTATTTTGTTAAATCTGAGGCCTTATCTGCATATCGAAAGATCGACCTTAAAGTAGACGATTTAACGTTCTTATTTCTTTTTGCATGGAATACAGTTGACTATATCATGAATACATTTACTATGTGTTAAAACACAAGTAAATCACAAAGTGTGATAAGCAAATACATATCTGAGAATGTCTATTGTGGGGTACACTGGTCAAAGCAAATCTAATCAATACAATAACATATCCAGATCTTATGAGTATGATTGTGCCTGAGTTTAAGATAGACAAATTATACCAGTAATCGACATGACTTGTGTGCTGAAGTAATTGAAATTAAAGTGTAGTTCAGCATGTTATGACCAATATGATCCCAAGTTGTGATCTTTCTCGCAAAAGACAAAAATAGTGTGTGATTCAGTATTTCATTTATGTATTGCATTTATGTTTTATATCTGAGAAATCCAAAAACATTTTAGGTGTGTTTTAACATAAACTTAGAAAAATCAAAAAGATTTTCAGCGTGTTTTGATGTAAAGTTTCAAAAATCCAAAAAGATTTTGTTTCTTATTTGTTTTTGACCGATCGATACAAGATACAAAATTATGATTTCAAAACTATATCTTGGATTCTCGAAGAGAAGTTTTGCGCCAAGAATAAATTAATTTTTCATAAAAAAAAGAAAGTCGCGTTTCTGTCTTCTGAAATTGCAGGTTTCTGTATGACAAGACTCAAGCATGGTGAAAGCGGGAGTATGCAATATCTTTCACAAGTGGATCTTGAAGTTCAAAGATTGTTCAAGATTGATCCAGCCATGCAAGCTCTAATTTTGACAAGATTTCAAGTTGAAGATAGAACGCAACGATGCTGAAGATTGAAGACTGAAGTTGTGTTAGATAGATAGATAGCTAGATACACTACACGTTTAGGAGGAGTTTGTTAGAGCATATTACTATGCTACGATGTGTCTCGTGTATTATATCTAGACTAGAGCGTTTATGTGAGCCTAGTGGTTCAATACCTTAGTGGCCGTACCATATGGTACGCCGTACCAATTGGTACGCACATACCAATTGGTATGTCACTTGGTACGCCAGTCTTAGTGAAGGGTATAAATAGATCGTGTTAAAGAGAGTTGTTTAGTTCTGTCATTTCTATCTCTTAAGTGTGTGCAAACAGAGTGTGTTCTCTCTCTCTGTAGATCTTGTAACCTCTCTTTGTGAAATCAATAAAGCAAAACTTTATTTACTTCTCGTGTTACTTTTTTGACTAAATCATGCGGTAGTAAGATCCGTTCCGTGGCATTTACAAAGAATCATTATGAAATTTTGCTAAGAATCTCAAAAAGTATTTGCATATTAAGATATCATTTGAGATTTGATAACCGAATAGGTCAAAGTATAAAATTAAGTGATAAAAATATAAGTCGCCTGACCTTCAAGTTTTACCTTAGTCGGCTTCCCAATCAAAACCTCTGTTTCTTCTCTTATCTCATTCAGGATTCTGGTAGGAATCCTGAAAGACAACTTTGCCAGTTTATCTTGATATCCTGCATTGGGAATCTGAAAAAAAGTTTAATAAGATTCCTGACTGGCCAAAGGAAGTTTTTCTGAAAATAGGACAACGAATTTAGAAATATGCTGGGGATAAACCCGGGATTCTTGGGACTAAGCCAAATCTGGGGACAAGCCCATTTTTTCTTGGGACTAAGCCAATACTGGGGACAAGCCCTTATATACTTGGGACTAAGCCAACTGGGGATATACCCGTACGTAGGTTACATGAAAATGCCATAGCCTTAGTTAACACGCTTGTGTTAAAAACCTTGAGAATCCGCCCAGCAGCCTACAATGACAAGATTGTCAGCCACCCATGAGATGGAATGGTCCGACCATCTTGAGCATACTGGTGGATAACATGCGCTCTTGGCGAGGTTCGTGCGCTATTGGCGATTACCCAAACTTAGGAGAGGTGATATCCTCTCAAACCTTAGGAGGTATGCAGGATACCTTAATCAGAAGAGAGGTGATCAACCTGTAACTGGGGATAAACCCAAAATTTATAGGATTCTCTAAATTTGCAAAACACTCAATGCTCGGTGAGGGGTGGGTGTTAGCTTGCATAACACCACTCCGATGCTTAAGTCAGTATCATGTGATAGGAATAATAAAAATAATATTGAAATATGATTAGTATACATACCTTGTGGTATTTGAATAGTGAAGATCCTTGGGATTCCAAAGGAATTCTCACATAAAGTAAGCTTTGAGATGGATGGCATTCCAGGCTCTTGGTAGGGGTTCTCCTTCCATGTTCACCAAACGATATGCCCCTTTTCCTTCCTCAGAATCTATCAAGTACGAGCCTTTACATTTGGCTGCCAATTTCCCATCGGCTGGATTAGTAGTGTTTTGAAATGCCTTTCTCAACACCAAGTCTCCCACTTGAACTCTTCTTAATCCGGTATTCCTGTTATAAAACTTTGCCACCTTTTTTTGATAGGATGCCATTCGGATTCTGGCCATATCTCTTAGCTCCTCAACTGTTTCGAGATCCTGAAGTAGGGTCTGGCTGTTAGTTTCAAGATCCTGGCAGTTGATCCTGGCTGTAGGCAACACCATTTCTGTGGGGATCACAGCCTCAACTCTAAACACTAATGAGAATGGAGTTTGGCCTGTTGCATTCTTAGGTGTTTTCCTATCTTCCCAAAGAACAAACGGTAGCTTATCAGCCCACTTGCCTTTCTTGGAGCCCAACTTCTTCTTAAGGTTGTTGATGATGATCTTATTGCTGGATTCCGCCTGCCCATTAGCTTGAGGGTGGACAGGTGTTGAAGTAATCATTTTATGCCCCAGCTTGCACAAAAATTTGCTGTTCTTTTGCCGATGAACCGAGAGCCGTTGTCACATATGATTTCTACTAGAATCCCAAATATGGTAAGGATGTTTCTCTTAATGAAGGATATCACCTCTTTCTCTCTCACTTGCACATAGGCTTCTGCTTCAATCCACTTAGAGAAATAGTCTGTCATTACAAGCATAAACACTTTCCCTCCAGGAGCCTTAGGCAGCTTACCCACAATATTCATGCCCCACTTAATGAATGGCCATGGGAATACTATGGGATGCAGATGCTCAGCTGGTTGATGCAGCCGTGCCTTTGGCAGGCGTTGCACTTTTGTCAGAAGCTCATGGCATCTTTCTTCATTGTAGGCCAATAGTAACCAAATCTAAGAACCTTGGAGAAGAGTGCTCCGCCCCCAGTGTGGTTTCCACAATCTCCACTATGGATGTCTTCAAGCACATCAAGGGCTTCTGATTTCTCTAAGCCCCTCAAGTAGACACCCGCAAGAGATTTTCTATATAATATATTATCTAAGATAAAATAAGGTTATACCTTGGCGCGAAAAGCCCTAGAATTTTAACTCTTAGGAATCTCCCCGTCTTTAAGATATTTGATAATTAGATAAGTCCAGGATTCCTGGATATCCTTGGGATTCGCAACATCTACTTCTTCATTGTCATCAATCGTGTGAGCTTCCTGTTGAGCTATTGCCGGTGTGAGGATGTGTGTTATAGGAATCCTGATATCCTCAGGGATCCTGAGCGATGAATCCAAGTTTGCTAAACCGTCGGCTTCTGAATTGTCTTCTCTTGGAACCTGTGAAATGCAAAAATTTTCGAAGAGCAACGATAATATTTTAACAATATCAAGATATTTGATTAGATTCTCCCCTCTCACTGCATAAGAGCCATTAAATTGGTGAGTCAATAGAAGGGAATCAACAAATACTTGAATACATCGGATGCACATATCTCTAGCCAATTGCAGCCTAGCAATCAAAGCTTCATACTCAGCTTCGTTGTTGGTAGCATGGAATTCACAAGATATGGATAGTGGTATTATGTCCCCCCTGTGGCGATTTTAGCAGGATGCCCAGCCCTGTTCCTCTAGTATTTGAGGATCCATCAGTGTAAAGGATCTAGTCTTCTTCGAGCTTCTCAAGCTGCTAGACTTCTTTGACAACTTCTGGTTCTATGTCACTGCTGAAATCAGCCACAAAGTTAGCCAAGGCTTGAGATTTGATTTCTATCCTCAGCTCATACTTAATTTCATAGGCACTCAGCTTGACTGCCCACTTAGCCATCCTGTCTGACATTTCTGGCTTCCTGAGAACTACCTTAATAGGATAGTTAGAATTTATAATTATAATATGAGTTTCAAAATAATGTCTAAGTTTAGTGGAAGCCATTATAAGAGCTAAGATTAATTTTACAAGGTGACAATACCTGGACTCTGCATCTAGCAGAGTTTTACTTACGTAATATACTGGATGCTGCTAACCTTGGTGGTCTTTTACTAGGACTGCACTTACTGACCATTGGGAAACACCTAGATATAAATATAGTGGCTCCCCATCTTCAGGTTTCATTAGTAGCGGAGCTGCCGATAGGTAGTCTTTTAGGCATCTCAAGGCTTCTTCGTGCTTCTTAGTCCACTCGAACTTCTTGTTTTTCCTCAGGATATCATAGAAATCCTTGCTTTTTTCCGAGGATCTTGAGATAAACCTGTAAAGTGCTGCGATCCTGCCTTTCAATCTTTGTACCTCCTTTACATTTGATGGGGACTACAAATTGAGGATTGCTTTGATTTGCTCGGGGCTTGCTTCAATTCCTCTTTCACTAACCATGTAGCCTAACAAATTTTTAGCTCGCACTCCAAAGTGGCACTTGGAAGGTTTGAGCTTCATGTTATACTGATCAAGGATATTAAAGGCAGTTTGGAGGTCCCTGACGTGATCTTCTGCCTTCTTGGATTTCACCCCATGTCATCTATGTAGACTTCCATCGTGTCCCCCAGTTGCTCTTTAAACATCATATTGACAGAGCCTCTCATAGGTGGCACCAGCATTTCTAAAACCAAAAGGTATAGCGGTATAACAATAGATACCTGTTGGAGTCATAAAGGCTGTATAATCCTGGTCAAATGGTTCCATCTGGATTTGTTGGAATCCTGCTGAGGCGTCCATGAAGGTGAGCATCTCGTGACCAGCCGTGGCATCCACCATTGGATCAATATGGGGAAGTGGAAAAGGATCCTTAGGACAGGCTTTATTCAAGTCTGTGTAGTCAAAACAAACTCTCCACTTTCCATTCTTTTTCTAGACCACCCCCACGTTTGTTAGCTACTTGGGATATTTGACTTCTCTAATCATCTTAGTTTTGAGGAGCTTGTCAACTTCTTCCTGAATGATAACATTCTTCTCGGGAGCGAACTTTCTTCTCTTTTGTTGTGTGGGCCTGAAAGAATGATCTAAACCAAGTTTATGAGTAATAACATGTTTAAGGATACATGTCATATCCTCATGCTTCCAGGCAAAAGTTGAGGTTCTGGGTTTCAGAAGCTGAACCAATTCTCGTTCAACACCCGCTGGGATGCCAGTTCCTACGAGCACCTTGATTTCAGGATTCTCAGGATCTAGAAGGAATTCTTTGACATCAGGCTCCCTCTCCTCCTGTACTTCAAGTGCTCTTTTCTGTAATTGCTATCCCTTTGTCATCTTGGTGGTGTTCTTCATTGAAGTTGAGTAGCAATTCTTGGCTTCCTGCTGGTCACTTTCAATGATTACAACTCCCCAAGGTGTGGGAAGCTTGATGCATTGATGATAAGTTGAAGGGACCGCTTTCATCTCATGTATCCATGGCCTGCCAAGAATTATATTGCAACAAGATAGAGAATCTATAACACAAAATTTTTGCATAGAATTTACCCCCTCTATGTATACTGATAACCTGATATCCCCAATGGTGCTTTTAGTTTCACCATTGAAGCCAACCAGGACTAAGGATCTTGCAACTATTTCAGTTTCTGGGATCCCCATCTTTTTGAGCACATCAAGACGGATTATGTTTACTGAGCTTCCATTATCAATCAGGATCATGCGAACAAAATGGTTAGCAATATATAAAGTAACCATAAGACTATCATGATGGGGATCCTGGACATGAGAACGGTCTCTCTCATCAAAAGATATGAGTTTCTCTTGAGACAAGGTGGATGTCCTGACAAGTCTGTCACCCTGTTCAAATTTGGATTCCTTAGCATGTTTCTTAGCCGAGGAATAGGAAGTGCCACAGATGTCTGAGCCTCCTAATATGAAGTTGATTATTTGAGCATCCTGAGGCGGAGAAGCTGCTTTATGAGGAACCTTGTTGGCTTCCTGAGTCTTGACCTTCTTTCTACCAATCAATTCTTTGAGATGCCCCTTATTGAGCAGGTAACTGATTTCCTTCCGGAATGCTATGCATTCATCTGTTAGGTGACCAAAATCTTCGTGGAAGGCACACCACTTGTTTTTTTCCTTCCATGATCCCTGCTTATCATCTTTTCTAGGCCATCTTGCCTTTTCAGCAAGATCCTGCATTGCACACATTAAGCCACCAATATCAACAGCAAAACAATACTCATATACCTTATGATACTCCTCCTCATCATCGTCTTGATCTACAACATTGACTTTGTGATTGTCTGGTTTGGAATATGGACGCGATCTATACGGCTTCCCGGGTGATTCCGATTTCTTACTGTTAGGATCATATTTAGGAATATCCAATCTTTGGTGGATCTTTTTGTCATCCTCCAGACGGATAAATCTCAAAGCCCTGCTACGTACTTCGTCAAGGTTCCTGCAAGAAGTCATGAAAAGGTCATCATAAAAACGGGAATCCTTAGAGAGCCCCATTTTAAAGGCTTCAACGGCTGCTGCCATATCTAGGTGAGGAATCTCGAGAGATTCTCGTTCGAATCTGCCGATGTATTCCCTGAGCGGCTCATTGGGCTTCTGGACTACTCGATATAAGTCACTTGTGAGCTTCTTAAAGGTTCTGCTGCAAGAAAATTGATTGTTAAACATGTTAACTAAACGAGAAAAAGATGTAATAGTATTAGGAGGAATGCTGAGTAGCCATTTCATGGTTGGTCCTGTTAATGTTGAACAAAAGCCTTTGCATAGACATGCTTCCTTGATTTCTATTGGAATGGAATTTATTTCCATGCACTCCCTGTAATGTGCCACATGTTCTTCAGGATCCGTGGTTCCATCACAAAGCTTCATGCTGGGAGTTTGGAAACGCTTCGGGATGTCCACTTTGGAAATCGGCCAAGTGAATCTGGAGATCTTGTGGCTTTCCAAATGAACCTCAGGAATAGGCTTCAGGATTCCTGGAACACTAGATATCATCTCTTTCATCGTCGGAGCTCCTTAGAGATACTTGGATGAATACATGCAGCATAAGGAGTACCTTGGTTAGGGACTACAACAATTGAATTGGACACATTACCAGGGCCAGGATTCTGGACTGGAATCCTGGGATCATATCCATAGTTTGTTAGGATGCTCGGTTCTATAGTAGCTGCTGTCTGCATGGGGATAAAATCACCATCATGTACTTCTGAGGAGCTAGCACTGAAGGTTCCTGCAGAAATAGGAAGGTTAGAGTGATTATATCCAAGGGAGTTCTGGCCTAGGTTTCCCGCAGAAAACGGATATCCTTGGGATGTTGCAGCCAAGGATCCCAATGATAATGGAGTCCAGGGATCTTTGGAGTGTGCTTGTGAAGATTTTGGTCAGACGGCTCCTGAGAATCCAGCGGTACTCCTTGCATACCCAGCAACCTGATTTATAACCGTGGCCAAGCGAATATGAGGATCCTGAGGCATTAAAGTCAAGATGCCTGGGAAATAAGGGACTTTGTTCCTCCACAAGTTTCTTAGACTTCTTAAGCTCCTCGATCTCCTTCATCACCGTTTGATTGGTCTTTCCTTGCTGATCCATCCGATTCTTCACCTGCTTGATCAAAGTAAAAAAAACATTGTTAGTAATAACAGGATCATCAGATTGAACCTGGGATCCCGTGAACATGGGATAATCAGTTTTCCTCGGCTGCTTATCCACTTTCTTCTGACGGTCATTGGTTTTCTTCTGGCTTCCTGGAGCGGAAGGAAGAGGAGGAATAGAGGATGATACAGAAGCCGAAACAGATTTTTGTTGGTTCGACATTTTTGAAGTGAAGATCAAATTAAATGAAAAATGGAATTTTGGTAGGATGAAGCACCACTTGCCCCACGGTGGGCGCCAACTGTTTTGGTCAAAAATCAACAAAGTGATTTCGTATTCCAAACTTAGAATGTGAGGTAGTGTGCTTTCCGATTAGGATGTGAAGATACTTGAAATGTAGAAGTGAACACAAGGATGTAACGAGGGAAAAATCCAGGATCCTTCGAGTTGCGCTAGGAATCCTAGCAAAAAAGCCTCTGGAGCCGGCCTGAAGAGCCTGCTTCCTCACTATTTTATTGATAAGAAACTGGAAATTACAAGTGTTTTGGAGGATTAATCGATCGATGCTAAGTGTTACAACGGTTGTATGCTACCAGAGCTAAAGTGTATCAGTGTTGTGTGAGCTCCTAAATCGATCAAGTCCTTGATTATATAACGAATACATGTATAACTAACATTTCGGGATTCCCGGGATCCTATCTTCCAACTAACTTGACCGTTAGAGCTTTATTCGTCCACTTGGTCCACGATCTTCACTAGCTGAAGCATGTATCTCGGAGGTAGTTGATGACTCAACGGTACTTGGGTTAAATAAACACGTGGCAATTATAAGGGTTAGTCGAATAAAATAAATCAGGATACTTGGTCAAGTGGGATTCCCAGACTGTAGTAGGATTCCTGAACTAACTGAGCTTCGTGTGAGCATCCTGAAAATACACCCTCAAACACATACCAAAACACAATCATAAAACACAATATGGCCAGGACCTATCAAACTTCACAGTTTGACAGTTTTTAGAAAACATAAAACATGTCCATAAAATTAATATAACAATTACATTTAAACTGATTTGCTTATACGGTGTTGACAGTGGCCCTAATACCACTGTTGGGATTTTAGTGTACGGATTTTCATAATTTTAGTTTGACTTGTTGCACAAGTCATGAGCGGAAGCATGTACACTAGACCGGTTCTTAACCAATCCCACCAGAGACCTAGACAACCCGCAAAAACAAATGTAGTCATGATGGAACCATTCGGGACATGATGGTTCAACGAAACAACCTCGCTAGATGGTTGATCGCGATGGGGTTTTGATTACAAGGACTTGTAATATAAAACAAGATGGAAAACATAAAGGGAATAACTTTTATACCTTTTCAAGAGGATCTGAGAACCGAGGCGATCGGCGATGGTAGACGGTGACTGGCGGGGGTGGCTCCTCGTCGGCTTCAGTTCGACGCAGGGAAGGTAGTCGGCTGCTAGGTTGCTGCTTCTTCTCCTTGATTGATCTCCAAGTCTTCTACTTGATCAAAGCCTCCAACGACCTCCAAGGTTTCTAGGCTGTGTACTATTTATATTATAAACCTAACTTCTTTTCCAATTTTGGATGTAGTTACAATAACCACCCTTCGAGAATCGAATTTTAACAATTAAATAACTTAGTTCCAAACTTTATACGCAGCGAGCCGTTACGCGGTAACGAACCGTTATGATGTAACGACCCGTTATGCCATAACGAGTAGTTACGTGTTAAACAAGTCAAATCACATATAGGACATCCACCACATTGCTAATCTTGTTTACTATCTAATCGTGATTGGATAAATAATCATCCTACTTGTTCGTTGCCTAAAGTGTAACCCTGTAGCGTACCGCATTGGTAACATTGAAGTTATCCGACTATTGGACACCTAAACCAACATTCCAGTCCTTTTTGAGAGATCCTTGACTGCTCTTGTCTTATCTCAGAGTACCTGTTTCTTAGAGTAGTTAGAGAACAAAGATTCACTTTCCTTTTGTCTTCTCCCAACATCTATATGAAGTATCTTTTAAGAGCTCTGGTTTACTCTGCTTTAGTTAGAGGAGCCCGAATGATCTTTTGAGTCTCTTCAACCTTCATCTTCTCATAGTTAGCACTATCATTTTCAAGTTTCTTAATCAGCTTTAGATCACTGTCCTCTTGCACAATTAGTGACATCATGTCATAAAGCTCATTTGCAGAGGTCAGGTTCATATTTTCAGTTGTTCCCCATCCTCTAGCAATAATAATCTCTCTCCATTGCTTCAAGAGTTCCCAGTTGGCATCATTCTTAGCAAGTCTGATCTTCTGTTTTTCTCTTTCGACTTCTTTATCAGCATCCCTTGCTATTTTATGTTGCCTTTTGTTCTTTGATTCTTCCAGTTTGTTCATCTCATCCACAATTGACCTTCTTTTGGCTTCTTTAATGATGTTAAGAACAACATCATTACCTTGATATATTTGCATATCATCTTGAAGCTTAAATGCCTCAGCCATTTCTTTGTCCATTCTTACAAGCATATCTTCTGCAAATGCTGAGTTAATCATGACAACATCATTAGCAGGAAGGGTAGTTTCTTGCACATCCAGAAGCTTTACAACAGGCTCTGTGGCTTTCATCTTCTCAGCTGCGAACACTTTTGCAGGTATTTTTACACCTTCTCTGCTCATTTTCTTCATCTTATTGATGTCTTTTAACTGATCAGCATGGCTCATCATTCTATTATTGAACTCTCTATCCAATGCTTTGTCAGCTCATTCTCTTCATCTTATTGATGTCTTTTAACTGATCAGCATGGCTCATCATTCTATTATTGAACTCTCTATCCAATGCTTTGTCACAAAGTGTCCTCCTATCAAGGTCTTCTTCATATCTGTTAATAATAGGAATAAAAGCAGTTCTGGAGTAATCTACCTTGTTTACAGGAGCCTCCACATTCTTGTACTCAACCTTGAACCTTTTCTCATATTCTGCCTACAGAACTTCATCATCAGTCATTTTCTTCTTCCCTCCCAAGATTGGGATCATCAGAAAGGTAAGTAATCACTTTGTCACTGATGACAACTATCTTGACATACTTAGGTAGTGGTTCAATTTTACCTCACATGATCCTGGTTTATGTTTGGCCCAGTAGTTGGCCAAATTTCATTCACAATGTCTTCTTCCACATGAACAGTAGAATCACAAGAAAATTTTCTAAGTGATCCCTAGCAGGTGGTTAGTAAGGCCCAAAACAATCAAATAGCCTCTTTCATCTTTAATTCCTCCTAAGTCGATAGGAGGGGCTTTAATCTGAAGAACATGCTCTGGTACAACAAGTGGGAATGGGGAAAATGTCAACCAGGATAAGTTTATGTCCTGATGACTAGCTAACAGCATGGTTAATGTTTCAGCTTCTTCCCATATATTTGCCTGTGTAAACTGACATCTGATTGGATGTGCTGCATCTGCTGAGAAGTACATGACTGAGTTAAGTTCATCCTCCGGAGTAACTATCAGCTCCGAGGTAACTTGGTCATCATCAACAACCAAGGCAAGTTCTGAGGTATTTGTTTCACCCGGGATAACACTCACTTCCGGGGTAATTTGTTCACCGGGAGTAATGTTCTCTCTCGAGATAACATCTTCAGCTTCTGAGGTAACCATGGTTTCACTTACCTCAGGTGAAATTAATTCTTTGTAATCCTTCAGAACATCCTCTATTTGCTCATCAGCAATGTCCATATCTACTTTATATATACCATCAATGGAGGTAGGAGGATCTTGGACATTTTGATCATTATCAGCAGTACCTTCTTTCAAAACACTCTCAACTTCTTCATCATCTTTCTTTTCATCATCCTCATCCTTTTCTACAATTTCAGTTTTAGCCTCTAAGTTAACTCTTTCTTCTTTAGCTATTTTCCTCATCTCTGGAGTGATGAAGTCTCTTTCTATTATCCTTTGAATTTCTCTGATAGAAGCAGGAAGAGCCATTATAGTTATCATAGTGAGGAGAAAGAGCTCCTTCAGGTTGTCTTGCTATGGAGCTACTGCAAGAATGTCAGTCACTGAGACTTGTTTTCATGCTTCTTCTATAGTAAATGGTTCTATTCCAACAGACTTAAACAACTTCATTCTGACCTGTAAAACACAGATACGGATCTTACTAATGCATGATCACGATTGATTCGAGAATACACAAGGTAAATAACGTTTTGTTTGATTGATAGCAAGCTCAAGGTTACAGAGAGAGAACATAGAGCAAACACCTAAGATTACACACAGTTATGAACTCAACTCTCACAACTACTCTGAAACACAAGAGATAAAACTATTTATATGGTTCTGCCCGGCGTACCAATTAACCCACGTACTAGATGGTTCGTGGCTGCATACCATCTGGTCCGTCGACTGATACACTAAGACCAGAACTTACAAAACGATCAATACAATGACAAAATGCCTAGACCTAGCATTAGACATAATAACATGTTCTAACAAACTCTGCCTTGTCTTGCGCTAGTCTTCAGAAGCTTTTGTGTAAGTCTTCTTCCAATATTGCCTTCTGTTATTTCCAGCATGAATTCCAAAAGCATAACAGACTCTAATCACTCTTTGAAACTACAAGGCTTGCTCAGCATCCTCAGCCTTGTATAGTATTTTGTTGTGATAGAGCTTGTCAATGTCTGCTTCAGAAAGGTTAATCAACCACATCGGATCAAAGATCCTAACCACCTTGTTCTCTTCTTTGACAACAATCACTGCTTCTCCAGTATACTCATCATAGTACCACCATCTCAAAGTCTTTATGAAATTCTGCTCTAGCCCTTTCAAAGGTATCTTCTTGAGTTGAATAGGCTTCTTGTACTTTAATACTACAACTGCTCTTCCAGCTTTCGGATGAATATATGTTGGATGATCAGTGTACTTCGGTCTTTGAGGATTTAAAAATCTGAATCTCTATTGACATTCTTCAAGCAACTTGTTTTTGAAGAATTCAGTCGAAGGATGTTCACCATAATTCAAGAATGGTTTTCTAGATAACTCCCTCACACCGCAGACTGGCAAAGTATCAAATCTTTTTGCATTCTTCAAGTAGATAATACCAAATTCCTTCTTTAAAGCATAACACTTGAGCTGCGAGTCAAACATCCAACTGATAATATTCCCAGTGGCTACACCTCTGTTTTCAAAGAATTTCTTCTGATCAACAACTTTTGTAGGGTTCACCACAGGGATCTTCTTAGATCTTTGTTCTTTCATCCACTCATCAAACAACCTTCTCTTCTCATGTTCCTTTGAAAATTTATCAGATTCATCTGATTCTGGTTGTTTCTCAGATTCTTTCTTCTTCAACTCCTTCTCAACTCCTTCCTCATCATCTCTTGCAAAGAAATTAAATTCTCCAGATTGATCATTATTAGTAAAATTACCATAGACTTTCGGATCATCTGGTTATTCTTCTACAGTCATATCTTCAACCTCTACATGTTCCTCTTCATACTCAAACTCATCATCTGAATCTTCTTCTTTGTGTGGCTCAGCAAAAGGAGCTTTATCAACATCTTCAATATTCAGAGCATATATCCTAGCAAGTTGCTCTTTCGAATATTGATGTAAAATCTCTCCTTCTTCAATAGCAACTCTTGTAATCGGAGTCACATCATATACATCTCTACCCGATGGCTCCCCCTGAGATGCAGCAGCAGATGTTCCAGCTGCACTAGAAACACCAGAACCATCTCCACCAACACCTCCTTCTGGGTTATCCATATCATTCAAATACGTTGATACATCATCGTCTTCTCTACAAGCTTCTTCAGGATTTGGTCTCATCTCTCCCTGAGCAGGTAAAGATATTAGTAAACGGTTTAGCTGCTCACCTAGAGAGAGAGAGAAATTTGTTGTAGCCGAGCAATCTCACGATCCTTTGTTCGATCATGAGTCAACAGCTCTTTAACAGTATCCTTTTTACCTTGAATTTCATTAGCTTGCTGACGATTTGTAGACCCTAATTCATCAAGTCTAGTTTGATTTAAAGCAAGCTTTAAGTCAGCACAAGAGATTGTTGATGTTGTAGGAGAAGCAGTAGTTGAAGCAGAAGCAGAACTCGAAGAATTTTTGACAATCAACCTTCGAACATGTGGACCACCAGAACTTTGAATATTAGCAGTGGTTGTGGTTGGTTGACTTGGAATAGAAGACCGTTTTGTAACTTTTTGCTTCTTGCTAGGCGGACTGCCACCAGCTTTTCTAGCATCAGCAAGGAACGAGCCCTGATTCACCATCATCTTCGGCCTAGACATATGCTTCATACGCTTCCCAGTAGATACCATCGGGGCTTTTCCTTTATCAGCAGTCACTGTTTGTCTCGCTGATTCCTCAACAGATGGAGTATAAGATGGATCATCATCATCATCTCTATCAGCAGATCGTTTTGAAAGATGCTCAAACCTAGAGATATCTTCATTTCTTGAAGTCAGATAAGCAAGATGACCTTTTGAACCTTTCTTTACCATAATACCCCTGGAATTATGCAAAATTTCCACATAATCACCAGAATCAGAACTAGTATCAGACGAACTCGCATCATCATCGTCTTCAGAAACAACCTTAGAACCAGCCACATCATCTTCTCTTTCAGGAATAATTGGATCATGTTGAACTTGCCCAGTTTATTGTTGTTGCTATTGCACAGGTGCAGAAACAGTAGGTTGCTGTTCTATAGGTTGTTGAACTGGCATATCTAGGTCATCTTCTTCATTTCTTCTTCCTCAATAGGATTACCATTTTCATCATATTCTAGTTCATCATCAGTACTATCAGGATGTCTTGCAGCACCATCAGCTGGAGCCACATAGTTTGGTTTTGCCAAATGACCAATCAATCCTTTTACCGGAGGAGCCATGTTTGCTCCTTTCCTCTTTTGATATACCGGCAGTTTACCCACAACAACTTCATTCATGTGCTTCAATTGTAAGACAGAATCTGGATTCTTCAGAAGATTCAGATGTAGATCATTTAAGATCATTTGAAGAAATCTCGGATACATAACACTCTTGTTTTGCTTTGACAGGATGTTCTCTTTCATGTAGTCAAATATCCATCCAGAAAAGTTGAACTCTCGGTTCATCACCAAAGCAGTGAAGAAAGATAAAATCTTCATGTCAAACTCTTCATGACCCCTTAGTCGATTACCAAAACACCTGATTATCACGTGCATCAGATATTTATACGGAGGACTCAGATTCGCTTTAAGAAACCAGGAAGCATATATATTTCCATCATACTTCACCCTCCTCAGCAATGCAACCATGTCTATCTGATCAAATTCTTTTGGAAACGCCAATTGATCATTGAATCTTAAAACTCTTCTAACGTCATCTTCAGACACAACAACATCCGTCTGATTAATCCTTACACGAATTACAGAAGGCACAACCGGGCAATCCACTTGTGCAAAAAGTCCAGAACATGGTGAGAAGATCTTTGTACGGTGTACATTCATGAGTAGCAGCATAATAAAATCTCGATATTTGCAAAAATTCAAATATCCCTCCAAAGTGAGATCTCCATTTTGTAAACGCCCCGAGATAAGCACATATGTTATGTTCGTCATTTGACTTTAAAGCTGCCATTTATGAAAAATTCACAAACAATAATTATCATTAAAATAATTAGATAGAATCAAAACCGCTTACAATTGACTCTAATTTGATTTCAAACGTTCAAACGTTGAACTTTTGAAAAAATTAGTCAACGGACCACGTCACGTACCACTTTGGTCAGAAGGACCACTCTGGTACGGACGGACCAAAAATGTTGATCACGTACCAGAAAAGTCAAACGTACCAGATACGGACCACTTTAGACCACGTATCATATCTGGTACGCCGCGTACCACATGGTACGGCGGACGAACAGTTTACCGAAGAATCAATCACGATTTTAACACCCAAATCTGTGTTTGTTTTGAAATCGACCAACAGGGTTTTAATCTATACCAAACACCGACCAAAGGTGTGTTCAAAACTGATTGAAATAGTCTTTAACCCCTTTAACCAACCCCGGGTTCGGTTTCATGAAAAACCGAGGCTTTATCACTAAAAATCAAAAGATTAAGAACACGAAAATGAAATCTAAGACCATGAGAAGATGCGCAATCCTTGTACCTACCTGTAGCAACGAAAAATTCGAGCAGAGGTTCGTTATGAAGTGAGAAATCGAACAAAAACTATCACGGGCGATTTAGGGTTCGCAGAGGTTTGTGAATGTGGTACGTAGGTTATGCAGGAAACCTACCACATTTGCCCTTTTATATGCGAAGTGGTCCGCCTGACGTACCACATGGTACGTCCGGACCATATTTCTAAAAAAATTACTAATTTGCCCTTGTTCTTTTAAATTTG
The DNA here is from genome assembly GCA_039602395.1 of Deinandra increscens subsp. villosa. Lineage (NCBI taxonomy): Eukaryota > Viridiplantae > Streptophyta > Magnoliopsida > Asterales > Asteraceae > Deinandra > Deinandra increscens. The sequence goes on from JBCNJP010000006.1 coordinate 45,637,045, forward strand.
ACATTTACACCCAAAACTTCAAACTTTATTCAAAATTGAAACATGATGAGCTGATTCGAGCTTCGATTACGGTTCTATCAACAAAAATTTTGCCGTTTCTGCATTCAGTTGATCAAAAAATAAAGCAGAAGTAAAATCTTTTTGAATTTTATCAACTTTATATCAAAACACACTAAAATCTTTTTGATTTTTCAAATTTATGCTAAAACACACCGACATTCATTTTGAGTTTTTCTAAAATAACAAACCAACAGAAAACAGAAATATAAATGCAACAATTTATGTTTTTGTGAGAATGATCGCAACATAAGATCATACCAGTGAGATGCACTTAACACATTTCAATTTCAATCTAATCAGCATGCAAGTCAAGTAGTCCACGAATACAACATTTTCATGTTTATTTCAGTCAAATCAAATCAGCTTTACTGCTTTCTAATATGAATTAGTTATATTTATCAAGCACAGAAATCATGGTACCCACAAATTCAAATAATTAAGAATCTGACTTATGATATTTTTTATTTTTCTTTTATTCACCACAGAATATTCACAGATATAAGTTGCTCATAGTGTTTCATGTAAAAATAAATCAGAACCCTAAACAAACAACAATTAGGTCGGCCTTGTGAGCACGCAGAGAAAGTCCGATTGTTTAGGAAAATAAGAAAACAAAACAAGTTGAAATTGTATAACTCAACAAAAATCAGGTTGGTACTCCCGTACACACAGAGAAAGTCTGATGAGTTATACGAAACACCAAAGAAAATAAAGCAGGACGTCAAACGAACAACAATCAGGTCGATCTTTCGGTACGCAGAGAAAGTCTAATCGTTTGACAAAATAAAGAAAATCAAACAAGTTTAAATCTTTCAAAAGAAGCATGCATACACTAGAAAACTTATTTATTCTATTTTTTATTTTTCATCTAATATCAAGATTACACAACCACAAGAATCATGTTGAACCACAGATTTCAGGCAATCGTTATGTTTATATCATACTAGAAAGTATCAGATATTGATTGACACATTTAATGAAACAAACAAGAACCTACAGCCTTTCAATCTATTTTATCCACGATCAGTAACATTCACTGATGTACTATCATTTCTCACGAGGTTGAATCACATTTCTCAATTTTTTAATTTTTCCAATTTTTTTATGCTTTTCATTTTTGAATACAAGAAAACACACTATTTTTGTATTTTTCCATAATTCTCCCCTAAAAAGCATAAAACATAAAAAAAAATTAAAAAATGATCAACTGAACCAGTTTACTTGGCATTCAACCGAGTAACCCCATTGATTTCCAATAAAAATTGAAAGCGAGTTTTATCAAACGCTTTCATGAATAAATCAGCTCTCTGAAAATCCATGTGAATTTTCTGCAAATGAATTAGTTTCTTCTCATAGTAATCACGGATAAAGTGATATCTTATGTCAATGTGCTTAGTTTTTTAATGTTGAACATGAATTTTCGTGATTAAAATAGCAGCCGAGTTATCAATATAAATGGGAGTAGTCAAAAAAATCAAACCATAGTCGAGTAACTGCTGTTGTATCCACAGAACCTGTGAACAGCAACTTAAAGCGGCCACATACTCCGCCTCCGTAGTAGACGTTGCAACCGAAGTTTGTTTCTTGCATTGCCATGACACGAGCCTCTCCCCCATAAACTGACATCCAGCGGTAGTAGACTTGAAATTGATTTTACAGCCACCAAAATTCGAGTCAGAATAAGATGATAACTCGAACTTATTATCATTAGGGTATCATATACCGAGATTCGGTTTGCCCTTCAAATAAGCAAAAATCTGTTTTACTGCTAACATATGTGAAGCTTTGGGAGCTGCCTGGTGCCTAGCACACAAGCACACAGCAAACATGATATCCAGACGAGAAGCAGTTAAGTACATAAGGGAACCAATCATGACACGAAACAATGTCGGATCAACATTGTCACCAGATTCATCTGGTTCAAGGCCATGTGAAACCTGGATAGGTGTACTTGGAATCTGGACGTCTCCAATCTTGAAACGAGCCAAAATATCAGACACATATTTTGATGAAAAAATATGCCTTTGACAGATTGAAGGACTTGAAGACCCAGAAAGAAACCCATCTCCCCTATAGAACTCATCTCGAACTTTGTTTGCATGACACGTTCAAATTCTTTGCATAATTTATCATTTGTGCTTCCAAATATAATATCATCATAAACTTGGACAAGCAGCAGATCCTTCCCAAACTTCTTTGAAAACAGTGTGCAATCCACTTTGCCACGTTGAAACCCATTTTCAAACAGGTGTGTAGATAATGTCTCATACCAAGCTCGTGGAGCCTGATGAAGACCATACAAAGCTTTGTCTAGCTTATACACCCGTTCAGGAAACTCTGGATCATAAAAACCAGGCGATTGCTTCACATATACTTCTTCACGAATTTTCCCATTGAGAAAAGCACTTTTGAGATCCATCTGATATACTTTGAATCCATGATGTGCTGCGAAAGCCAGAAAGATCCTGATAGCCTTAATTCTTGCTACAGGAGCATATACTTCATTAAAATCAATTCCTTCAATCTGAGAGAAACCTTGAACCACCAACTGAGCTTTGTTTCTGAAAATGATACCGTGATCGTCTTTTTTACATTTGAAAACCCATTTAGTTCCACAAGGTTCTTTAGAACTAGCGGGTAAATCAACGAGATGCCAAACGCCTAATTTCTGAAATTGCTGCAACTCTTCCTGCATAGGTTCTGTTGGGTTATATAACTTTTATCAAAACACGAGTACGCAGCGGAAAGAATCCTATGAATTAATCTAATTAACCGGTATTAGAATGTGTACCTTTTTAGCTCGGCAAGACTTGATCTCTTGGAGGATTTGAAGTAAATCCCTCTACGATCGCACACACGACACACCAATGATATGTGCTAGCAATGATCACGAACTCCTCTTGATATGGGCTTGGTCGAACCACACAAGAACCGAAACCTCCCTTGGGTTTTTCTTGTTGCCGAATTCGAGAGGAAGGAGAGAAAGATTTAGGGTTTTTCTTTATCAGATAAAGCAGCAACTAATCCTTAAACCCAGAGGGTCTATTTATAGGATTAGAATACTTGATAAACAAGTAAAAGGATAGGCATAGGAGCCCTAGTCGAAATCCACTAGAGGCCCTATCCAAAGCCTTCTCTCAATTGTAATCCAATTACAACTCTCTCTAATTACAACTAACACCCCTGTTAACAATTAACTTGTCAGTTTTTAACGAAACCTCGTTAAATATTCGTGATAAATATTAATTAACCATTAATTAATATTAATACATTTGGTGTCGAGACGTGTGACCCCGTAGGCTTAAATAACTTCCGGACATACGCTTACTATTACATGATCATATCCCTACAGGTTCTACCCAAGAAGCATCTTCCAACGCTTGATCGACATTGGTATGCTCAACTTGAGACAGAAAACAAGAATGAAGCACTTCATTCTGAACCCCTGAATCCCTAATTTCAGCAATTAAAGCATTAACAGAATTAGACAATTGATGTCGTGTGCGCACTCCAGAATTCGGATCACCAATAATATTCTCTTGAGGATGTATGTTATGAATCCGAAGAGTAGTTGAATCAGGAACCTCAATATTGTCTGCAAAATACCCATACATACCCTCCGGATTATTTTATATTAATTATCTATATTTTGTGAATACATAACAGTAATAATTCAGACTATTAAAAAAATCTGGAAAAGAAGGGAAAACATACCAAATGGGTACGCAAGCAACAAAAATTAAGGATATAAATAAATAAAAAGATCAAATCAAGTATCAATCGATCGAACTCGAATCGAAGAATAAATTAAGGTAATTAATCATGCAGCTTTAGTTAAAGTAAGGATACTTACAACATGAGGAAAAGAAGCAGAAAATGGGACAGCACGCCACAGATCTGCAGTAGTAAAAGTTATATTAAAGAGTTTGAGAAGCAAGAATTTTATGAAGATCGAGCTATGGAACAGAAGACATACCGAGAAAAGAAAGATGAAAATCGAGAGAGTGCAGCAACGAAAATGGGAGACATTCCCGAGTAAAAGCTAGCTCTTGGGCTGGTCCTTGGCAAGGTTAGATAATTTCAACAATTTAAAAGCAACTAATTGTGCACTTTGACTACCAAAACTTAACATCTCTAAGCTTTACATGCATACACTCATCAATTAAAAATAGCATAAGAAAGAATGAGTTGTAATGAAACTTTTATACAAATAAAAGCATTTGCAAATTAGACCAAGTAGCAAGGAAGCAAAGCATTCCTGCAGTGTCATACAAAACATAGCCAAAGAACCAGAATGGGAGCTACATGTTCCTTTAATATAAGTTTGGTCTGGGATATTTTTCAACATACTAAAGCATACATATGCTTACCAAAAGCTTCCTAAAACATACTTACCAAAAGCTTCTAAATCCATAGGATTAAAGTTTATCCTACTTTTATATGTACATATGAAGGCGCATTACTACTTATGCTTCTACTATAGAGGTTTTACCTAGCAAAACAGATGAAGGTTAGACGAAATTTAAATTATTACATGTATACCCCAAAATCTTAGCCTAGTAAACACATGACACAGACCATGCACATTTGACTTATAATATGAAAATTAATCAAAGTCAAACCTTCGTACCCAATATGTCAATCGTTGGTGACCACACATAAAACCAACAGAAGCTTTTAGAACCTTATGAATATTTGTAAATCCAGCAGACAAAAAATATAAAAATGGTGTAATTATAAGTCAAAGATGACATAAAAGTAAAAAAGAGTCAACATTTTTCAATCATGCTAGCAACAAATTTATACACGGGCTAGCAAAAAAGGGGTAGAAATCTACCAACTTAAGTACCAAATAAATCAAATTAGATGCAGAACCACTTACCAAAGTTTGATTCTTCTGGTTTCCAGCCAATTACGAAGCAAGCTCCAGAAATGCTTATAAAAAATCAGACTCATCAGGACTGTTCTTTTAGGCTACAAAGCATGCTTCAAAACATGATATTAAAAGTTTATAAATGGGTCAGTTAGTTATAAATGGGATCTTCGTGTACTGTTTTAAAATGGGAGCTGTAGTTTGATTTGAGAATTAGAGATCAAAGGAATTTTCTTTGGATCGCTGGGTAAGCACAAAAACACTAAACCAGATGTATATCATAACTATCATTACTAAAAAAGGAAATTGAAACAATGAGTACCTTTTATTTCATCATGAAGACCAATGGGAAAAACAAAATGCATCTCTAATGAATTCATATCTGTAACAAAATTGGGGTAAAAGATTCATAAAATAGGTACATTAAATACAAAATATGACAGTAGCTACCTTAGGGTGAGAGCTTTCATTGAACATCCTGAATTAAATGATTTGAATATAGGTTGCCATCATAGTTCTAGTTGGGTACGAAGGTTGAATACAAGTATGACCTGAAGCTACATTAGTTAATATTTACATTTAGAATATAAATTTAAGATGATACATAGAAGGACACAAAAGATGTTTCAGATGGTTTCATGACTGCTTACCTGAACAGTCATCAAAGGATTTTATTTATACCTTTTCAGTAAGATCTAAAATATCTTGGTTATCAACAAATTCAATATAGTGGATGTGCAACCTATAAAAACCACAGAATCATAGAATCATAAGGTTATCTTGAACATAATATCGATTGCTCAATACACAGGTCATCCTAACCCTTTCAATAAAAAGGTTATTCCAAACCGTTCAATAAACGGGCCACTCTAGCTCGTTTAATAAACAGGACAATCTAGGCAGATTATTAAACAAACCATGCTTGATTGGTAGGATTCTTTAGAAAATTTCATCTTTTGTATCCTTTTTTTAATGTTGACACATACTGGGAATTGAAATTTGCATTAACTTGTTGTAAGTACCGTACCTTTGCACGTCATATCCACCGAGCACTCTTTCTGCATCATATTCAGTCAGTAGCATTGGTGGCAAAAGGTTCTGCATCAGGTTCTAAGATATTAGTTTGACCTGCATCACTATAAACAACAGCACAGACAATCATATACCTCATTAAGAAGAAACAACAATTCTTAAACTGCACCAGCTTTGGAACAACAAGCACCTGCTGCAAATATAATCCTCCAAAAACAGCAGGATACTCCTAAACATGACCAGAAGACAAGCTTTGCTATTAAAGGACTTCCATTAACAACTATAGCAAAAAAAAAAACTCACTAAAAAAATATATTTATCAATTCTCGACCCTTCAACTGGCTGACCCCTCAAAACATTAACAAAAGTCCCAGAATCCAGCCTAGCACCATGATTATTAGAACTCAACTTACTCCAAACATGCCACAAAATCATACATGAAGCAATACAAGCTGTTGTAAAGATGATCATACAAGAAAAGCTGATCTAAAGTATGAAGTAAACTGGATAATAGTGAATTTCTGTCTAGGTCAAAATCATACAAAGAGTGTTATTATTGTTAAAACCTTAAGTCAGATAGCCACAAAACCATTGCGAGTCTAAGCAAAAAGAGTGCATATAAGAAGTTAAGAACCTTCCTAAAAAAAAGGCTAAGAACGTACCTTTCTCAAAATGAAATCATTAAATAAAAAGAGTGCATATAAGCAAAAAGAAAGCATATAAACAACTATGAGTAAAAATGCACATTATATAAAAAATTATACACACTTCTTAATCATGAAATCATTTACACAAACCCAAAAAATCCTTGTGAACTCACTGAGGTTGAAATCACACTTCTTATTTGAGTTTTCTTAAAGCTATAGAGGTTGAAATCATTTACACAAACCCAAAATAGAATCTCCTCTGATGGGGCAATTACTTACCACTGATCCAGTAACCCATTAAGAAACCGATCAACAAACAGATCAACTGATAAAGGCTCAGACAAATGTAATAAACTGTAAGAGAGTGAGAGTGAGACTAACCTTTTCTTAGAAATTGGAACTAGAAAAACCCTAGCACCCTGCACAAAATTTTGGATCGAAATCAGTCTAATATGAATCATAAAATCCATTGTGATATAATGACCTTCAAACCTGTATATCAGTTAACAAATTGTAATCCGTTTTGAAGATGAACGGCGTAGAAGCTTAGACCTGAAATCAACGACCCAAAACGAGATAATTAAAATCTAAAACTAAAAATCAAGATCAATTTTCAGAAAATACTAAGAATTTGACTCTCTCTTACCACTTCAACGCACCTTCATTTGACTGATTTCTCGTCGCCTTCATACCTTGAATGAACGATGGTTATGGAGGTAAAAGGAACCATGGAGAGTTTTTAAGACTGAATTCAAATTTCAAATTCATCGGCCCCGCAAAGAAAGCGACGATTTCTCTTTGTTGCTTTTCCAGAATTTGCTTTTCCAGAGTTAGGTCTTAAAATGACTAAAGGAGCTTGAATGGGGTAAGCAACGTCTTTGTAGAAGGAAAGCAATTGAAAAAAGACTCTAAAAAAGGGATGATACTGCACTCGTCTTAGTTTTTTTCTTTCTGCGGTCGCTGCAATAAAAAGGGAAAAAGCAGACTTGCAAGTAATTAGGAACACACATTAAGGACCGGATTATAAATTTAAGATACTTAGGCTTTATATACTTTTACATAATGCTGTTACTTTTGTACAACTCTTAAAAATTCAACAATTTGATTTTCTCTCTCTTATATGTATATTAAAATAGTATATATATATATATATATATATATATATACTAGTGGGGTACCCGCGCGTTACGGCGGGCGGCAGTTTATAGCGTGTTATTTGTATTACGTTCATGCGTTCGGTTGTGACGACAATTTACAAGGTGATATTCGTTTATGTTAGCGCGATGCGGCGCAACGACTATTTATAATGCGGTACATGTACATTCGGCAGTGACGAACTAAAATCGTGTATGCTGAGATCATGACACGTGTTGATTGTGATATACCGGATGTGTTCTTTATAGATGATCAAATAATAACGATTTAATTTAGAACAATCAGTGATAACACCTATAACTACCATTAGGATGACCTACCAATGAGTTTATAAATTTGAGTAAAGCACTATTTTCACCATACCGGATGTGTTCTTTCATATATCACATGAAAGATCAATCCACCTAAATAAGTAGAAAAATAGTTATAACTATACATACAAGTAGGCTAGGAAAACGGATTCAAGTAAAAAAAAAGTTGTACACAATTACTTATAACATAATACTTTTCAAAATCTTTTCGGTTGCACGTACTTCTGAGCACCATTTTATCATCATTAGTATGTGGATCAGAGGCCATCAAATTATCATAGGTGCCTAAGACATCTAATCATTTCAAATGACTGTATTGACTTATTATGACCCAATTAAGATGGAGTGATTAACAAACCCCAAAGATGTTGAATAAAAAAAGTTGACCAAAAGGTTGACTTCCTATAAAAGTCAAATTGTTTTGACTTAATTTTTGGGATTTCATTTAAACATAATCAAAGCATAAAGCATATGATTACGTGTTTTGATAAATAAGTCAGTTCAATTATATGAAAATGTTGTAACCATTGAAATAACATATCCATACACAAATAGATCTAAACCTAATAATATCTCAGGTTAAATGAAAAACAAATAAAAATTTCCTAAACTAAGAAAACAAATAATAAACATAACTATGAAGCAAAAAAAAAAACCAATTTTAAATGTTAGCGCTACTCATATTTGTAGCACGACCCGGTGCTACAATTGCTCCACATTCCACGTGGACATTTGTTAGAGATAAAAAACAAATAATAAACATAACTGATAGTTGGTTTGATAAAGGTCAGCTCCTGCATGGTATTTCAATTGCATGTTCTTTTAAATTCACTTCAATTCCTTTAGAACCCTTTTCCAACTAAAAATAAATAAATAACTGAAAGAGCAATAATCACAATAAATTCACAGAACAAAAGATCAAACATACACACTTATTCTAAAAATAAAATGGTTCGAAGTTATGTCAAATTGTAATGTACATTTAGAACCCATAGGGCACAACCTTTAATCGAAACCAAACACACACAGAGAGATGGTAGACTATGTGATAGCCCGCTGAAAATGGTCTCTCACGGTCTTTCCAAAGGCATTACAGCCTCTGTGCGTTCTTCAATTGCTTCATATTTGAACTCTGGGTAGTTTCCCATAGAGAGATGCATACCCAATTTGCCCTACCAAAAAGATCATGCAATTAAAAATGGTGTCATTTAGTAATATTTTAACCTTGAGTATCAAATTAAACATTTTATCATTAACCAAGTCAACCATCCCCATTCCAAGCTAGACACATTGTGTGTATAACTTTCTTTTCTTGCATCTCTACACCATGTGGGTTAAGAACAACATACTCATGATTGCCATTTACATATACAAGCAAAAATCGGCACGCGTTTTCCTCCATGTCATCATCTAGGGATCTACCCCTCTAGATAAATGCAAACCCCCTCCCTTTTCCTACACAATACTATACAAAAATAAAAAACTTAATAAAATTCCAAAACCATATGCTCATTTTAATTAGTAAACCAATAAGCTTACATGTGTCACAAACCAGGAAGCAACTGGAACAGGATCTCTGACACTCAAGAGTAAAATGGCCCAGCTTTAGATGACTTGGGAAGAGCAACAAGAACAGCCAAATGAGAATCCTTTACAGTACACGGAACAGCTGCATATAATGTAAACATATAAAATATGAATATTGCAGGATACTAACATCTTTGACATACTCCAAACAGAGAGCTGTGGATTTGCACCTTGTGATGCATATACCAAAAAAGGGAATCTCCACTAAATGGGATTTTCAATTGGATGCAAAAGTTAAAGTAAATAAAAAAGATAAAACAGATAAAATATGGAATATTGCAGTTCAACCACCGAAGGCTGCAGGTCTCATCTCTGATTACAGCTACAAGAACGTTCCCACAATGTGATGATGGTTTCTGGAGCAATAGAACCGTCATTGGTTTCTTCCTGTATGAACCAACAGCATGATCGCTAACCCAAACCTGCAAAATAATAAATATTAGACAAATTCATCTTCAAACTTAGAAAGTAAAGAAATTAAAGGAACTTCACAACATAAGAAGCACTCGGAGCCATGCCACGAGTAGGATGGAGAGCAACCGCAGAAAGGACCAGCATCTCTGTAAAGCATGGTAAGGTTATATAATGTTATAGGTTGCCTTCAGCAGAACAACATTGAAAGTATAAGTGAAAAAATTGAAAGTATTTATGTCCATTTTATTAACAAAAAAGGGAGTTCTTATATGCATGAAAATGATTTATGAAAGATTAAAGAATAAGCAAAAGAAATGGAAGTGTTTATGTCCATAGTATTAATGAAATAAAGGTTTGACAGTAAATCTATATGACCCCTTTGGGCTGGCAGGCAACAGAACTTACGAATCTCTTGATTCCAAATGCAAATGGTAGTGCATATGAAAAAATCATTATCAAAAATTACATCTGTAAGCAAGCCAACATTTTCAGTTTTGAGGTAACTTGACAACCTATCTAACTTCAGAATGAGGCTTTAAGTTCCACTAAAGCACCATACCTGATTATGAATATACCTGATTAAGCAAATTTTTTCAGATTGCCCTTTAGACCCTTTCAAGATAAAATGTAACCTTGCTAACCTGCTACAAATATACAGGTTAAATTTGGCTCATAAACAATTAAACATAGATAAATTAATAGAGAAAAAGAACAGTTTGTAAACCTTGTTCCATCCACACTATATGCCATTGTGGTGGTCTGGTGGATGAATGACGTGGCGCATCATAATCCAACCTACATCTCATATTCTCATACAACCAAGCCTTTTGTTCCCGTCGATTGCCATAGAGAAGGTAAACTTGTACATAAAAAAATAAAAAATAAACAAATTAGCAATTGCTAGTCAATACATAGAAAAAGATTACATGTCGTTTATAGAACAAACTGGAGACTGAACTTACCTGAATAGTTTCCTTAAAATGTGGACATAAGGAGCATACAGGTGCTTCATGGCCCGTAAATGTGTGTTGTTTTGTCCCTGTTATAGAATATACAAGTACTTCATAACAAAGAAAGGAGAATTATTTAGATGTGCTAAGATAATAATACATGATATCACACAAAATCTTGGAAAAAACAACTTAGTTTTGACACCTCAATCCAACAGTAGCAGAAGCCGACAAAAACACTGATATAAGTATACCAAAGTGTCTCCTATTGCGAACCAGTGGAAAAATCTAACAGGGGCAACTTGAGAAGCATCCATAGGAACAAATGAAACTCTAAGCGAACATCAAAATATGATGACAATGTATATGTTGATAGGGATCCTTCTTAACACATGATATTGCCTTATGTGACCTGGAAAAAACTCAAGCTGAGACATAGTTAAACGAACAGTAACACATGAAAAATATATGGAGAAAAGCAAGTCAAGATTTACATAACAAAACCCTAATTTAGTGTTATGGTGGGGAGATACGTTCCTATTTTCAAAAAGACATGTATTTAAGGATCTGATCAACTAATAGGTACATTAGAGCTATCACATGTTTTGACCCTGTCATGAACCATTTAATATCAATCCATATATTTTGACCCGTTTCAGTTTAAGCTCCATATGTGTTGACCCGTTAATGGTTAGATAAAATTAGATCGAATGTTTATATAAATTTGACTTTTTGAAAATGATGAAATTCTTATTGCTCATTGTTTGCTAATAAACTAAATTTGGTAGATGATAAAAAATCTAAATCTCTGATCATCATTGGCATACTACTGTACAAAAGGTCAATGTATATAGTAGGTACCAAAGACAAGAGCAATAATTAACTAATTATAAAAGTCATAGGCTCTCTCAAAGATCTACATATGAATAGTAAAATCAACGTGGGGGAGCAGTCACACTTTGGTGCTTTACCATAATTTTTTTCCAACATTAATTAGCTTTGGTATGAAGAGAATGAAGACAACCTACCACCTGGCTTGACATTAGCACCTTAAACTGGTAAAAATAAGAAAGACAAAACCCATAAAAAATTATGATATGCAAAAAGTCTTTCAACTGACCATGTGTTTGGCAATGTTGTTAATTAGTAAATGAAGTCTAAATAAGCAAACTAAAGATACAAAGAAAACTCATGTTAGTTCAGGTATTGTCGTATCACAATTATAAATTGAAATTGTTATTTTTGTTAGAGTTGCAACAAATCCATCAAATTTAAAGCAAACTCATGTATAAGTGAACACAAGGAATGAACTTGTTTACATCACATATGCCCATCTTTTCCTCTAACCAAACAAATTCATTTAAAATAATATTGATATCCACCATGCAAAAAATTCACTAAATACTAAAACCTACATCTAATTAACATACGATCAACCAACTAATTGATCATAGACATTAACATAACCAAACCGACTCATTGAAAACAATATTGATATCTAGCATGCAAGAAGTGGCACAAGATATTGATAACCAAGTCCAATAAACATACCATCAAACAAATAATTGATCATATAATGAATAATCTGGAGCCTCTATAATAACATTAGCATAACAAAACAGTTTCATTAAAAAAACCAACGATATTCAACATGCAAATAGACTCGGTAAATAGTAAAAACAAAGTCCAATAAACAGACTATGAAACAACTAATTGATCATATTGTGCTAATAATTTTTAGGCTAAATAAAATCATAACAAATGAAGTAAAAATCAAGAAAGCAGTCTGAATCATACCTTTAAGGAAACACAAAAATCTAGAAAGCCGTCTGAATCATGGGGGATCTAAGCTGCAGAAACCTGCAAAAGAAGCAAGAAACACAAAATAGAGAAAGAAAGAAGTAAGAAATACACAAACATGAGCTGAAGCAATCGGAACCGAAATCTAATCGGCTCGTTTAAGTCAAAGAATCGCAACATGAAATCATTAATATTGGTGCGAAATAAGAATGAAACATGATTTTAGCAGAGGAGCACCGCATATTATGAACAATCGCAGTGTACGATTTGATGCTTCAAGAGGGAGAGAGTTTAGCATAGGAAACATACCTTTAACCCAGGATTGCTTGAAAAACCCTAAAACTGTAGTAGATGGCTCTAGAGCTTTGCATCAGAGAGACGGATTGATAGAGGTAGAGATTAGGGTTTGAGAAACGGAAGAGAAGAGAGATGTGAGATCTGAAATTTGAATAAAAAAAAGAAGCGTGAGGAAAGAGGGTGGAGATGAGTGGTTCACGAAGGCGGTGCCAGATTTTTGTGGTTGTTCAATGGAAGCGTGAGAAAGGAGGAGTGAATGCAGAGAAGATGAAGAATCGAGGCCGAAGAATCGAGGCCTTTCTTGAGAACGACGATGAAAGAAGGCGGCTTGCGAGTTCTCGAGGCCTGTCTAGCGTGTGTGAGGCGGTAGTTGTGGTTAATACCCATATTAACCTCAAATTATGAAGGGCTTTATATTATTTGACTTTGAGGGTTTACAATTGATACTTAACACACTTGTACACGATGCATAAACTTTTATACGCGTCTTAAGATTAAGGAAATTTCATGACCAAAGTGCCCTTTTGAGCAATATGTATTATATATAGTAATATATATATATATATATATATATATATATATATATATATATATAGGTAAAAGATCCGTGTAGGCCCCTTATTTTTTGTAGACCCCGTAGACCCCTTATAAAACTCATTAAAACTCACTAAAAATAAAACTCAGTTTTGTTAATTTAGTTTTTTTTATTTGCGATAAGCTTTTAAGAACAAAAAAAGACAATTAAAAAAAAAGAAAAACGAAAAACATTAAACAATTGAACATTTTAAGACAATGAGTTTAAAAAATCAATGAGTTTAAAACTCAATAAACTCAATAAAACTCAGTGTTGCGTTTAAACCTCAATATTTTAAAACTCATTGTCTTAAAATGTTAGATTTTTAATGTTTTTTGTTTTTTTTAATTTATTTATTTATTTTTTTGGTTCTTAAAAGCTTATCGTAATAAAAAAAAAACCAAATTTACAACACTGAGTTTTATTTTTATTGAGTTTTATAGGGGTCTACGGGGTCTACAAAATTTAAGGGGTCTACACGGAACCCTTCCCTATATATATATATATATATATATATATATATATATATATATATATATATATATATAGGGTTAGGTTCAAATGAGAACTTTTTCTTTTGAGAACTTTTGATAACCAATTTGGGCCACTAATTTTCAAGGGGGGAGCATTCAAATTCATTGGGGGGTTTTCCATATATATAAACTAGTGGCTAAGATTAGTTCTTTTTAGTTCTCAAATGATCCTCTCCCTATATATATATATACTAGTTTTTTTATCCCGTGTGCTACACGGGTGGTTTTAAAAAAAAAACTATAAATACAATCATAATCTACGACAATTATGTATTTTTATATCTTTAGTAATTAAATAATTGGTTATTAAATAATTTAGAAAACAATAAATAAAAAGTTGGATATATATTGGAAATATAAATCACTTCCATAATTAGGAGAATTGGCGGGAAAAATTGTTGAGGATAAATGTGGTGGTGCCACATGGCAAATTATGGTGCCAAAAACTTTTCTTTTATTATATATATAGAAGATATAGATATATATATATATATATATATATATATATATATATATATATATATATATATATATAGAGAGAGGGCGGTTCCTGTGCGGCAATGTGTTTTCCCTAAGTCCGGTGCGGCAGGGGGTAGATAAGTAAATATCCAGATTCCTCCCCCATTTGTATGTTTAGTAATTATTTCATTTCCCCCACAAATTTTAAACGGCCATAACTTTTTTATACGACATTATTTTCAAAAACGAATTTCACCATAATTCTAGTCGTGATTTTATCTTTAATTTGAGACTAGGTTTGCTCGATTTGAAGAAACTTTTTTTTTTTGACGTTTTTCCGGGTTTTTTCCAGGTTTTTTTTTTTTTTTAGTAGTACTAGGTGCGATTTAGGCCCCTAAAAATTTTCAGATTTTAATTCGAAGCGTAGATATCTTTTTTTTTAATTTTTTTTAAAAACATTGACAGTGTACACCAGCATAGACCAGCACAACAGCACAAATCCACCAGCACAGCCAGCACAGACCAGCACAAGAGCACAATTCCACCAGCACAGCCAGCACAGACCAGCATGACCAGCACAGCACTGACCCAGCACTGACCAGCATAGACCAACACAGTGTGCAAAAAAAGAACTAAAAAATTAAAAAAAAATGCCTACACTTTGAATTAAGGTCTGAAAATTTGCAGGGTCATAAATCGCTACTAGGAGATTCAAAAAAAAAAAAAAAAAAAAAAAAAAACGTTCTAAAAAACGTCGTAAAAAACGTGAATTTTTTTTTTCTCCAAATCGAACAAACCTAGTCTCAAATTAAAGATAAAATCACGACTAGAATTATGGTGAAATTCGTTTTCGAAAATAATGTCGTATGAAAAAGTTATGGTCGTTTAAAAATTGGGGGGAACTTGAATAAATATGTTTTTCCACATTTACCCTTCCAGCTTTAAAGATTCCCTCCACTCCTTCTCTCTCATCTCCTTCAATCTTATCCATCCATCCACTTGATCTAAAGGCCTAGAATGTGCCGCACTGGACTTAGGGAAAACCAAGTGTCGCATTTGATCCGAACTCTATATATATATATATATGGGAAAGTTATTGTACAAAGGAGGATTTTGCGTGCGAAGGGATCTCGGCCGCTCATCTGCGCGTTTTTTTTGGATTTGACGGCGCTAAATTGTTTTACATCTTCATCGTTATTTTACACGCTTAATTAATTAAAAAAGAGGTGGCGTCTTTAAAAGGGTTATTAACGTCTTTTTACCTTTAAATGAAACACGCATACACAACTTTAGTTACGCATGAACAAAAAACAACGCAAACCTTAACATTTTAAACACAAATCACGCATATGTTTAGCTTTTTCATGCAATTGAATAGAAATCACTAAGCAAAACATAATCTAATTATGCAAACCAAGAACAAAAAAGACGCAGAAGATTATCATACAACAAAATGAATGACGAATTTTAAACACATCATCATAAATCACGCATTTACTTGTTTATCTACGTAAAGCAATAACTAAGATCAGAACAACAATATAACACATGTTCATTATGATAATAACGCAAACATAAAAAATAAAATCCATCTTCTTAAAACCATCTTCAAAACAAAAACAACATTTGTCTAAACTCTATCAAAAGAACCCACAAAATGAAATTACAGAAGCAAGGAAATCGATCTTCAAATCAACATAAACTTCTATCAGCTGCATGATCTTCCAAATAGTTTAAATCTGGTCCTCATCAGCTATCCCCAGGTCTGCCAAATACAAAATAGAAATATCATTCAACGAAGAAAATATCATGCCTTCTTCAGGTTTAGTTGACATTGGAATTGATGGAATGTAACATTCCTCATTTCTTATTACTGTTAATGACGCAAACGCATAATAAGTAATCACGCAAATAGTATTGATAAAAAACACGCAACTGTATTTAGTAATCACGCAATGTACACCTTATAAGTTGTTCATACTATACAATAAAAAAATATAACGCAACCTATGAATAATAATAACGCAAACTATTTTTCTAAGCAAATTTGGCACTAAAACTAAATACCGTAATAACGCAGTTTCATTAACAAAACGCATGCAAAACAGAAACATGTTGAAAAAATCACGTCAAAACTAACTTCAATAAACTCGATCTACGAAACAACTACACCAGTTAATCACGCATTGTAACGATTACAAACATGCAAACAATAACTGATCTAAAATCACGAGAAAATAACTTTCAAAACGACTTCGATCAAAATCAAATCACGTAAACCAGCTTCATTCATCATTACAACAGAATTATGTAGAAAAAACACACAATTCATACCAAACGCAGGTTCATGTTCAAGTTCCATGATCTCGATCGTTGATCGAATAGCTTTCAACAATTCTATAATCGCTTCGAAAACGCAAAAAAAAAAAAAAAAAACTATCGAAAAATTTGAATGTCGATAAAAAGATTTAAATCTCCTATAGAATTTATATATAGGGCAAGCATGTTCTACGTGAAAATATGAGGAAGATAAAAGATCCTGGATTATTAGGGCGCTAGAAATCACGCAACCCCTATCGTTTAAACGAGGTAAAATGATGAACAAGCCCATCCACGAAAAATCTAAAACTTCCACGTGTCGACTTCTCCTCCCTTCACACGCTTCGCACGTAATTTCTCCTTTGTATTTGAACTTTCACCTATATATATATATATATATATATATATATATATATATATATATATTGTAAAGTTATTGTACAAAGGACAATTTCCGTGCGAAACGTGCGAAGGCATCTCAGCTGCGCGTTCGATAGATCTTACGGATAGGAATAAACACACGCCATGATAATAAAAGGATCCGCGTGTTTTTTTCTCTAAAAAGGTATATTTGTATTTTTCTAAAAAAGGAATAACGCATAAAAATAACGCATCACACAATTACGATGAATATTACTCCCATATATCAAGCAACAAATGAAACAAAAAAAAACGCAACTGTTGGGCTATTTATTAGAGGCATGAACATTAGTTTTGGGCTAGATAGTTTTTGGGCTTAAATAGGTTATGTTTAGGCCATGTGGGCCGATTTTAATTATGTTTATGATTGGGCCTTTTATGTTTATGATTGGTCTTAGGGTTTTAGGAAGGGTACTATATAAACCCTTATGTTTATGATCAATGCAAGCTTTGAATATACTAGTTCTCGATTTCTTCATATTGTTAGGATTTACGATCAGTCTTTCAAGCTTCAAGATAGTAGCTTTTCTCATTCAAGATTCAATCTTTACCTTAGATTGAGTCTCTTCTTCTACTATTCTTCTTGAATCGATCACATACGAGGATTCCGCACTTGTTTGTGATTAGATATCGTGTGTTTGGTTAGATTTCGGACCTACAATTGGTATCAGAGCCAAGAATCTGTGATTCGAGGCTCTCACGATATTGATTCAAGCTGTTTTCTGGGTTAAAGTGTTGGTTTTTGAAGATTTGAAGGCTATTTGGTGTTTACGAGATCTGTTGCTGCTGTTCTTCGTATTTACGATCGGTTTTTCTGGGTTCTTCGGTGTTTACGACTGCTACGGTTGAAGATCTTCATTGTTTGCGAGTTTACGAGTTCAACACTCGATTTTTATTGTGTTTAAGATCCGACGAAGAGTGTTTACGACTGTACTTGTGTCGTAATCAGTGTTTACGACTTTGTGTAATCGAAATTGGAGTTTACGACTTTGGTGGATCGGATTTAGGTGTTTACGACTTGCGGCGATCGTAATCAGGTAATCGTAATCGTGTTTACGATTCTGTTTGTCAGTTTTGTGTTTGCGATTTTGGTGTGATCGTAATTAGGAGTTCACGATCGTAATCAAGTGTTTACGATCGTAATCAAGTGGTTCTTATCGTAATCTCATTTTTTGGACGTTTGGAATTTAGATTTAAGTTCCCTAAGCTTTCGTAATGGATTTCGAACCAAGTATGTATCAGAAGTTGGATTTTGAGATTGGATCCATCACTCGCCCACCTAGACTCACCTCGGCAGATAACTTTCTGGAATGGAAATATAGGTTTGAAAACCACTTGAAGAGTGTAGACCTAAGACTTTGGAGAGCAGTAATTCATGGACCATTCACACCTACACACTCAGAAGGAGTTAATGCAGGGAAGGTTAAGACGGAAGATGAGTATGATGATGATGATTAGGAAAGATGCAACAAAGCAGAAAGAGCATTTGCCATCATGACTATGGCACTGAAACCAGATATTGCTCAAGGATTTAAGCACTACAAGACTGCTAAGCAACTCTGGAATGCTTTGGTTGTTGCATATGAAGGAAATCCTGACATAAAGGCAAGTCGTAAGCAAATGCTGACGCAAAAGTTTAATCTGTTCAACCATGTACACGGTGAATCCTTTGAAGCACAGGTGCAGAGGTTTGTGTCTCTGATGGCTGAAATGTCCAGCTACAATGTTGAACCAGACAAGGAAGACAAGAATCTGAAACTGTTGAATAGTTTACCCAAATCTTGGAACACCAACATCTCTATCATTAAGGACAACAACAAGCTGAGTGAACTATCTCTTGATGAGTTGATCAACAAACTCAAGTCCAAACTAATTGATGACAAGCAGAGAGAGTTAAACCATATAAGCTCTCTTAGTTTTGCGGGAAAACTAAATCAAGCACTGTTGACAGAAGATGTGGAGACTAAGCAAGATGGAAAGTCAACTGGGAGTGGACCAAGCTCTGTCGCAAAGTCAACTGCTTTTGTGGCACAACCTCAAGGAAGTTCAAGTGGAGGCGTCAACCCTGATGCTACAAATGATCCCAATTTTGCTCTCGGTATGGGTTTTATGAACAGTTACCACGCTCTCATGGCCGGAACTCTTGTGCCTACTGATATGTTATCGGGTGAGCTAAACTAGATAAATCCTGAAGATGTAGAGATGTTAGATGTGTCATGGCAGATGGCTATGGCGGTCTTCAGAGCAAAGAAGTTCATGGCAAAGACAGGGAGAAATGTGTGGAAAGATCAAGACAAGATCAGGATGGGGTTTGACAAAAGCAAGCTGAGGTGCTACAACTATGACGAGTACGGGCATTTCGCAAGAGAGTGCAGCAAGCCGAAGAGAGAAAGGGGAGAAGAAGGGAAAGCAGGTGAAGGAAAGGGAGAGGCAAAAGCATTGGTTGTTCAAGAAGGTGGTGGTTATGATTGGACACCTCAGCTGAAAGAGTTTAGTCTGTCTCATGCAATGATTGCTGCAATGGAAAGGGATGAAGAGGAAGAGCATGCTTTTGTTGTGACTGATGAGAAACCTGAAGAAACTCCTGTGGAAGATAAGGAAGCCTTGGCTGCTGAGGTTGATAACCTCAAGGTATGTTCTGATCCTACTTGTGCTCGTATAATTCCTGGACTTTAGACAAATATGTAAAAATTTTGAGATAGAATTGTTTGAGATTAAGTGTGAAAGGAGATCTTTTAAGGGTAGATGGCTAAAGAATGAAGAGAAGGTTAAAGCACAAAAGCTAGACATAGTAAAATATCAAAAACTGGCAACTGAGAAAACTCTCCTGTATGACAACGTTAAGTTAGAAATAGCTGAGCTTAGGAATCAGGTAGATGAGATCACACATAAGTACAATGAGTTGCAAGTTAAATTTGATGTGAATCAAACGAAAAGCAAAAGAATGTTTGAGGCTAGAAAATCTTTGAACTCCTGTATAACTGATGTTAGAATGGGAAAGGACAAGGGTGGAATAGGAATTAGTTTCCCAGACAAGGGCAAGAACAATGTTCCTCAAGATAACTCTAGAGATATAATAGGAATAATCTTTGAGGAGGATCAGATAGACAGATCTGAATCAGGAACACATGAGATAGGACCTCCCTTAGATAGTGTTCTGGTAGGAGTGACACCTATGACCACTCAGGAAATAGAAAATGAGAAACACATGTCTTATGGGTTGGGTAATCAGGATAAAATTGTGACAGACACTTGTGAATCAAGTACTTCCCAGGAGTCATTAAACAATGATGTTGGACCTGCTGATAGTTTTGTTTCATGTGCAGATGAAGTAGGTATTGAAGATGTATCTGGGAAGGATGCAGAATGTTTGAGAGTTAAACAGTGTCATGTGTCGAGTAGTGTAGTTTCTGATTTACCTAAAGATGATGTACTGGCATCAGTGTCTGAATTGAATGAGTCTAAGTCTATGCAATTAGTTGTGTCCAAGTCTTTAAAACATGTTTCAAATTCTAGTAATGCAATTCATGGTTTTAAAATTCGTGTGCCTAACACTAAAGTAGGTCGTGAGACTAAACCCAAAGACTTTGTAGCTTATCCTCAGGTTGTGTCGGCTTTCAATAGAACAAACAAAACTAAGTCAGAGCAATTTTGTTTAATTACACAACCCGAGAAAGATACAAAACGTGTTATACACAAATGGGATGATAAGCCAGAGTGGAAGTCATCTTACCCAAGATGTTCATACCTCTGTAGTCATGTCAATGGACCTAGACTCATGAACTGTTTTCAATGTGGAAAACCATGACATTTTGCTGCAAATTGCTTAAATAGACCTTATCAACCATACTGTTCGCAAAACCCACGGACCAGTATGTTGCAGAAAATGATGGCAGGAGAAAACAAAAACCAGAAATAACAAGCTTTGTCTCAGGGGAAGCAGAATTTAGAACCAATGAAGACTCAACAGTCTAAGGTTTTGAACACAAAAGCTCTAGTGACAAAGCATGTTGAAGAAAAGTGGAATGTGACTAGACCTCCAAACTCATCTTACAAACCTAACGGAGTTTATCAAAGAAAAGACAAAATGAAACAAGAATTTGGTGAGAGGAAAAGGCCTAAAGTCAAACATGTTGTTAAACCTAATGGCAAATCAGTAATTGAAAAAACAAAAGATGTCACTCAAACGAAACAATTGGTTTATACAAAATTCAAACTTGAGTGGACACCTGTTGTCAAGCCAAAAGGTAAAAAGGTCATGATGTGTTGCAAACACATCCGATTTTCCTAAGTCTTTTGTTATGTATTTGAGTCCATTTGAGTCAGTTTCCATTTGTTTTAAGTGCTTTTAGTTAAGTTTGAGTCTTTGTGTCCTTTTTATTATTTTTATTTGAGTTTTGTAGGTTTTTAATAAAGTCCCGAGCCAAATTGAAAGTTAAGAAGAGAAGAAGAAGAAATGCTGAAGAAGTAGTTCCAGGCGTATCGCCTGGAACTTGATCACTGGCAAGCGATACGCGCGGAAAGGAGAGTCAACGGAGGGGTTAAGTCGGTTTGACCCGACTATCTTGTCGTTTGCAAGACCCAGGCGTATCGCCTGGGAGAAATAGAGTTGTAGGCGATACGCCTACAACTGTAAAACCCGCAGAAAAAGGTTTCACGATATAAATTCGAATTTAGGGGTTTGTATTCATTTATTCTTCGAACTTCAGACGAATTTCAGAGCGACCAAGGACGAATTTCAGAGGAGAAGGGAGCTGAGATCAAGGAGAATCATCGGAAGACCAAGATTTCATCACCATACGCTATCCGGTTCTTTCGGTTTCTTCGTTTTCGTCAATTGCTATCATGTTTTTGAATCAAGTTTCAGACTTTAGTATTTTTATTGTTCAGAATATGATTGTAGGCTAAACCTATTATGCCATCTAGACCGTTATGATGAGTGATTGATGTTTTGACTTTATTCTCGGTTTTGATTGATTGATTGATGCTACGATTCTATTCAATTCCAATAATTGCCATGCTTGATGCATATGTGTGTTATGATCGGATTGTTAATTGACTGTTAATGCTTAATTTACCCGCGAATGTCTTTCGGTTTAGGTAGATTAACCAAAGTAGTTAACTTTAGGGTTGATTGCTAAAGTGTAGTTTAGGGTTACCTTGAACTATTGCATTTTCGGTTGGTTGACTAGTTGATTGTAATGTGCTGCTAAACTGAAGACTTAAAAGGTATAGGTTTAACGGGTAGTTGGGTTGGTTAAAGTCTTAGGGTTGCGTTGTCTCAAAAGGAAGCGTCCTAGGGTTTTGTCTAGCTTGCTATTCCGTGTCATTCATGGTAGTTATTGGTAGCTCCTGTTAGTCTAGGTGCACCTTAGGTATATCCGAGGGTGGCTAGGGTAATTGAAGTGGGAAGGACTTAAAAGGTGAACCCTTGTTCGAGCGTTAGAATCGTTGTCTAGGAAGGACTTAAAAGGTGAACTAGCCACCATCAGATTAATTAGAACCGAGATAGAGTCAAGCATCGATTGCAAGTCTAGGTCTAGGTGGTATATTCCTCTCTCATCTGAGTTTCTCCGAAGTTTCCTGTGTCCGTCTGTTTGCTCGTAGTTAGTTAAGTAGTTAATTAATTCTCAATTCAAAAACCCAAATCAATTTACTCAAATTTCCCATTCTTAGGTCTAGGTTAAGTCTTGTCTATAGAGTGTCCTAGGTTCGATATTCCGGTCTTGCCCTAGCTATTCTACTATCCGATAGGTACACTTGCCTTAGGGTTCGGTTTAGTTTAGGTATTTTCGGTAAAATTAGGTGTGTCTAGGTCTAGTTTAGGTCTAGGTTTTTATAGTAGTTTTTAGAGTCGTTCCGAGCACATCAAGTTTTTGGCGCCGTTGCCGGGGACACTTGGTAATTGGCAAGATTAACTCTGGTCGTCGTTAGGAAATTTTGAGTCTTTTTGGTCTTTCCGTGTCTAGAGTCTTAGGATTTTCTGATTTCGAGTCTAGATTTTTTAGGTTTTAATTTTCGTTTGATTTTTCTTGAGTCATTCCCGTTATATGCCACACACCCGTTCGCGAGGTCCTCCTGAGCTTACACCTTTATCTGATCCCGACGCGGACATTCGTGAGCGGTTCCGCCTTCTACGCACCGAGCTAGAGGCGTTCATCATTTCCACCACCACCCCTTCGAAACCATCCTCTTCATCCCCACGCGACACCAAACCCATTCCATTCCCCGATCTCACATCCATGGCGGCACGTCGCACCGTCCACGAGCAGGCTAGCGCCGGAGTCACCGAGGCCCGGTTTGCTATTGCACAGCCTGCTATTGCCAACACCGCGAATTGGCAAGTTCCGTCCCACGTCATCAACGCTTTGACGCATTCGATCCAGTTTCATGGACGTGAGGACGAAGATGCACCGATGCATATCTCCAGGTTCACGCGTATCTGCAACACGTTCGGACTCACCGGAGTCGCGAACGACACCATTTATTTGCGTCTTTTTCCATTCTCCCTTACGTCTCGAGCCGCCGAGTGGCTTGAGACGCTTCCGCCTAATTCGATCGCCACCTGGGACGATCTCACCGCCAAATTCCTGAAAAAGTACCATCCTCCAGCTAAGGCTGCGCGTACTCGGGAGGAAATCCACTCATTTCGCATGGATCCCGACGAGCCTTATTCTGTTGCATATGAGCGTTTCAATACTCTTCTGAGCAGATGTCCGCAACACGGGTTGACGGAATGGGCTATCATCGAGAAGTTCTATAATGGACTTCCTTATTCGGTTCAAAAAGAGTTTAACATTTCTGCTGGAGGACACATGATGGAGAAGCTCACGGTCGATGAATGCAAACAACTGTTTGAGAGCTTCGCACTCGCTGAACAGCAGACCCCCGGAGATCGGAGAGCCACCTTGGCCCCGACTCGATCCCTTGTTCCTTCTACTACCACCCGGGGTGTCCATCACATTGGCTCAGAGACCATACCACCTAGGGAGTTAGAAAACATTTATAAGACCTTAGAGGAAATCAAACTCCATATCAAAGCCAAATGTGAGCTGTGCAGAGGCGCTCACGACACCCGAGACTGCCCGCTTGCTCCCGCTGAGCAAGTGGATTATATTGGAAACCGAAACCAGTTCGGTAATTCGTTCCAGTCTGGGTGGAGGAGTGGCCAAAATTCAGGATGGCGAGAGGGAGGAAATCCACCTGGTTTTCAACCAAGGTATAATCAGAATGGTGGAGGAGATGCAGGCCCGACTATGAAGGAGCTTACAGAATTGGTGATGAATCAAACGCAGATCCTGCAGCAGATGAACGCGAGAGACGAGGCCACACAAAAGAAGCTGGCGGAGCATGACACGTTACTGAGAAATCAACAGGCCTCGTTCTTAGATTTGCAGCGGTCGGTGGGAGATATTGCAAAGCAGTTAAAGGAGCTCAACAACCGAGGGGGTCAATTTTCCGGTAGCACCTATAAAAACCCCAATGCGTCGGTTAATGCTGTTACCACACGGAGTGGTCGAGTTCTAGAGAGTCCATCACCAGCGGTAGTTGATGAAGAGCCGGTTGATGAGGAGATTGAGTTGGAGACGCCGGACGGGAGGGTGCACGAGAGCGTAACGCCAGCAAGTACCGCACCGATCGTCGAGGCTGAAGGTAGTTAGAGAGAAGCCGCTGAAGTGGGAAGCGGTGAAGGAGAAGAAGAGAGTGAGGTTCGCGCCGAAACCGATCACTGCTGATGATCTGAAGCGTGTTCCTTATCCTGAGAGGTTGGTCCAGCAGAAGAATGCGCGAGAGTATGGGCAGTTTTTAGAGCTTCTTAAGCAGCTTAGGGTCACTTTACCTTTTACTGATGTTATTAGACAGATGCCTAAGTATGCTAAATTTTTGAAAGATATGTTAACTAATAAGAAGAAGCTTGAAAACTTTTCTGATGTTACACTTGATGCCCAGTGTTCTGCTGTGGTTCAGAATAGGTTGCCTGAAAAACTGACTGATCCGGGTACATTTACAATTCCTTGCTCGTTTGGTGACTTGTCTGTTACTTGTGCTTTAGCTGATCTAGGTGCCTCTATTAATGTGATGCCTTATTCTGTTTTCATGCACCTAGGATTAGGAGAGTTAGAGCCGACTAGGATGACGATTTCCTTAGCGGATAGGTCGGTAGTTAGACCCAAAGGAATAGTGGAAAATGTTCTTGTTCAAGTAGATAAATTCTTGTTCCCTATAGACTTTGTGGTGGTTGATACTGCATATGATGCTAGCTGCCCGTTGATTTTAGGTAGGCCTTTCCTTAGGACCGCCCGGGCGTTAGTTGATGTTTTCGCGGGCACGATCACTTTGAGGGTAGATGATGAGTCGGTTGAATTCAGGGTTGGTAAATCGGGTGACAAGAACAGCGAGTCCGTATGCTTCCTAGGATCTTTCATATCTTTGGTGGATAGTTGTGTTAGTTATGTCACTGGTGAGGACTTGGTAGTTGGAAATAGGTTGGAAGGTGAATTAGTAGTTGAGGATAAGTGTGGGGAGGAGCCCGGGGGGTTAGATGCGTTGATCGATAGAAATGATATTTTTGACCCGTTAGTAGAACCCGGAGATGAATTAGTGGTTGGAGAGTTGGTGGTAGTTAAGGATAGTTTGAGGAGAGCCACACTTGGTGACATTGGTGAATTTGATTATAGGATTGTGTTTAGTCCAAGTGTGGGGAGGTTAGTAATGGTTGTTGGTGAGAGTGACCCATCTTTGGGGTTCCTGGGTAAACTTCGAGTTATTCCGGGTAGATTTAAGCATTGGAGAGTTAAACAGTGGTTGTACTTGTTAAAGTTGGTTGCTTTATGGCTTAAGAGGTTGATTGGTAGTTGTGCAGTTAGGAACCGGGTGCAATCCGGTAGTTTTGTGGTCAAGGATGTGAAATCGAAGCCTCCGGATGGTTTGGGAGGTTGTTGGTTGTGTTTGGTGCTAATTGGTGAAATGCCCGGTTTGTATATTATTGTAGTTGTGTTTTAATTTTCTGCAATTTTTAGTTTTTGTGCCTTTTGCGTCTTTTGGTTTTGTGTTTTTGGTGTTTGCAGGTTATTCTGGAGATTCGAGAGTTGGACTATGAGAGTGTGCAGGTCGAAATTGCAGGTTTGTGCTGCAAATTTCGGCTAGAGGCCTGTTTTGGAGAAAGAGATAGAAAATTTTTGGAGGCCAAAATTCCAGAAAATTCTCTGGAAATCAGTCGTTCCAGGCGTATCGCCTGGAAGGTTGGAGGTTATAGGCGATACGCCTGGAAGTCTCAGGCGGGCAGATGGTTGAAGTCCTAGGCGTATCGCCTGGGAAATGCAAGGCTGTAGGCGATACGCCTAGGGGAGGT
The DNA here is from genome assembly GCA_039602395.1 of Deinandra increscens subsp. villosa. NCBI lineage: Eukaryota > Viridiplantae > Streptophyta > Magnoliopsida > Asterales > Asteraceae > Deinandra > Deinandra increscens. The sequence goes on from JBCNJP010000006.1 coordinate 45,663,828, forward strand.
AAGTCAGAAATTTTTCAAATTTTTAATTTTTATTATTTCTGTTTACCGTCTTGGTGGTGGTTCGCTGCGGCTGATGTGCTGAGTCTCTGGAGTTTCAGGTGAACACGTTTCAACTTGTTTTATTTTATTTATTTTACTTCTGCTTTATTTTTGTTCCATTCCACATTGAGGGCAATGTGTGATTCAAGTGTGGGGATGGGATACTTTCGTATTGAGTCTTGAGTCTTTTATTTTTGGTGTGTTTTTGAGTCATAAAATGAAAAAAGAATTGAAAAAAAATTGAAAAAAATTGTCAAAAATGTCCAAGATTCTGGCTGCAAAATTAATGGAAAATGATAGTAAAACCAGGGATTGATTGTCTATCTTGTGCTTAAATGTTTAATTAATGATTAATTTGGGAAAAGTGGATAAGTTTGGATGAATGGAAAACATTACTAATCTATGATGTGTCGGTAGGCCCAGCTGACCTAGGAGTAGCTTAAATTGCCTATGTGTTTATTGTTGTATAAATATGCTAATCAGTCTGCTAGTGGGTTCCCATTTTAGGAGTGATAGGGATACTGAATCTGATGATTAGGAGGGAAGAGACCCCTTTAGGCTAGATACTCCTATGTCCTTAGAATTTCAAATGAGCATGTAGTTAATAATTTGGCTAATGAATTAGAGTGAAGGGGCAAAATACTCATGTACAAACTAAGGATAGTATCCCGTGGTAAGTACCTCTGATGATGTTCCGGATCTCGCGGGCAAAATACTCATGTATGATTTCGGGGGTAAGACCTTGTGAAAGAATACCTCTGGTGATGTCCGTTGGTAATTTTAGGTAAAAGTAACCAATTATAAAAAAAAAAAAATGAATGAAAAAATATGAGAAAAAAAATTGAAAAGAAAGAAAAGTAAAGGAAAATGATAAGCTTAGATGAATAAATGCTCAAAAGAAATAAAAATAAATAGTTATTCCTTGGACATCTTAGTATCTGGTTTAAGGGGGGTTGGAGAAAATATATAAATTTAAATCATTATTACCCTTTGCTTTGACTGAATATGATTCGGTAATAGGTTGAACTTGACCTTTCTTTAGTGGGATCCATTGCGACTGAACTTATATCTGGTAATTTTATAAACACATGGGGGCGAAAGAAAAGGTTGGTGGTTGGGTTTAATCGGATAGAAATATCGGCAATCATAGTTAGTGTGTGATTACATTATGGTATGTGGAATTGTTTTGGTGGACTGTTGAATTTTGAAATGTTAAATGTTTAGAAGTCAATTTCCTGGTTGTGATTCCATTGCAGTATTTTTCGAGGACGAAAAAAGAGTCAGTGTGGGGATGTTTGATGTGTTGCAAACACATCCTAAATTCCAAGAGTCTTTTATTTTATAATTTGAGTCCATTTGAGTCAGTTTCCATTTGTTTTAAGCTGCTTTTAGTTAAGTTTGAGTCTTTGTGTCCTTTTTATTATTTTTATTTGAGTTTTGTAGGTTTTTAATAAAGTCCCGAGCCAAATTGAAAGTTGAGAAGAGAAGAAGAAGAAATGCTGAAGAAGTAGTTCCAGGCGTATCGCCTGGAACTTGATCACTGGCAAGCGATACGCGCGGAAAGGAAAGTCAACGGAGGGGTTAAGTCGGTTTGACCCGACTATCTTGTCGCGTTGCAAGACCCAGGCGTATCGCCTGGGAGAGATAGAGCTTGTAGGCGATACGCTTACAAGTCTAAAACCCGCAGAAAAAGGTTTCTCGATATAAATTCGAATTTAGGGTTTCTATTCGTCATTCTTCGAACTTCAGACGAATTTCAGAGCGACCAAGGACGAATTTCAGAGGAGAAGGGAGCTGAGATCAAGGAGAATCATCGGAAGACCAAGATTTCATCACCATACGCTATCCGGTTCTTTCGGTTTCTTCGTTTTCGTCAATTGCTATCATGTTTTTGAATCAAGTTTCAGACTTTAGTATTTTTATTGTTCAGAATATGATTGTAGGCTAAACCTATTATGCCATCTAGACCGTTATGATGAGTGATTGATGTTTTGACTTTATTCTCGGTTTTGATTGATTGATTGATGCTACGATTCTATTCAATTCCAATAATTGCCATGCTTTGATGCATATGTGTGTTATGATCGGATTGTTAATTGACTGTTAATGCTTAATTTACCCGCGAATGTCTTTCGGTTTAGGTAGATTAACCAAAGTAGTTAACTTTAGGGTTGATTGCTAAAGTGTAGTTTAGGGTTACCTTGAACTATTGCATTTTCGGTTGGTTGATTATTTGATTGTAATGTGCTGCTAAACTGAAGACTTAAAAGGTATAGGTTTAACGGGTAGTTGGGTTGGTTAAAGTCTTAGGGTTGCGTTGTCTCAAAAGGAAGCGTCCTAGGGTTTTGTCTAGCTTGCTATTCCGTGTCATTCATGGTAGTTATTGGTAGCTCCTGTTAGTCTAGGTGCACCTTAGGTATATCCGAGGGTGGCTAGGGTAATTGAAGTGGGAAGGACTTAAAAGGTGAACCCTTGTTCGAGCGTTAGAATCGTTGTCTAGGAAGGACTTAAAAGGTGAACTAGCCACCATCAGATTAATTAGAACCGAGATAGAGTCAAGCATCGATTGCAAGTCTAGGTCTAGGTGGTATATTCCTCTCTCATCTGAGTTTCTCCGAAGTTTCCTGTGTCCGTCTGTTTGCTCGTAGTTAGTTAAGTAGTTAATTAAATCTCAATTCAAAAACCCAAATCAATTTACTCAAATTTCCCATTTCTTAGGTCTAGGTTAAGTCTTGTCTATAGAGTGTCCTAGGTTCGATATTCCGGTCTTGCCCTAGCTATTCTACTATCCGATAGGTACACTTGCCTTAGGGTTCGGTTTAGTTTAGGTATTTTCGGTAAAATTAGGTGTGTCTAGGTCTAGTTTAGGTCTAGGTTTTTATAGTAGTTTTTAGAGTCGTTCCGAGCACATCAAGTTTTTGGCGCCGTTGCCGGGGACACTTGGTAATTGGCAAGATTAACTCTAGGTCGTCGTTAGGAAATTTTGAGTCTTTTTGGTCTTTCCGTGTCTAGAGTCTTAGGATTTTCTGATTTCGAGTCTAGAATTTTTAGGTTTTAATTTTCGTTTGATTTTTCTTGAGTCATTCCCGTTATATGCCACACACCCGTTCGCGAGGTCCTCCTGAGCTTACACCTTTATCTGATCCCGACGCGGACATTCGTGAGCGGTTCCGCCTTCTACGCACCGAGCTAGAGGCGTTCATCATTTCCACCACCACCCCTTCGAAACCATCCTCTTCATCCCCACGCGACACCAAACCCATTCCATTCCCCGATCTCACATCCATGGCGGCACGTCGCACCGTCCACGAGCAGGCTAGCGCCGGAGTCACCGAGGCCCGGTTTGCTATTGCACAGCCTGCTATTGCCAACACCGCGAATTGGCAAGTTCCGTCCCACGTCATCAACGCTTTGACGCATTCGATCCAGTTTCATGGACGTGAGGACGAAGATGCACCGATGCATATCTCCAGGTTCACGCGTATCTGCAACACGTTCGGACTCACCGGAGTCGCGAACGACACCATTTATTTGCGTCTTTTTCCATTCTCCCTTACGTCTCGAGCCGCCGAGTGGCTTGAGACGCTTCCGCCTAATTCGATCGCCACCTGGGACGATCTCACCGCCAAATTCCTGAAAAAGTACCATCCTCCAGCTAAGGCTGCGCGTACTCGGGAGGAAATCCACTCATTTCGCATGGATCCCGACGAGCCTTATTCTGTTGCATATGAGCGTTTCAATACTCTTCTGAGCAGATGTCCGCAACACGGGTTGACGGAATGGGCTATCATCGAGAAGTTCTATAATGGACTTCCTTATTCGGTTCAAAAAGAGTTTAACATTTCTGCTGGAGGACACATGATGGAGAAGCTCACGGTCGATGAATGCAAACAACTGTTTGAGAGCTTCGCACTCGCTGAACAGCAGACCCCCGGAGATCGGAGAGCCACCTTGGCCCCGACTCGATCCCTTGTTCCTTCTACTACCACCCGGGGTGTCCATCACATTGGCTCAGAGACCATACCACCTAGGGAGTTAGAAAACATTTATAAGACCTTAGAGGAAATCAAACTCCATATCAAAGCCAAATGTGAGCTGTGCAGAGGCGCTCACGACACCCGAGACTGCCCGCTTGCTCCCGCTGAGCAAGTGGATTATATTGGAAACCGAAACCAGTTCGGTAATTCGTTCCAGTCTGGGTGGAGGAGTGGCCAAAATTCAGGATGGCGAGAGGGAGGAAATCCACCTGGTTTTCAGCCGAGGTATAATCAGAATGGTGGAGGAGATGCAGGCCCGACTATGAAGGAGCTTACGGAGTTGGTGATGAATCAAACGCAGATCCTGCAGCAGATGAACGCGAGAGACGAGGCCACACAAAAGAAGCTGGCGGAGCATGACACGTTACTGAGAAATCAACAGGCCTCGTTCTTAGATTTGCAGCGGTCGGTGGGAGATATTGCAAAGCAGTTAAAGGAGCTCAACAACCGAGGGGGTCAATTTTCCGGTAGCACCTATAAAAACCCCAATGCGTCGGTTAATGCTGTTACCACACGGAGTGGTCGAGTTCTAGAGAGTCCATCACCAGCGGTAGTTGATGAAGAGCCGGTTGATGAAGAGATTGAGTTGGAGACGCCGGACGGGAGGGTGCACGAGAGCGTAACGCCAGCAAGTACCGCACCGATCGTCGAGGCTGAAGGTAGTTAGAGAGAAGCCGCTGAAGTGGGAAGCGGTGAAGGAGAAGAAGAGAGTGAGGTTCGCGCCGAAACCGATCACTGCTGATGATCTGAAGCGTGTTCCTTATCCTGAGAGGTTGGTCCAGCAGAAGAATGCGCGAGAGTATGGGCAGTTTTTAGAGCTTCTTAAGCAGCTTAGGGTCACTTTACCTTTTACTGATGTTATTAGACAGATGCCTAAGTATGCTAAATTTTTGAAAGATATGTTAACTAATAAGAAGAAGCTTGAAAACTTTTCTGATGTTACACTTGATGCCCAGTGTTCTGCTGTGGTTCAGAATAGGTTGCCTGAAAAACTGACTGATCCGGGTACATTTACAATTCCTTGCTCGTTTGGTGACTTGTCTGTTACTTGTGCTTTAGCTGATCTAGGTGCCTCTATTAATGTGATGCCTTATTCTGTTTTCATGCACCTAGGATTAGGAGAGTTAGAGCCGACTAGGATGACGATTTCCTTAGCGGATAGGTCGGTAGTTAGACCCAAAGGAATAGTGGAAAATGTTCTTGTTCAAGTGGATAAATTCTTGTTCCCTATAGACTTTGTGGTGGTTGATACTGCATATGATGCTAGCTGCCCGTTGATTTTAGGTAGGCCTTTCCTTAGGACCGCCCGGGCGTTAGTTGATGTTTTCGCGGGCACGATCACTTTGAGGGTAGATGATGAGTCGGTTGAATTCAGGGTTGGTAAATCGGGTGACAAGAACAGCGAGTCCGTATGCTTCCTAGGATCTTTCATATCTTTGGTGGATAGTTGTGTTAGTTATGTCACTGGTGAGGACTTGGTAGTTGGAAATAGGTTGGAAGGTGAATTAGTAGTTGAGGATAAGTGTGGGGAGGAGCCCGGGGGGTTAGATGCGTTGATCGATAGAAATGATATTTTTGACCCGTTAGTAGAACCCGGAGATGAATTAGTGGTTGGAGAGTTGGTGGTAGTTAAGGATAGTTTGAGGAGAGCCACACTTGGTGACATTGGTGAATTTGATTATAGGATTGTGTTTAGTCCAAGTGTGGGGAGGTTAGCAATGGTTGTTGGTGAGAGTGACCCATCTTTGGGGTTCCTGGGTAAACTTCGAGTTATTCCGGGTAGATTTAAGCATTGGAGAGTTAAACAGTGGTTGTACTTGTTAAAGTTGGTTGCTTTATGGCTTAAGAGGTTGATTGGTAGTTGTGCAGTTAGGAACCGGGTGCAATCCGGTGTTTTTGTGGTCAAGGATGTTAAATCGAAACCTCCGGATGGTTTGGGAGGTTTTGGTTCATGTTTTGTGCTAATTGGTGAAATGCCCGGTTTGTATATTTGTGTAGATGTGTTTTACATTTCTGCAAGTTTTCGTTTTTCGTGCATTTGCGTCTTTTGGTTTTTGTGTTTTTGTGGTTGCAGGTTATTTTGGAGATTCGAGCTATGGGGAGTATGAGATGTGCAGGTCTAAAACTGCAGTTCTGGACTGAGATTTCGACTAAGGGAGCTGCTGGAGCATAAAAGAGATAGAAAATTTTTGGGGTCAAATTCCAAAAATTCTCTGGAAATCACGTTCCAAGCGTATCGCCTGGAAGGTTGGTAGGTTATAGGCGATACGCCTGGAAGTCTCAGGCGGGTCCGGATGGTTGAAGTCCTAGGCGTATCGCCTGGGAAATGCAAGGCTGTAGGCGATACGCCTAGGGGAGGTAAGTCAGAAATTTTTCAAATTTTTAATTTTTATTATTTCTGTTTACCGTCTTGGTGGTGGTTCGCTGCGGCTGATGTGCTGAGTCTCTGGAGTTTCAGGTGAACACGTTTCAACTTGTTTTATTTTATTTATTTTATTTCTGCTTTATTTTTGTTCCATTCCACATTGAGGGCAATGTGTGATTCAAGTGTGGGGATGGGATACTTTCGTATTGAGTCTTGAGTCTTTTATTTTTGGTGTGTTTTTGAGTCATAAAATGAAAAAAAAAAAATTGAAAAAAATTGTCAAAAATGTCCAAGATTCTGGCTGCAAAATTAATGGAAAATGATAGTAAAACCAGGGATTGATGTCTATCTTGTGCTTAAATGTTTAATTAATGATTAATTTGGGAAAAGTGGATAAGTTTGGATGAATGGAAAACATTTCTAGTCTATGATGTGTCGGTAGGCCCAGCTGACCTAGGAGTAGCTTAAATTGCCTATGTGTTTATTGTTGTATAAATATGCTAATCAGTCTGCTAGTGGGTTCCCATTTTAGGAGTGATAGGGATACTGAATCTGATGATTAGGAGGGAAGAGACCGCTTTAGGCTAGATACTCCTATGTCCTTAGAATTTCAATGAGCATGTAGTTAATAATTTGGCTAATGAATTAGAGTGAAGGGGCAAAATACTCATGTACAAACTAAGGATAGTATCCCGTGGTAAGTACCTCTGATGATGTTCCGGATCTCGCGGGCAAAATACTCATGTATGATTTCGGGGGTAAGACCTTGTGGAAGAATACCTCTGGTGATGTCCGTTGGTAATTTTAGGTAAAAGTAACCAATTATAAAAAAAGAAAAAAAAATGAAAAAATATGAGAAAAAAAATTGAAAAGAAAGAAAAGTAAAGGAAAATGATAAGCTTAGATGAATAAATGCTCAAAAGAAATAAAAATAAATAGTTATTCTTTGGACATCTTAGTATCTGGTTTAAGGGGGGTTGAGAAATATATAAATTTAAATCAATTATTACCCTTTGCTTTGACTGAATATGATTCGGTAATAGGTTGAACTTGACCTTTCTTTAGTGGGATCCATTGCGACTGAACTTATATCTGGTAAATTTATAAACACATGGGGGCGAAAGAAAAGGTTGGTGGTTGGGTTTAATCGGATAGAAATATCGGCAATCATAGTTAGTGTGTGATTACATTATGGTATGTGGAATTGTTTTGGTGGACTGTTAATTGTGAAATGTTAAATGTTTAGAAGTCAATTTCCTGGTTGTGATTCCATTGCAGTATTTTTCGAGGACGAAAAAAGAGTCAGTGTGGGGATGTTTGATGTGTTGCAAACACATCCGATTTTCCTAAGTCTTTTGTTATGTATTTGAGTCCATTTGAGTCAGTTTCCATTTGTTTTAAGTGCTTTTAGTTAAGTTTGAGTCTTTGTGTCCTTTTTATTATTTTTATTTGAGTTTTGTAGGTTTTTAATAAAGTCCCGAGGCCAAATTGAAAGTTAAGAAGAGAAGAAGAAGAAATGCTGAAGAAGTAGTTCCAGGCGTATCGCCTGGAACTTGATCACTGGCAAGCGATACGCGCGGAGAAGGAAAGTCAACGGAGGGGTTAAGTCGGTTTGACCCGACTATCTTGTCGCTTGCAAGACCCAGGCGTATCGCCTGGGAGAGATAGAGCTGTAGGCGATACGCTTGCAACTGTCAAAACCCGCAGAAAAAGGTTTCTCGATATAAATTCGAATTTAGGGGTTTGTATTCATTTATTCTTCGAACTTCAGACGAATTTCAGAGCGACCAAGGACGAATTTCAGAGGAGAAGGGAGCTGAGATCAAGGAGAATCATCGGAAGACCAAGATTTCATCACCATACGCTATCCGGTTCTTTCGGTTTCTTCGTTTTCGTCAATTGCTATCATGTTTTTGAATCAAGTTTCAGACTTTAGTATTTTTATTGTTCAGAATATGATTGTAGGCTAAACCTATTATGCCATCTAGACCGTTATGATGAGTGATTGATGTTTTGACTTTATTCTCGGTTTTGATTGATTGATTGATGCTACGATTCTATTCAATTCCAATAATTGCCATGCTTGATGCATATGTGTGTTATGATCGGATTGTTAATTGACTGTTAATGCTTAATTTACCCGCGAATGTCTTTCGGTTTAGGTAGATTAACCAAAGTAGTTAACTTTAGGGTTGATTGCTAAAGTGTAGTTTAGGGTTACCTTGAACTATTGCATTTTCGGTTGGTTGATTAGTTGATTGTAATGTGCTGCTAAACTGAAGACTTAAAAGGTATAGGTTTAACGGGTAGTTGGGTTGGTTAAAGTCTTAGGGTTGCGTTGTCTCAAAAGGAAGCGTCCTAGGGTTTTGTCTAGCTTGCTATTCCGTGTCATTCATGGTAGTTATTGGTAGCTCCTGTTAGTCTAGGTGCACCTTAGGTATATCCGAGGGTGGCTAGGGTAATTGAAGTGGGAAGGACTTAAAAGGTGAACCCTTGTTCGAGCGTTAGAATCGTTGTCTAGGAAGGACTTAAAAGGTGAACTAGCCACCATCAGATTAATTAGAACCGAGATAGAGTCAAGCATCGATTGCAAGTCTAGGTCTAGGTGGTATATTCCTCTCTCATCTGAGTTTCTCCGAAGTTTCCTGTGTCCGTCTGTTTGCTCGTAGTTAGTTAAGTAGTTAATTAAATCTCAATTCAAAAACCCAAATCAATTTACTCAAATTTCCCATTCTTAGGTCTAGGTTAAGTCTTGTCTATAGAGTGTCCTAGGTTCGATATTCCGGTCTTGCCCTAGCTATTCTACTATCCGATAGGTACACTTGCCTTAGGGTTCGGTTTAGTTTAGGTATTTTCGGTAAAATTAGGTGTGTCTAGGTCTAGTTTAGGTCTAGGTTTTTATAGTAGTTTTTAGAGTCGTTCCGAGCACATCAGGTCACATCTCCACCAAAGAAACTTTCACCTGCAAAGAACTCAATAAATAGTTCTAAATCTCAGAAACAACCTAATTGGAGACCAAAGGTCAAAATTCAAAATGTGAATGTATCTGAACCAAAACCAGAAATGGTCCTTCAAATGGTTAATTACATTGACTCCAAAGGAGTGCCCAGATCTGTTATGGTCTGGGTACCTGAATCTCACTGATTTCTGATTTTTGTAGGGACAGCCAAGTAGATCTATCAACAATCTCTGGTACGTTGATAGCGGTTGCTCCTGACACATGACCGGAGACTTATCCCTTTTGGAAGAGGTACAAGACTTCAATGGCGGAGGAGTATCTTTTGCAGGTGGGGTAGGTGGAAGAATCAGTAAGAAAGGGGTAGTGAAGAGTGGAAGTTTGACTTTTTCTGACGTGCACTACGTGGAGGAATTATCTCACAGTTTGCTCAGTGTGTCGCAAATGTGTGATAGAGAATATTCAGTCCTGTTCAACAAGAAGGAATGCATCATCCTCAAGCCAGGTGTCAAAATTCCAGAGGAGTGCATCTTGATGCGTACTCCAAGAAGAGGAAATTTTAATCAGCTTAATTTTGGCAAACCTCCAACTACTGAAGAAGCCTGTCTTATCTCCAAGCAGAATGAGAATCTAGCGTTATTATGGCATCGTCGCCTGGGGCATGCTAATATGAAGAATCTGTCTAAGCTGGCTAAAGGAGAGCACGTTAGAAATTTACCAATCAAAGATTTCTCGTCGGTAGAGAAATGTGTGGCTTGTGCTAAGGGGAAGCAGCACAAGTTGCCACACCGTCCGAAGATAGCAAATTCCGTCTCATCTGTTCTTCAACTGCTACATATGGATCTTTTTGGGCCCATGCAAGTTCAAAGCATCAGCAAATTTTCTTACTGTCTCGTGATTGTGGATGACTAGTCGCGATTCACTTGGGTCTTCTTCTTATGAAACAAGTACGAAACTCCGGCTCTTGTGAAACAGTTCATCACGCTTATAGAAAACCAGCTGAACAAGAAAGTGAAGGGTATAAGATCTGACAATGGTACAGAATTCAAGAATGCAGAGTTGAACATGTTCTGCGGTAAGAAGGGTATTGAAAGACAGTTTAGTGCACCTTACACTCCTCAACAGAATGGAGTCGCTGAGAGAAGAAACAGGACACTCATTGAAGCAGCCAGAACAATGATGTGTGAAGCTAAATTGCCTATCTTCTTCTGGGCAGAGGCAGTCAACACGGCGTGTTATGTGCAGAATCGTGTACTTTTGAACAAACGTCATGAGAAGACTCCGTATCAGATTGTTTATGGGGAGAAGATGAGGGTGGGGTACTTCAAGACCTTCGGGTGTCCATGCACGGTGCTAATTCAGTCTGACGTGGGGAAATTCGAAGCTAAAGCTGATGAGTGCTATTTCGTCGGTTACTCAGCAAATAGTGCTTATCGCGTGTACAACAAAACCACCAAATTGATTATCGAGGCTTTTGATGTGGATTGGATGGAAGATAATCCAACAGATGCGGGTACTGGACCAGATTGGATCTTTGACTACGGGTCACTGTTTGAAGGTTTCAACTTCTCGAATGTATTTCACAATCTGGGAGAGGAAGACGACACCATTGCTCCGTCATCTGATTCAAGACCTAATGTTGAGAAAGTCGGTGAAAAGGCACCAGTTTCTGTTCCCACAAATGTCAATGCCGATGCTCCAGGATCTTCGGGAACCCATGATTCAGAACCCTCTCAAGGCCAAGGTATGAATGATAATTTTCTTAACACTAACCTACCTGTTTCTGTCTCTGTGCCAGATGTTCAAGTATCAAGGATCAACAAAGATCATCCAATCAGCAATATACTTGGAACAGTTTCAGCAGGTGTTACCACTAGAAGCCGCACGGGAAACATTAACTTCTGCATGTATTCCTGTTTCATTTCCCAGATTGAGCCTCCTAATGTGATGGTTGCTCTCAAAGATCCAAGTTGGATGGAGGCCATGCACAATGAATTGAATTAGTTCTCAAAGCTCGGAGTGTGGCGACTTGTGAAGAGGCTAGAAGACAAGAAGGTTATTCCCACGAGGTGGTTATACAAGAACAAGAAGGATGACACGGGCATAATTGTCAAAAACAAGGCGAGATTGATAGTACAGGGGCACAGGCAAGTTCATGGGATTGACTATGATGAGGTATACGCTCCGGTGGCAAGATTGGAAGCAATTCGGATCTTTCTTGCTGTGGCGACGTATCTCAATTTTACGGTGCATCAGATGGATGTGAAGACTGCCTTCCTTTATGCAGAGATGAATGAAGAAGTCTATGTGACTCAACCACCAGGGTTCATAGATGAGGAACATCCAGATCATGTTTATCTGCTGGATAAAGCCTTGTATGGTTTGCATCAAGCTCCGCGCACCTGGTATGAAACTCTGTCCAATCACTTGGTGGAGAATGGATACACAAGAGGAGTAGTTGATCAAACGTTGTTTAGGAAGAGGGTGAAGGAGGACATAATCATGGTGCAAGTTTATGTAGATGACATTATCTACGGGTCAACAAACGAGGAATTGTGCACTGAATTTGAAGAGATTATGAGGAAGAAGTTTGAAATGAGTGACCAAGGGGAGATGAGTTTCTTTCTTGCATTACAAGTAAAACATGATGAATCTGGAATTCTTCTTCATCAGGCAAAGTATGTGAACGAGATTCTGGAGAAATTCAAGATGCAGGATTGCAAGCCCATTGCCACTCCTATGGCATCCAGAGCACTTTTGTCAGCTGATCTAAATGGGGAATCAGTGAGTGAATTCCATTATCGGTCGATGATTGGATCACTTATGTACTTGACAGCCAGCAGGCCAGACATCATGCATGCAGTTTGTGTGTGTGCACGCTATCAGGCTAATCCTAAACTTTCACATTTATTTGCTGTTAAGCGTATCTTTAGGTATCTGAAGGGCAAGCCTAGGCTTGGTCTTTGGTACCCGAAGAACACTGATTTTCAATTGTATGCTTTTTATGACAGTGATTATGGATGTAGTGACCTTGACAGGAAATCTACAACTGGAGGATGTCAGTACCTAGGAGACAGGCTCATTTCTTGGCAGAGCAAAAAGCAGCATACCGTATCAAAATCAACTGCCGAAGCTGAATACATGGCAGCATCCGCCGGAAGCTCACAGGTAGTATGGATACAAAATCAGCTCACAGATTACGGTATGGAATTCGTTAACACTCCTATCTTTTGTGATAACGCTGCTGCTCTGGAAATTGTCAAAAACCCCGTCCAACATTCCAAAACCAAGCATATAGACATAAAGGTACATTTTATTCGTGATTGCTATGATCGGGAGTTAATTCAGCTTCAAAAGGTAAGCTCCGATCTGAATGTTTCGGACATTTTTACAAAACCCCTTCCTCGTCCAAATTTTGAATCATGTGTTGAAGGCCTGAAGATGATTGCCTTCGAGGAATGATCTGATCATTTTTTTTGTGTTTTGTATAAAGTCTTTGTTTAATTAATTTCTTCAAAAAAAAATGACTGAAAAATTGAGTCTTATTTCAAAAGCCTCACAAAAACAGGGGAAGAAATGGTGCTGGTTTTTTTTTGAAAAGTTTTTATGATGTCTTTTGATAGGACGTGCAAAATGTTCAAAGACGGTCGGAGACTGACACGCGTAAGGCTGATGTGAAAGACTGCTCAAAGACAATATGTCGGTAAGCTCAACCAAAACTATGACCATCTATGTAAGTGCAGTAATCTTAACTTCTATAATGTTTAGATTCCCATCCTAGTCTACATGGTTTAAAAAACTGAGTCCCGACAAAAATGGGTTGAGAGTGGTATTTACCTAGTATTCACTCTCTCACACGCCATGCTTATACTGTATATGACAACACCACAGAAAAAGAAAAAGAAAAAGAATTCAAAAAAAAAAAAAATTGTGAAAAAGAAAAGGAAAAAGAAAAGAAAAGAAAATAAAATTATTCTGTTGGTCTTCTCTGCGTGCTTATGCGGCCAACCTGATCACCAACTGATAATTTATGAAAATAGAAATAAGTGGTAGTCAAAGCAGTGTTGCATGGTTCCTCAAGTTGGGGGTTTGTGAATCCTCAATAAACTCTGAGGTTGAGTAGGTTTTGCTATGAAAAATTGGGTGTGGGGACGGTTAAACATATCGGTAAAATTGTACCATATCTAAGCACTTTACTGGATGTGATTTTATGTGTTCAAATTACCTGGCAATTGTCGAGAGCGTCAAGTAACGGAAGCTGAAAAGGGTTCCTCAGTCAAAGACTCGTCTGATATTATCTGTGAAAATTTATTAGCACCAGGCAAGTAAATATTCAATTTCTGTGGTAAGTTTGTAAATCTTTCAATTTGGGGCTTTTATCTGTTTAAAGTTTATATTTTTTATTTTTTTAAATTTATGATCATGATCAGATAATCGGGGTATGAGTCTGAGGGGAAGTTTTGTGAAATTCTCAAAGGTCAAAATCTATCAAGTTTTTATGAGAATTATCAATTTTGTAAGCTTGGGGTGAACTTAAATGTTTTTAAAAGGTTGAGGGGGCTGAATGAAAGTTTTTAAATGATTATTGGTTCTTGAGGGGCCAAAGTGTAAATTGCTTTATATAAAAATCTTGTTTCCGACTTTTGTTACACATTTACGATTCCCCTTTTCTCTCCGTTTACGACCTTCACCACCGTAACCCTAAACCACCGCCTCACCCACCGGAAAACTGTTTTCAACCACCTCCGACCACCTTCTGGACAATCCAACCACATCATCTCAATCGACATCCATTTCCGACCACAAAATCTCAAAAACCCCCTTGTTTTCAACCAAAATCGTCGGTGCATTCTCGGGTTTTTCTGTCTCGAGCCCTAAAATCGCGATTATTCTAAGTTCTTTCTTGCCCGAGTAGATTTCGTGTATCTTTGTAGTCGGTTTTGTGCTAAGAACCGTTTAAAGGTAGTTGTCTATGGTTTATTTGTATATTGGAGATGTTTGATGTGTTTTCGAGAAAGTTGCAGGTTCAAAAATGGTGGAATTGGGTGTTTACGATCGATTTGTGAAGAAGATGACTGTTGGGACGTTTACGATCAGTGTTCCCGATTGTTTGTTTCCGATAATGTGTTTACGATTGAAGATAACGACAAAAGATGTTTACGATCGGGAATGGACTGTATTAGTGTGTTTACGATTGGACTATTTGATTACGATTGGACTAGTCGTGAACCCGTTTTATGGATCGTAAACCCGTTTGATGGATCGTGAACCCATTTTTTTTTAATTGTAAACTCACATAAATGGGATTTGAAATCTTAAACACTTAATGTTTTAGAAATCTCATTAAAAAAATTAATCATTTCTGAGATAAAATTGATTGTGGTTTGTGAGCGTGTGTTTAAATCAAATACTTTCCCTAAAGTTTAAATTGAAATTTGGTGAACTTCAAAAGTAAAATTTAATCTTTAATTGAACTTCGTCAAGGGTTAATAAACTTAATTGCTCTTTAACGAACAAGTCTGATGCATGTGTCTTGTTTGTCTCAGATGGTAGGCAATATTCTAGATGAGGAAATAAAATTTGAAGCTGATCATTGCATTATTAATTAAAAATAACCGCATGCTCAAAAGAAGAATAAAAGATATAATTAATTGATGTGAGAAAATACTATACTATAAATTATGCAAATATTATACAAAATCTATAACAAAAGAAAATAAATAAGATTAATTTGACAAAAATCAGAAAAATATTAAAACACTATAGAGTCAAATAGTAATCACGTAAAAGCAAAATAAAAATACATATAACGTACATTTATTATAAAAAGACACAGACAAACGTTAATAAAAATCACGCTAAAAATAACGCAAACTGTAGTAACGAATATTTAATATGAAGCGTAAAAATTAAATCACGCAATAAAAAATATGGTTCGTCCGGTGGTGTTACGCATAAAAAAACACGTTGTTTATGAAAAAAGACAATAATGCCCCACCGCATAAATATACATCAAACACGTGTCGCGTTCTCCTCCCTTCGCACGGAAATAACACTTTGTATTTGAACTTTCACCTATATATATATATATATACCTATACTATATTGTAAGTACACGGAATGATCTTACTACTGATAGAATCAACCGGATCTAGTACACGAGAAGGTAACTAAGAGTTTTCTTATTGAAACACTTGAAGATTACAATGAAGACTCTCTGGTTTCTCTCTCTAGAACACACACACTTAGGGAAGACTCAAAAATGACCACCTTCATTCTTTACAAGAGTCAACCTATTTATAGGTAACACTCACTAAGCAGCGTACCATTTTGTACGTTGGTCAGCGTACCATTGGTATGGAACATGGTATGCTGCCCCTAAGACTCACACATACGCTCTGATCTAGATACAATACACGAGACACATTGTAGCATAGGAATATGTTCTACCAAACTCCCCCTTAACGTGTAGTGTATCTATGCTAACTAAACTTTAGTCTTCAATCTTCAGCATTGCTGCATCTGATCTTCAACTTGAAATTTCTTGTCAGAAATAGAGCTTTCATGGCTGGATCACTTTTGAATAATTTTTTAACTTCAAGATCCATTTGTGAAATATACTTCAAACTCCCCCTTTCACCATGCTTGAGTCTTGACACACAGAACCTGCAATTTCAAAAGACAGAAACACGGTTTCCTTTTTCTTTTGAAAATTAATTTAATCTTGGCGCAAAACTTCTCTTCGAGAATCCAAGATATATTTTTGAAAATTTGATTTCATATCACATGTCGATCGGTCGAAAACAAATAAGAAACAAAATATTTTTGCCTTTTTGAAACTTTAAGTCAAAACAAACCGAAAATCTTTTTGATTTTTCTAAGTTTATGCTAAAACACACCTAAAATCTTCTTGATCTTTTCAGATATGAAACATAAATGTAATACGGAATCAGACACTATTTTTGTCTTTTGTGAGAAAGATCACAACTTGGAATCATATTGAACATAACACGCTGAACTACACTTCAATTTCAATTACTTTAGCACATAAGTCATGTCGATTGCTGGTATAATTTTTCCATCTTAAACTTAGGCACAATCATACTCATAACATCTGGATATGTTAAGGTATTGATTAGATTTTCTTTGACCAGTGTATCCCACACTATCAGACATACTCAGACATGTATTTGCTAATCACACTTTGTGACTTCACTTATGGTTTAACACATAGTGATTGTATTCATGATATAGTCAACTGTGTTCCATGCAAAAAGAAATAAGAACGTTAAATCGTCTACCTTAAGGTCGATCTTTTGATACGCAGATAAGGCCTCAGATTTAACAAAATAAGATAATAAAAACAAGTTGAAATTCTATAATTCAACAATAATCAGGTCGGTCTTGTGGACACGCGGAGAGAGTCCGATGAATTATACGAAACACCAAAGAAAATAAAGCAAAACCTTAAATGAACAACTATCAGGTTGATCTCGTGGATACGCAGAGATAGTCCGATCGTTTAAGAAAATAAATAAAATCAAACAAGTTTAAATATTTGCAAACACATGTTTACGCAGTGACTTCTCATTTTCTTTTTCACATATCTTTTCAATATCTTGAGATACGCTTCAAGATGTTGTGCACTTGGTTAAGCATTGGTATTTAATGTATATCACATCTGAATACTTTCTGATTTAATGCCGACCCTACCAAGCACATCGAACAAATGATCTTATGGCTTTTTCATCTAGTTTATCCATGAGTTAGACACGTAAGCCAATGTACCATCATTTCTCAATTATGTCGGATTAATTTCTCATTTTTCAATGTTTTGTATTTTTATGTTTTTTTCCCCCTTAAAATGAAATCTCTATTTTTGGATTTTTTATTTTAACAAAACACAAAGACACGATTTTTGGTATATTCAATTTTCACCCCCTAAACTACAAACAAAATGCATTAAAGAAAAAAAATTGACTTTTCGACATTAATACCTTTCAGTTTTAGCTTTCAGAAAAAATTTCAGTTTTGAAATATGATATCACTTGTAATTTAAATTTAATCAGCAGAATACTCCTCCATCAGCAACTTTTCAATCACCGATAGGTCTTCTTGAAGTACCTGCACACTGGTCAAACACGTCAGTTTATAAATGACCCGAAGCGAATCGCTTCTGGTCGACCAGTGTCCTGAATACCCTTTGAAACCACTTTAGGTTTCCAGACTTGATGTGTTGGTAAATCAGTATTTGATGAACCAGTCACAGTTGATTGTGACGAACAACTGACATATAAATCATTTTGAAATTTAGGTAAAAACCTTCCTTGACGTTTAAAAAATGTCGGTTGAAGTTCATCAAATACTCTGCCATATTTATTAATGAATTTGTATTTGGCAGAGTTACCAACATATGGAACTTTTCCCTTTCTTTGATTAAAAGAGTAGCGACAAGACAATGTTGTGCCATCTGCCCTTTTTGTCGGCAGTTATAACACAAGCGATTGTGTACATTTTTCCTCTTTGTCCCTGCAAAGCTTCACAAAAATGAGCATCACCAAAATGACCATAAAAAGTATCATCTACCTGAAACCGATGATCATGAACCCATTTGGATGTCGGGTTTTTTGGAGTAGAATTAGATCCTCCAGAAGAAACTTTAGCAGTTTGCTTCTTCTTGTTCTTTTGATCAGCATTCTTCATAAAAACTTCTGATATTTTCTGAGCATCCACGCAATGAAGCGGGAATTCTTTGTTAGAAAATATTTGTTCTGAACCTTTGAGTTTGTAAAACCTCTCAGGTTAAACTTTTTCAACTTTGAACACATTCTTTTGCACTTGCTTCAAATTAACTTTCTTCAGTTTTTGTTGCTTTTGATCTTGAGAAGTACCAATATCAGTAACTTTATTCTTAAAACCCAAACTAACATGTTTACCCGAAATCTTCTCTTAAGAATTTGAGGATTTATGCCCATTCTTCGCAAGATGAGAAAATTCAGCTTTGACCTTGTTAACATCTTTTTGAGCATAGAAGATTCTCACATCAATGTCAGATTGAGAACGAATCTTCTCAGTTGAACTAGCTGATTTCTCTTCTTCGGTGGATGAAGAACCAGACACAAACTTTGAAACCTTAGGATTTTCTGATTTCTGTTCAGCTTTCTTTCCATTCTTTTGATTCTTCGTGTTCTTCTTTTCTTTAGATTTAGAATCATAAAACTTTGAGTAATAACATTCTTCAACTGTTTCTTTGACAATGTTGACAACTTCTTTGATATTTGCAGTAGGTGAACTGTCTTATCAAATATTTTCTCAAATTTTTCATCATTTGCTAAGAAGCTTGTGAAAGATTTTGAATTGGTGACATTGTTCAAAGCCGATTTCCATCAATTACTTGAATCTTCAAATCGGAAATCTTTTGGTGAGCTTCAGCCAATTCCTTTTCTGTTGCAATTAAGCTCTTAGCAACCTTGTGCGTTTCATATTCTTGCAATCTCAAATTACCAAGTTCAGCAAACAACTCTTTCTTCAAGTTATCTTCATTTCTTTTCTGAATATAAAGATTCGCATTTTGCAACTTATTCACCCTCGCTAACTCCCTCTTTTCATCTAGCAACTTTTCCATATCAGTCTGATATTGAACGCCTTGAGTAGTTTGTTCAGCAGAAGTCTTGTTGAGCATATCAAGCTTAACCTTGGACCTTTTCAAACAAATTATTGAAATCATTGGCATCATCCTCAGCTCCAACCTTCCATTTTTCAACTTCCTTGACTAATTCAACATTTTTCTCAGATATTTCTGTAAATTTCTGTTCAAAATCCTTTTCAACACATTGAGACTTTAACTCGTTTTCAACAACTCCTGCTTGAAACTCTGAAAACTTTTCTTTTTGAGATGACAATTCTTGAATTAAACCTTCCAACCTTTTCTGTTCATTACCCAGTTCTTCTATCTTCATTTCATAATCAGCAATCAACAATTCATTCTCCTTTACCAAACTTTGAATTCTTTTATCCTTTTGTGAACAAAATTTACAAACTGATTCATAACCACTCATTTCAGAACCACTTGTGTCAGATTCATAATCACTATGGTCAATTTTAACTACAAATTCATGATGACCATGAATATATTCAAGTTCTTCTAGCTCAGCATTAAATGAATCTGCTGGATTATCATGAATTGTAGTCAAAGCAATAGGAGTTTCCAAATCTTTCGACCAGTCATACCCTTGACCAAATTGTGTAACTAATGCCTTTGACTCTGAATATTCACTGACGACTTTGATGAAGAAGCATTTGACTTTGAACATTCACGAGCTTAATGTCAAAAATTAAAACATTTGAAACATTTTACTTTTGATTTGTCTAATCCAACTTTACCATCTGGATTTAAACTTTTGAATCCTGTTTTCTTCCTGATCCGTTTAGCTCTTTGGGCTAGCATAGCAAGTTGCCAATTGATATCCATTTGTTCAAGATTATCTGGATCGATCTGATCAAAATCTTCTTCAATCAGATTAGCTGTTGGCAAACCACCATTCAACAATCCATAGTGTGAAGATAATAAAGCTGATATCAATGCCAAATGTTCATCAGGTGTTTTTGCAGAAAATGAATTTTGACTTGAATGATTTGGAATAGTGAAACAGCACCCTCTTGATAAATTTTCAGAACTTCCTGATCAATGGCTAGCAACAAAACTGTTGGAACTAGATTTGATGAATCAAAAGTAAATGATTTAGATTTTACATTGATACTTGCAGAATTTTGACCATGATAAAACTCAGGATTTTGCAGTTGAGTAGTTGCTTTGTGTGAAGTCATCATTTCCATTTCTCTAGCATGAAGCTTTCCTGTTAAATCATGAAATGATAATGTTGAATACTCTTTGTCATGAGTGAGCAACAAAACATAATTCTCCCACTTCTCTGGTAATGCTTCCAGCAATTTCTCTTTCAATTCCCCCTCAGTCTTCTCAATGTTAATTACTTTCATTTCACTGATTAGATGTGACAATCTGGATACAAGAGCAGTGATGTTTCCTTTCTCATAGTGTTGAAAGTTTTCAAATTCTTTATTCAACACTTTTCGTTTACTTTATTTGTATTGATCATTGATCCCATAACTGTTTGACTTTTTGCAAGTACTAAACTGATGCAACAATTCAGTAGGTAAAGCCATTGTAAGATAACCATACACTTTTTGTTCAAGCTCATAATTTCTTCTTTTAGCAGCATCAAAATTGTGAATTTCTTTATAATCTCCTTGATCAGTTGGATGCATGTAAAGCTTTTGAATTGGAATCTGTAAATCAATATCATTCGTGCTAATGTAAGCAGAAAATCTTTGTTTCCAATTGTGATAATCTTCCAATTTCAACAACTTGGGAACTTTTTGGCTTGTTCCAATTTCGTTATCAAAGTTAATCATAGCTTGCATCGTGTTTTGCATAACCGCAAACGCTTGAAAGTCAGACATCTTGTGATAAACTTTCGGTATCAAAAACTTTGGATGCAAAAATGAAGGTCTTAGAGACGGATATTGGGGATCAAACTGGAGGGTACTGGCCGTTAGGCGAGTAAAATTGTAGATCTCGTCGAGACGGACGTTTTGGCTAGTATTAGCTCCCGTAACTCTTAATGGAACTCAAGTTACATCTGATACCAAAAACTTTGACTGGACCAAGCTCTCAGCGTACCACAAACCTCCTCGTACCAACCCTGTAGCGTACCAATGAATAGTAGCGGACCAAACTTGGTACGGCGTAACTGCTCCGGACCACCATTGAAGATTTCCGTACGTACCAATCAACGTACCAAGCAGCGTACCAACAGTTCATCCAGCGTACCACGACATTCAACCAGCATACCAGTACATTTTCGATTGATTTTTGAGAATTTGGACGTTTTGGACTGTAATTTGCACCAGTAGGCAACGAAAACACACTAGGAACGTTTTGCAATTAAGTTTGACATCAGAATCACTCGGAATTGAAGAAAATTGATGAGAAACCAACGGAACCCAAACTTTCTCTCACTAGAAGTTCGAAAATGATCAATTCTAAGCAACAGAGCAACCTGGAATTGGTCTGATACCACTGGTAAGTTCACGGAATGATCTTACTGCAGCTAGAATCAATCGGATCTAGTACACGAGAAGGTAAATAAGAGTTTTTTTATTGAATCACTTGAAGATTACAATGAAGACTCTCTGGTTTCTCTCTCTAGAACACACACAAAGAAACACACACTTAGGGAAGACAAAAAAAATGACCACCTTCATTCTTTACAATAGTCAACCTATTTATAGGTAACACTCACTAACCAGCGTACCATCCAACATTGTTAGAACATGTTAGAGTGTTTGATGCTAGGTCTAGGCGTTTTGAATTGTATTGACTGTTCATTTCAGTTGGTACGCCATTGGTACGTCCGTAGAACACCTTGGTACGTTGCTGGTACGCAAGGCAATCTCCTTTAGTGTTATGGTCCGTTCGAATTGATACGTAGGACAATCTTCTTAGGTGGTACGTGACAGTTACTCAATGGCACGCAGACGGTTACGCTGTACCAATCTTGTCACACCCCAAATTAACCACTAACGGAATTTATACCGTTAAGGGGCGCGAGCGAACCAGGACCACAACCATTAGTTACAAATACTAAACGAATCGGAGTAAAGTTCAAACGTTTATCACAAAACAGTTTAAAAGTTTGCAGCGGAAAGAAAAACATGAGTATCTTAGCACTAACCACGTGCTTTAATTACAAAACATAAATTGTAGTTCAATTCCCAAATTTAAGTTCAAAACGAAATAAGTAACTTCGGGTGCCATGCCAACCTCCGGTGGATACTCCTCAGCGATCTGCAAAATTGAAAACCACACAAGTGTCAACCTAACGGTTGGTGAGTTCACAGTGGGCATGTCATGCAGCGGCCCTGTCTCGTAAGCGTATGTACCAACATATAAGTAAGTAATAGTTTTGCAAAACAATTGCCAAGTGTTGAATTATCGAATATGCACTAGTTAAGTAAAGATTAAAGCGGTCAACCGATATCGCGGGTAGCTAATCCGGTTTCCATGCACTAAGGAAGTTCGTACCAAAGCTGACGTAACAGAGTTCGGCATTTGCCGATGGTTTGTGCCTCCAGCTGTGTTCCTCATGGGACCCACAACCAAAATAGGCTGATATTGAACTCCGTTCGGCCTCCAGCCGGTTGGTTACACATTTTTGTACCGCGGAGCAGGGTTTGTCAAACCCTCAGTAGATCTACCCAACATCCCCTCGCTTCGCAAATGAATGGTACTAAATTGTTGAGGACTTTTAAGTTTTAAGGCATCCTTAGAAATCATGTGATATCATTTGGTTTAGACTTTAACCTACACTAGTCATATTAAAACCGTTTTATTCTGGATTTCATTTGAAACCCTAAAAAGAGTTTAAGTGTCAAAATGGTTGTTCCGGATTTCATTCGAAATCCCGAATGAGTTTAAGTATTAAATAGTTGGTTGCGGATTTCATTTGAAACCCCAAGGATGGACAGTTGCAAGTGCTTCCCATAAAAACACTCCGACTTCCATAACAGATATCCCATTTGGCAATACCTCAAAATGTCAGCGTTGTTTTCCGTTAAGTAAATTCGTTGTGACCCAAACAGGCTCACAATTGAAGGGTTAGTGAAACTCACCTTAGGTTGCTCGGCTTACACTTCAAATAATCCAATTATGATTGCTAACGAAGACCTAATAATCACATTAAGGTCTTAGGTGTTAGGTTGTGTCTAAACTTTAACTACGTCACTATGGCCCATAACATAGCACGTTGGAACTACGACTCGACATACCGACACACGACACCGATGGTTGATCATAAACGAGGGTTCACATTACTCAGAAATCAAAGCATGTTTCATTATTGCATAATCATGTAAGTCATGGCATAACATTCAAATAAGTTGCACAAGTTTGGGTTTTGGTCTAGCCACAGTTTCGCTACACAGTTTCGCTATGTGCACGGGAAGCACTTTCGCTAGGGAATACCCGATGACACAGTTTCGCTAGCTAGATTCGCTCGAAACTGGTTTGAACTTTCGTTCATATAAGGCACAGTTTCGCTAGATAGTTTCGCTCGAAACTGATGACACAGTTTCGCTATCTAGTTTCGCATCGAAACTGATTTGAACTTTCGTTCAAGAGTCTATGGTTGTTTCGCTCGGTAGTTTCGTTCGAGCAATACACTTAGTTTCACCGGGGACACTATAGTTTCGCTGTATAGTGTCGCTGGATGAATATTCAAACAGTTTGCGATACTACAGTTTCGCCTAACGAATCTGTCAGTTTCGCTGGTCGCAGAAAACTCGTAAATTCGACGAAAAATCATTCTGATGGCTTCCATATTTCATATAATTCAGTATCTAGCATGCATAAACATTTACCAACATTAAACAAGCAATTTTAACACCTTAAACATGAATTTTCATCATCAAATCTCCGAGAACACTTTTTAAGCATAAAATGACCTAACTAGCATGGATCTTCATTATGGCATGATTTCACACGTAAAGTTTCAGTCTTTATGCTAGATCTAACATTCGTAAGCATCATATCAGAAGATCAAACGATTTCATGAAGATTTGGTCATGCTTTTTAAGAAAACACATAGAAATGCAAGGAAAAATAGTTTTGGGGACTCACGGTTTGATTTCCGGGCTCGATGGATGATCTTCAAGGCTGAGATCACGGTGATTCACAGCTGGTCTTGGCTGATCTGCAATGGTCCAACGAGAGAGAGAGAGAAAGGGAGTGTGTGTGTGTGTTTTATGTGATGTAAGGATTAAATAGAGATTAGGGTTTTATTTCCCTTAAATACTAAAGCCTCCATTGGGCTTATCATTCGGATTTGGGCCCCAAATGATTAGTCCATCATTAGCCCATGATTAAAATAAATGCATACATTCTAATTACTCGATTAATCACATAAATACACAATTAAATAATATGTCATGCTAATAATAATAAGTACGTGAATACATAATTAAGCAATTAAACAAATAGTCATGCTTTTTGATAATAATCATGTGTTTAAATCACGTTGCACATAATTCAATAAATAAATAAACACATAACACATATGGACGGGTTCGGTGATTAACCAAAGGTCGTGGACGTATTCGGCCTAGTTAAGCATTAGTTACCTAGTTAATTCTTATAACGTAACTAATGGAGATTGTCTAACGGAAGTTAACCTTGGAATTCTCGGGTGTCACATCATCCCCTTGTAAATGGAATTTTCGTCCCGAAAATTATTCTTGCGTCGTAGCGTTCGCAGCCTCGGCTGTCGTTGTTGCTGTCGTTGCTGGGGAAAGAAAGCAAAAGTTTTAGGGTCGCCACAAGTCAGGTACGCTACTCAGTTTGGTACGCGAAGTATTCTGGTCCGTATGTGGTATGCCTGAGTTTCTGGTACGTCGGTGGTACGGGTATTTGAATTGGTACGCTGAAGTTGATTTGGTACGGAAATCGATCATCTGGTACGCTTAGTCAGTTTTTGAGATAATCATCATGGATCCGTTTCAAGCATTTGCTGTGATGTCAACAACCGTTCAAGCTCTACTGAACTACGATAACGAGATTGGAACCACGAACAAGGTTCCTAAGCTGATGAAGTTCGAGGATTTTCACAATTGGAAGACTCCTTATGAATCATATATTGGTGTTACCGATCTTACAGTTTGGACTCCTATGTTGGATGTTGGTAAACCCATAACACTGGATAGTATTACAGCTGAAAAGTGTAGAAAGAAGGAAAATGCCAGTTTTGCTAAAATTTTGATTGAGGTACCTGTTTATGAGACTCCTCCTGGGTTTGTCAAAATTTTTTATCCTGTTAATTAGCAAGGGGTCCAAAAAAGCATTGATATTAGCATAGAATTTTCAAAACTGCGAATCAGTTGTCATCACTGTCTGGTATATTATCATTCTTATAAGAATTGTATGAACAGAATGCTTACTGAGGATGAAGTTTTGGAGAGCGAAAAGGCTGCTGGGAAAATTGATGGTGCTAAGGATCCTACTAACATTGAAGCTGCATCTAATCTGTCTGGTAGTAATGTTGACACTGTCAAAGAGGCAAATGACCCTGCTGATTTTAAGGGTCCTCCAGTTCAGGCTCCTGATGTGACACCTGAAGTTACTAGGTCTGTAACATCTAATGAGACCCTGAATTTGAAACTTGCTGGGGAAAATAAAGATTCAAGAAATAATAGTAATGCAAGGAATCCGGTTATTGATGCTGATGGATTCTAACTGGTGGAAAACAGAAGATATTTAGATTATAGGCAGGCTGCATTGAGGAATTCTGAGGTAAAGAAGGGTAGTGGGAATAAGGGACCTGCAGTTAATGGTTCCTTCAGTTCATCTATGAAGGGTAATCAGCAGGAAAGTCAGACTTTGAATAATAAGCAGGTTACTGGTAGGAAAGCTCTTGTAGTTCATCAATAGGTTCAGGAAAATGTTGGTGTTGTTAATAAGGATGGGAATCAGAATGTTGCTAGTAAGGGGGTTGTAATGAGGAGAAGAAACAGGTTCTAAATGTTGGTAACAAGGGTATTCAGGGGAATGATAAAGCTGGTAAGAGTGGAAGGTCACAAGGTGATAATAACCTTCAAGGTAGGGTGTATGTTCCTAAGGGGCAGCAGTATAGCAAGAAGCCTATTCCTCCTGACAAATCTGATCCTTTGAAAGTTTCTAACTCTTTTAATGTTTTGGAGGATATAACTATTGATATTACAAATGCTACCCATAGCAGTTCTATTCTTCAGCCAAATGAGGGATTTATTCCTGTTAATAAGTCCAAAATTCTTACTACTGCCTTGCAGAGTTACTACAAGAGTTTGTCTAAGGAGGAGAAAGATGATGTTGTTGTGTATGTGACTAACAAGATGGTTCCTCCTTTTGAAAGAAGGAGTGCATGGAGTTTTGCACAAAGAAAGCTATTCATGATGTTATGTAATAAGAATGGTTTTGAAGCTGGTATGTAATGTATATTGGAGGATGAGAGGAATGTTGAAGAAGTATGTGAGATGCAGGATTATTTAAATGAGACTGATGAGGATCAGGAGAATGACATGAAGGTATCTGGGTCTCAGACTCAACTTTTGATATGAAGGTCCTAGCTTGGAATGTGAGGGGCTTGAACAATCTTGATAGGATTGTTTTAGTCAAAAGAGTTTTGAGAGAGAATGGTATATGGGTTTGTGGTTTTTTGGAATCCAGGTTGGGGGCTGATAAAATTGAGGCTGTTACCAAGAAAGTTAATAACAATTGGAGATGGATTTCTAATTTGGTCTGCTGTAGGGATTGGGCTAGAGTTGTTGTGGGTTGGGAATGCTCCAAAGCTGATGACCAAAAACGTGTGTTTAGGGGCAATAAGGGTCAGTTGGAACCAATGAGTCACAATAAGGTGTGTATATAACCAATAAGTTGTATTTAGGACCAATGATAACCCAATAAGGTGTGTATATAACCAATACGTTGTGTTTAGGACCAATGATGGCCAATAAGTTGTGTTTAGGACCAATGATGGCCCAATAAGGTGTGTATATAACTAATAGGTCCAAAAAGATGTGTTCAGAGGCAACAAGGGTCAGTTGGAACCAATGAGTCCCAATAAGGTGTGTATATAACTAATAAGTTGTGTTTAGGACCAATGATGGCCCAATAAGGTATGTATATAACCAATAGGACCAAAAAGGTGTGTTTAGGGGCAACAAGGGTCAGTTGGGACCAATGAGTCCCAATAAAGTGTATATAACCAATAAGTTGTGTTTAGGACCAATGATGGCCTAATAAGGCGTGTATATAACCAATAGGACCGAAAAGGTGTGTTTAGGGGAAAGAAGGGTCAGTTGGGACCAATGAGTCCCAATAAGGTGTGTATATAACACGTAAGTTGTGTTTAGGACGAATGATGGCCCAATAAGGTGTGTATATAACTAATAGGTCCAAAAAGGTGTGTATATAACCAATAAGTTGTATTTAAGACCAAAGATGGCCAATAAGGTGTGTATATAACCAATATGACCAAAAAGGTGTGTTTAGGGGCAACAAGGGTCAGTTGGGACCAATGAGTCCCAATAAGGTGTGTAAATAACCAATAAGTTGTATTTAGGACCAATGATGGCCCAATAAGGAGTGTATATAACCAATAGGTTGTGTTTAGGACCAATGATGGCCAATAAGTTATGTTTAGGACCAATGATGGCCCAATAAGGTGTATATATAACTATAGGTCCAAAAAGGTGTGTTTAGAGGTAACAAGGGTCAGTTGGGACCAATGAGTCCCAATAAGGTGTGTATATAACCAATAAGTTGTATTTAGGACCAATGATGGCCCAATAAGGTGTGTATATAACCAATATGACCAAAAAGGTGTGTTTAGGGGCAACAAGGGTCAGTTGGGACCAATGAGTCCCAATAAGGTGGGTATATAACCAATAAGTTGTACTTAGGACCAATGATGGCCCAATAAGGTGTGTATATAACCAATATGACCAAAAAGGTGTGTTTAGGGGCAACAAGGGTCAGTTGGGACCAATGAGTCACAATAAGGTGTGTATATAACCAATAAGTTGTATTTAGGACCACTGATAGCCCAATAAGGTGTGTATATAACCAATAGGTTGTGTTTAGGACCAATGATGGCAAATAAGTTGTGTTTAGGACCAATGATGGCCTAATAAGGTGTGTATATAATTAATAGGTCCAAAAAGGTGTGTTTAGAGGCAACAAGGGTCAGTTGGTTCTAATGAGTCCCAATAAGGTGTGTATATAACCAATAAGTTGTGTTTAGGACTAATGATGACCCAATAAGGTGTGTATATAACCAATAGGACCAAAAAGGTGTGTTTAGGGGCAACAAGGGTTAATTGGGACAAATGAGTCGCAATAAGGTGTGTATATAACCAATAAGTTGTATTTAGGACCAATGATCGCCCAATAAGGTGTGTATATAACCAATAGGTTGTGTTTAGGACCAATGATGGCCAATAAGTTGTGTTTAGGACCAATGATTGCCCAATAAGGTGTGTATATAACCAATAGGACCAAAAAGGTATGTTTATAGGCAACAAGAGTTAGTTGGAACCAATGAGTCCCAATAAGGTGTGTATATAACCAATAAGTTGTGTTTAGGACCAATGATGGCCCAATAAGGTGTGTATATAACCAATAGGACCAAAAAGGTGTGTTTAGGGGCAACAAGGGTTAATTGGGACAAATGAGTCGCAATAAGGTGTGTATATAACCAATAAGTTGTGTTTAGGACCAATGATAGCCAATAAGTTGTGTTTAGGACCAATAATAGCCCAATAAGGTGTGTTTAGTGGCAACGAGGGTCAGTTGGGACCAATGAGTCTCAATAAGGTGTATATATAACCAATAAGTTGTGCATAGGACCAATAAGGTGTGTTT
Source organism: Deinandra increscens subsp. villosa (assembly GCA_039602395.1). Lineage (NCBI taxonomy): Eukaryota > Viridiplantae > Streptophyta > Magnoliopsida > Asterales > Asteraceae > Deinandra > Deinandra increscens. The sequence continues at coordinate 45,692,696 of JBCNJP010000006.1, forward strand.
AGGGGCAACGGGGGTCAGTTGGGACCAATGTGTCCCAATAAGTTGTATACGATAATGTATATATTACAACACATTGAAAGATATATATATATACATATATATAGGGGAAGGATCAAATAAAAACAAGATGTTATTGCGAAAACACGAAAACAAATATTAAAACCTCTATAACTTCCTCATACGTTAATAGTTTTTTTAAAAATTTGCACCAAAAGTCTTAAAATTATGTCACCTTTAATTCTGGGAAAAAAAATTAAACATATAAAATTTCGTGATTTTTTTTATTATTGCACATGTGCAATAATACGTATTAATTATATTACACATGTGCAATATTAACAAAAAAACATTAAATTTTTTTTAAATTTTTTCAACAATTAAAGATAACAGAATTATAAGATCTATGGTATAATTTTTTATCAAAAATATTAACGTATGAAAAAATTATAGAGGTTTTAATATTATTGCACATGTGCAATAATAATTTTTTATTGCACATGTGCAATAATAATTTTTTTTTAAAAACGTAGAATTTTTTTTAATTTTCTCTAGAATTAAAGATAAAAGAATTATAAGATTTAGGAAAATTGGATTTTAATAATCCAAGTTATTACCAATTGGCCAATATTAATTCCAATTTCAAAATTGGCCTACATTAATCCCAATTATTAAGGTGTTGGATTTCATTGGACCCCCGTTAAGTTTTCCTTAACTCCGTTAGTTTTTTGCTGACGTGGCACTGATTAATAAAAGCCACGTGGCTGCCACGTCAGCAAAAAACTAACGGAGTTAAGGAAAACTTAACAGGGGCCCAATGAAATCCAACACCTTAATAATTGGAATTAATGTAGGCCAATTTTGAAATTGGGATTAATATTGGCCAATTGGTAATAACTTGGATTATTAAAATCCAATTTTCCTAAGATTTATAGTGCAATTTTTTATAAAAATTTTTAACATATGAAAAAGTTATAAAGGTTTTAATATTATTGCATATGTGCAATAATAATAATAAAAAAATTATTGCACCTGTGCAATAATAATTTTTAAAAAAATTTTGATTTTTTTTATAATTTTTTTCCAGAAATAAAGTTAACATAATTTTAAGGATTTTGGTGCAATTTTTTTTAAAAATATTAATGTATGAAAAAGTTATAAAGGTTTTAATATTTGTTTTCGTGTTTTCGCAATAAAAGTTGTTTTCACATGATCCTTACCCCATATATATATATATATATATATATATATATATATATATATATATATATATATATATATAGGGGAAGGATCCTATGAAAACCCTTTATTTTGTGAAAACGTGAAAACCACTTTAAAACCTACATAACTTCTTTATACGTTAATGTTTATTCATGAAATTTGCGCCAAATGTCTTAGAATTACGTTATCTATAACTCTGGAAAACAATATTTAAAAAAAAAACGTAAAAAAAAAATGTTTTTTTTTTTCCGTTTTTGGTACACATGTGTACCATCATCACTACTACTACACAAAAACGAATTATAAAGTATAAAAACACTCCTTATGTTAAAAATATATTAAAAACATACTAAAAACAATAAAACATTTATGTTACGAATGATAATTAAACATAGTACACATGTGTAGCAATACTTAAAAAATCATAAAATGTTATTTTTTTCTTTAGATATAAAGATAATAAAACTATAATAATTAGGGTGCAATTTTCTTTTAAAACTATTTGTAACTCATATTAAATTTTGAGTTTTTTTATTGTGGTACACATGTGTACCAAAAGCGGAAAAAAAAAATAAAAAAAAATAAAAAAAACGTTTTTTTTTTTTGTTTTTGGTTTTTATAGAATTAAAGATAACGTAATTCTAAGACTTTTGGCGCAAATTTCATGAAAAAACATTAACGTATGAAAAAGTTATAAAGGTTTTAAAGTGGTTTTCACGTTTTCACAAAATAAATGGGTTTTCACACGATCCTAATCCTATATATATATATATATATATATATATATATATATATATATATATATATAGGGTTAGGTTCAAATGAGAACCAATTAGTTTTGAGAATCATTTTGGGCCACTAATTTTTAGGGGGACCACTCAAATTCATGAGGGGGGATTTCCTTATATATAACTAGTGGCTCAGAATAGTTTCTTAAAAGTTCTCAAAACCATTTGGTTCTCAAATGATCCTCTCCCTATATATATATATATATATATATATATATATATATATATATATATATATATGTGTGTGTGTGTGTGTGTGTGTGTGTGTGTAGAATATATAGGGTGAGGTTATGTGAAATATATAGCTCTTTTCATATGTGTTCTTTTTTTTGGAAAGGGTTTCCCCGATGATTCTTAAAAAATAAATGAGAACCAATACAAGTAGAAAGCAAAATCACTTTCTAGTTCTAACAGGGACATGTCCCTGAAAGAAAACAAAACACACAGCCAAACAAAAACACAAACACCCAATCACCAACAAACAAAGCAAACAAGAGGGAAGCAGCCTTAGCCCCCGTTATCAAACACAAACCCATCAGCCACCCCCACTCATTCAACCGACTGAGAACAAGAGGGGTCTTCCGAAACTTTAAACTAGCAATCCGCATCCGAGCAACATCAATAATCACCGAACTGAGACTATCTGGCGGACGAGTCTGATTGCGAAAAATATGATTGTTCCACTCCTGCCAAATAAAGTAAGCAGCCGCAGCAACCACAATCCTGCTAACAATAGAGTCGAACGACTTGGACCCCGCAAAACTACAAAGCTCCGCCATAATCTCCGACCAAATAGGGGATAGAAGTAACTAACCGAGTTCTGGAACGAACACGATTCCAGACACAAATCGAGAAGGAACACGAAAAAAACAGATGGTCAATGGAGTCAAAACTGGCACAGCAAAGAGTGCAAGACATCATGTTCTGAGTCCGATGTCTACTATCCCAACGTAACATCCTATCCTGAGTAGGAAGCTTGTTCTGCAAAGCCACAAGTTGAACGCATGCTTAGGGATGCATTGCGAAAACCAAACCACACGAGACCACGGAACAGCAGGCAAACGCATACGAATAGAATCCCAGGCAACCGAAGCAGAAAAGTCACTAGTAAATTTTGGCGAAACCCAGACCTATCTATCAGAAACACCTGACCGCTGAATCGGTAACTCCAACCCTAATAAGTTCCAATCATTGGGAACCCTATTCACCACCAAATCAGCAACAGTGGCAGAGTTCTAAAGACGAGCACTATACACCATACGTGGAGTAATCAACTGGCATAAGGGCCCAACATCATTCCATCTGTCAAACCAAGCAGACGAAGACATACCATCACCAACAATGACTCAAATAAAGGGACGAATCAACGGGCACAACAACTAGATCTTTCGCCAACTCCAACAACAATTCTGAGGAATCCGAATATCCCAAAAATGCCGAGAATGCAAATGATAAGAGTAAACCCAAACCACCCATAACGACTCTCGTTTGGACAACATACTCCAAATATGAGTAGCCATAAGCGACCTGTTGGTATCTCTTAAATGACGAATACCTAACCCCCCCTCAGACTTCGGCACACACAATGACTTCCAAGCCACCTTGGCTCTACCATTATACACCGGCCCAATGCCCCACAAAAAATCGCGCATTTTCGCCTCAAGCTCCTTAATGATGCGACAAGGCAAAATAAACACAGACGACCAATACACTTGCAGCGACATCAGAACCGAACGAACCAACTGGAGGCGGCCCGCAGCGGACAAAAACTTATTGAGCCATCTCGAAATTTTAGAGTTCAGCTTGTCAACAAGAATACTACAATCATTATACCAAAGCCGGGAAGTGATAAGAGGAACCCCTAAATATCTGACCGGCAACACTCCTTCAACAAAGGGGAGAACATCAAGGATGGCCGCCTTAGTACTATCCAGGACATTGCAAAAAAACACAGTACTCTTCTGCACACTAGGAACCAAGCCAGACATATCAGTAAACATATAAAGATCAAAGAATACTCTTAGCCGAATACAAATCCCCATGGGCAAACAGGAACAAGTCATCAGCAAAACATAAGTTGATAATTCGCTATTTAGCACATTTATAATGAAACCGAAAAGCAGGATCACTACCAATATTATGCTGCAAAATAAGAGTAAGAATCTCCATAACCATAGTGAAAAGGTAAGGAGAGACTGGGTCACCTTGTGTAAGACCACGCTTACCCTTGAAGTAACCATGGACATCACCAATAATAGATATGGAATAAGACGGGGAAGTAACACATGTCATAATCCAAGCCACCATAGTATCATGAAAGCCAAAACCCTCAGCACACTCTCCAAAAATGACCAATTGACAGTGTCATACGCTTTCTGAATGTCCACCTTAAAAGCACATCTCGGAGGACCATATTGCCTATGGTAATTGTGCATAAGCTCCTGGGTAAGTAAAATGTTATCAGAAATCATTCTACCCGGAATAAAAGCAGGCTGATTGATGCTAATAATTAGGCCAAGCCCATCCTTGATTCTATTAGCAATAATCTTGCTGATGCATTTATAGAAAATATTACAACAAGCAATGGGACAATAATCCAACACAGAAGCGGGAGTAGGGACCTTTGGAATGAGAGCAAAAATGTATGATTGATCTCCTGCAAAATTTTGTTCGTCACAAAGAAATCCTTAATAGATGCAGTAAACTCCTCACCAATGATAGGGCACGCTATTTTGAAAAACGCCGCCGAATACCCATCCGGCCCCGGGGCCTTATCATCACTCATAGAAAACATCACACTACGAATCTGCTCATCCGTAACCATCCTAATCATATTAGTCGCAACCTTAGCATCAAGCGATTAGAAAAGAGATGCTCAATACCATCAAGATTAGCCGTCCCCTCAATACCAAGGAATTTTTCATAGTGAGACACAAGGGCCTCAGGCATCGCATCACCCTCATGAGTCACACCATGAACATCACAAATAGAATCGATCCTGTTCCGGTGATTCCTACATTTAAGCGAGTTATGAAAGAAAGCTGTATTAGAATCCCCCATAGCTAACCAATGAATCTTGGACTTTTGTTTCAGAAAACGCTACCCATCAAGAATCTTGGACTCCACCTCCCAATTACGATTAATCTGATCTGAAGGATTTAGATCGACAGCCTTTTGAGTCTCATCCAGCTGCATACGCAACGTATGAACAGTCTTATGAATATCCCCTTACATGGTGAGCATTTTCCGTAAAGGCTTTTTAAGCAATTTCATTTTTTTCACCACCCTAAATTGATGAACCCCATGAACAACCACATCCCAATTATCTTTAACCACCTCTAAAAATTCTGGCTTGTAAGCTAAAAAGTTGATAAATTTGAACGGGGCATGCTTTCTGTTAAACTGGCCAAGAATTTTGAGAACACACGGAGAATGATCCGAGATGCGGTACGGATAAAAGCCAACCGAAACATTAGGAAAAAGACCCGTAAGCCCCATATTCCCCATAACCCGGTCAAGTTTTTTCAACACACCCACACCGCCTTTAGGTTTTTGATTCCAAGTAAATTGAAGCCCACTACTATTCAAGTCAAAAACCTCTAGATTCCTGATGCAATAATTGAATTCGACCATTCCCAAATCGAGTTTAGACTAACTGGCGGACTTTTCATCAACATGGAGAGTAGTGTTGAAATCACCCAAAATAATCCACGCACTATCCTTCACAAACAACTTATGCGTTTCTAAGTTTTGCCACAACTTCGTACGAGTAACATAATAATTGGTAGCATAAATAAACGAGCAAAACATAACCACCCGAGAATGCTTAATAATCACTTGCACATGAAGAACTTGGTCTGTCATAGAAAGAATTATAACATCCAAAACATCCGTGTCCCAACCCACAATAATACGGGTCCCCTTTTTTTTTCATATGTGTTCACATGTGAAATATTCTGAATAATAAGACAAAAGAAAAAAAAATGAAAAAATAAATTAATCACAACCATTTAGAGATACAATTATCATTAAATTTATTGCTTAATATTCCATTTTACACTTAAGGATCATTTTAAAGTTATGTTTAAAATACTATTATATCTATGTTTGGAACTAATTGAGTTTATATTAAATCCGATAATTAAATGTTGTCACGTCCTTATTTAGTGAGATGCTTTCACCCGGATCGATCATATTAATCCCCAAATTACTTTCCACCATTTTTCAAATTTCCCCAAAATTCATTGATCAGTTCCTATTCCCTCTCACCAAAGTTTTATCACCAAAACGATTCATCACTCTCTTCTTCGCTCTACAGGATTCATCACTCTCTTCTTCCCTCTAAAATCTTTAGGAGATCACTACCAAATTTCAGTAAGTATTTATTTCACTGTCATTTTCAGCAATGTTCCTGATAAGGTGAAAGATGGGATTTTGAGGGTTTTAAATATGGTGGAGGATTCCCTTCCTGTGCGTTATCTGGGGGTTCCGTTAGTCTCTTCTAGGCTCAAGTCCAATGATTGTGCTATCTTAGTGGAGAAACTCGAGCATCGCATCACTAGATGGAAGAATCGGTTTTTGTCCTTTGCTGGTAGGGTCCAGCTCATTATTTTTGTTCTGTCTTCATTCCATATCTATTGGTCTTCTGTTTTCATTCTCCCGGCTCATACGATTACTCTCCTGGAGAAGAAAATGAGGGATTTTCTGTGGAATCAAGGGGTATTAAAAACAGGGATGGCTAAGGTGGCGTGGTTGCATGTGTGTGCTCCTAAGTCTGAGGGAGGGTCTTGGCATTAGACATATTACTGATATGAATAAAGCTTTGATGTCCTATCATATTTGGAGCATTGTGTCTAAACGGGAGTCTTTATGGGTTTCGTGGGTTATGGCTTACCGTGTCAAAAAAAGGAACATTTTGAAGATAAAGTGCCCTTCTATCTGTTGCTGGAGTTGGAGGAAGATCTTATCTATCCGTCCCCTTATTTGTTCTTATATTTGGTCATTGGTGGCTGATGGGAATAACACTTCGGCCTGGTTTGACAAGTGGACCGAATCTGGTCCTCTTTGTCGTTACATTTCGCCGCGTATTATTTTTTTGACTGGTTTTACGTCTTCTGCGAGGGTGGCGGATGTTCATGGTGCTACTGGTTGGCTTTGGCCTACGGCCTGGTGGGATTTGTATCCAGTCCTGAATGAGACTGTTAATGTTAATCTAAATTTGGATCATAGGGATAGGATGTTTTGGAGGGTTGATGGTACGTTACATGAGTTTTCCTCCACTAGGGTGTGGGATGTTACCCGTGTCCGACAAGGGCATGTCTCGTGGACTAGGTTTGTTTGGTTTGCTCAAAGTGTTCCCCGACATGCTTTTATTGTGTGGATGATTATGAGGGAGCGGTTATTGACTCAGGATAAGATTCTAGGGTGGGATTTTTCTCGTCGGAAGAATATGAATATGATGTGCTGCCTTTTGTGCTATAAATACTTCGATTCTCATGCTCACCTATTCTTTGAGTGTGACTATTCTTCTCAGGTTTGGAGTTTGGTTTGTGCGTACACTAGTATGGGTTTGGTGTGTAACACTTGGGCCGACATTACTGAGTATTTAGTGAACAAGTCATTGCGTTCGATTCAGTTTGTGGTTGATAAACTAGTGGTCCATGCCGCTGCCTACTATGTATGGCAGGAGAGGAATGGTAAGATTTTCAATAACCATGCTAGACCCCCTAATGCTTTAGCTTGGCTGATTATTGAGGTGGTTCGACATCGGTTACTTGGTTTGCAGTGGAAGAAGAATCCTAGAGTGGTGCAGATCCTGGATGCGTGGAAGGCTAATGGCGACCATGTGGGAATGAGTAGTACAACGTAGCGTTTTTGCTTTTGTTTCCTAGTTTTTGTGCTAGGTGGTTGCGTTTCCTTTTTGTTTTTTTCTGGTTTTGGATTGGTTTACATACTTTGGGGCATGTCCCAAGTATGAATTAGTATGGGCTTCTCCATACTACTTGGTCCGTTTTGTGTATATATATACAAATCATCGGGGTAACCCTTTACCCAAAAAATTTTAAATGGACTGCGTTCGGCCCTCTATGTAAGTTTTTGTCTCCTCGGGTTGTGTATTCGGCGGGTTTTCCTGCTAATGCGAGAGTGGTAGACTTATATGACTCGCAGGGTGTGTCTTGGCCTACGGTTTGGATGGACACCTATCTGGTGTTAAACGAAGCTGTGCATACTAGTCTGAATCAGGGGACTAGGGATTGGATTTGGTGGAGTTCGGAGGGGGTGTTATATGAGTTCACGTCCAAACGGGTTTGGGATACGGTTCGATGTAGACAATTCCCTGTTCCTTGAGTGAAGTTCGTTTGGTTCGCTCAAAGTATTCCCAAACATGCATTTATTACTTGGCTTATTATGAGAGAGCGGTTGTTGAACCAGGATAAGATTCTGCAATGGGATTCTTCTAGAAGGAAAAATATGAATATGATATGCTGTCTTCTATGTTATAAATCTTTTAACTCGCATTCCCATTTGTTCTTTGGGTGTGAGTATTCAAAGATGGTTTGGCAGCTGGTGCGTCCTCACACTACTATGAAGACAAGGTCTTTTACTTGGGCTGACATGGTTCACTATTTGGAGAATAAACTGGTTAAGAACATTTATTATGTGGTTGATAAACTGGTTGTGCAGGCTGCTGTGTATTATATCTGGTAAGAGAGGAATAGTAGGCTGTTTAACAATCACACTAGACCCCCTGATATTATGGCTAGTTTGATTATTGATGTGGTTCGAAATCGGCTTCTTGGCTTGAAGCTTAAGAAGACCCCTAGGGTGGTGTAGATCTTGGATGATTGGAAGGCTAGTCAGGTTCTGGAAGGGATCGCTGCTAAAACGTAGTGTTTGGTTTTTCTTTACCTAGCCGTGTCCTAGGTGGTTGTTTTGGTTGGTGTTTTGTTTTGGTTGTTTGTTTTGTTTGTTTCACATGTTCTGGGGCCTGTCCCGTTCATGAACTAGTATGGGTTTCTCCATACTACTTGTTTTGTTTGTTTGGTATATATTTATACAAAATCACCAGGGTAACCCTTTACCCAAAAAAATTAAAATAAATAAACCTGCCTAAATACCCCCTGATATCATTCCATTCATTCGGGGTATCCATCATTCTAGCTTTGAATTTAAGCTTCTCCATAATTGACCTGAAAAGCTACAAGCAAAAAACAAATGGTTATGGCTATCAGGTTGTAAGTTACAAAAGGCACATTTGCGATCCCCAGTCCCACTCCACCTATCCTATCCTGTGTTAGTAATTTATACTGAACAGCCATCCACAAGACAAAAGCATGCCTTGGAATTCTTTGAGCAAACCAAACACTAGCAGCTCCGGATTATGGCTCAAAATATCACCATATCATCCAGATGTTTAGTTCACAAGGTCACCAACTTTTCTAATCCACCAAAATTTATCCATCACCCCATTCCTAATTTCAAGACATTGAATAGAAGTGAGAACAGGATACTTACCAAACCAATCCACGGGCCATTTCCACCCATTAACATCCACAATATCAGCAACAGTAGAATCATCTCTAAAACCAGCCCTTATAATATCTCTTTTTGAGATATACAAATCCAAAGGCCCCATTTCATGCCACCTATCATGCCAGACACTGACCTTAGTCCCATTCCCAATCTCAAAAATCATGTGTATCCTGATTTTTTTTTTGGGGGCGGGGGGGGGGGGGGGGGACCTGACAAAATAAATAAATAGAAAAAAAAGTACAAGAAGAGCACTCACAAGACCATTAGGTTGGACAATTCCCAACCTTAACAGCTAAGAGAGCATAAAAATACCAAACAACAATCCTAACAACCGGAATACAACCAAAATACAAGACAACAAGCAGTATTTAATGAAAACCTTCTGCATTGACAAACAGTCGTCCATCTCCAAACCAAGCAACCTAAAACTTTGGCAGTTAATTTCCAAGACCAGCAACAAAGGAACCAAAAAACCTGAACTACCAAGAAGTCAGCCCTTCCTGCTAAGAAAGCATTCCACATCAGCACCCTAAATAACCACATTAGGACCATACACAATACCCCATCTGACCATAATAGCCACAATGTAGTTCAACATCCAAACCAGTTGATTTCATGGCAGTGCAACTTTGTTGAAGTAATATCATCATCTTCCAATCCGGGCAGCCCAACTTCCTATTAATAGCCAACCATTTACAGCAACAAAACCAGCTAACATGCAATATCATGAGACCATTTAGAAGCCAAACACCCCACAACAACATCCCTAAAACCATCAGAGACAAAAACATTACCCACTCTTTATCCTTCCTCATACTACACCTGTTGTAAGCCACAATAACAAATAAAATCAGCAGCTTCCTATTAGCATCAGCCACAATAATCCATATAGACCCATTATCCATGCCATTAGAATTACAATTTTTAGTCCCATAATTACCAAGAGGCATCAGATGTATAGCTCCACTTATCAAACACATAATGTGAAGCAAGCCAACATAAGCATCCTTCAAGTAAATGCCTCGTCTCTCAAACTCCCCTAATTCAATATCCTTACTGCAGCTATTTCCAAACAATCTATGCCAACTGTAGTAAATCATCACCAAGAATGGCACCACTCTAGACCTACTGTAACTAGCAATATCAATAACAACCAACAGCCTAAAAACCCAACTTGAGAGGCCAACAAGCTACTACATCTAATATACCAAAGTAAATATCTGTCATCACAGTCCCCCAATCCTTACTGAGTTTACTGCAATTGCTACCAAAATAATTACCAAAGCTCCAAAAAACAATATTATTTCCTTCAATAACAGTCCTGAAATAATAATCCCCCCAGAACCATTACATTCCAAGTATTCACCCAACATCTGTCATAACTCTTGCAGGTACTATCAAAGGTGAACCAAACAGATAACTAGAAGTAAGCTTTAAACAAATAGTATAGGATATCTTTAATCTCATCAACATATCTATCTCCTCTTAGAAATCCTAAACATGAAACAAATGCAGCAATCAACAAATCCCACAAGCCCCCCACCCCATCTCCAAATGGAGACAAAACACAAAAGATGAGAAATAAAAAAGGCTGACTTAAAGTGGACAAAAGGGATTTGGTACCAATGGTAAGAGCTACAAATATAAAATTTTGGGGAGGACAAAAATGTCCTAAACCACTTGGTACCATCCAACCTTATCTCTCCATGGTTGATGCATATCTCATGCCATCCAAAATCTATCCACCAATTAACAATAGCATATATGGCCACCAGCCAAATTTGATCCAAATGACCAGTAGAATATGAAAATAAAATGCAAGTGCCACAAAACACTTAGCAAAAAGAACTCAAGGAAACAAGAGAAAATAAAGGAGGGTGTAATAGTACACCAGAAAACTACCCAAGCTTTATAGTTAAACACAACATCATACATAAAGGCCCTGTAAATCCCACCACCCCAAAACCTAAAACTTTTGATGTCACTCACCTCCTCCACTCCTCCTTTCATAATGCCACCATACCACTCACTTTTCCCCCCTCTAACATTTCCAAAGAAAGTGAAGTGTGTGTAAGATGTACCAATCACCCCCTGATCCCAACTCCAAATCTCACCAAAATGCTTGGAACCCAACCTCTCCACCACCTTCCATCCCAATAAGTCCCCCCACCCAGAGCCCAAAGGGGCAGACACAATAAGACCATTATGACCAACAAACATAGGAAAAAAGGCAGCACCACAATAAAAGTGGTTTGGGCTTGCACAACTTAAGGGGTTGCTAAAAATATAAAATTTAAGTGACGAAAGGTTCATCCTACCTCTTAAGCTGTACCACTCTCCATCCAAATTAAGGTTTTTGCAACACGGTTGCCAAGAAGAACCTAACCAACTCCATCTCCCAGCAGAAATGAAGAGAGACTTACTTCTAAGGCTCCACATCATCAGAATGACACAAAACAAAAATAAAGCAGAACTTAAAAGGATGGGAAAAGGAAGCACAAGATAGCACCAGAAATCTACCCAAGCTTTATACTGAGTCCCAACATCAAAGTAAAAAACCCAATTAAGCCCCCACCCCACAGTTTATTATCAACAAACCAACATGATTTATGCATGCACGTGGTCCTACCAATATCATGCATATAGGAACCACTTACCCACAAAGAATCACAAGTGCATACCATCATTTGAAAGGTAGTGAGGTAAAAACTTCCATACATCAGCAGCATGCATAACTTACGCTGAATACTTCACAACAGTGCTTTTCAACTTATGTCTAACAGATTCAGCAATTAACTGCTCCACAACCTCCACATTCCTCCTCTTTTCTTGAAACAGTCACAAATTCCTTTCCTGCCAAATAAAAAAAATACACAGTAGCAGCAATGGTAAATTTTCTAATCACATTCCAAATAGATTTCTTTAAAGGAAAACTTCCTAAATACTCCCTGATATCATTCCATTCATTCGGAGCATCCATCATTCTAGCTTTAAGCTTAAACTTTCTCCATAATTGACCTGAAAAACTACAAGCAAAAAACAAATGCTTATGGCTATCAGGTTGTAAGTTACAGGATGCACATTTACGATCCCCAATTCCACTCCACTTATCCAGCCTATCCTGTGTCTGTAACTTATACTGAACAACCATCCATAAGACAAAAGAGTGCCTTGGGATTCTTTGAGCAAATCAAACATTAGCAGACCAATACACCTCCGGCTTGTGGCTCAATAGATCATCATAGCATCCAGACGTGCTAAAATTCACAAGATCACCATCTTTACTTATCCACTATAGTTTATCCATCACTCCATTCCTAATTTCAGGGCACTAAATAGAGTTTAGAACAGGATACTTACCATACCACTCTAAAGGCCATTTCCACCTATTAACACCCACAATTTCAGCAACAGTAGAGTCATCCCTAAACCTAACTCTTAAAATGTCTCTTTTTGAAATATACAAGTCCAAAGGCCCCATTTCATGCCACCTATCATGCCAGGCACTAACCTTATTTCCATTTTCAATCTCAAACAACATATGTATCCTTACTTGCTTCCTGCAATCAAGTATGTTTCTCCAAGCCCAACTACAACCATCTTTTGGCCTTATGGTCCAAAAATTCATGTCCTCTACAAGGTAATTCTGACCCAATTAGCCCAAATAGAACTTCTACCAGAAACCAAGTTCCAAATATCTGGTCGGCTTAGCGGAATTTGTTGCTTTGCCCCCCCTAACGCCGCTCCTTAAGCTTGATAATGGGATTCGCCCTATTGCCGTTGGCACTATCTGGAGGCGGCTGGTCTCCAAGGTTGCGATGCAGGGGGTTTGTAAAGAAATGGCTAAATACCTTGGTGATTTCCAGTTTGGGGTTGGGGTGTCGGATGGCGCTGAAGCAATTCGCCATAGCGTTAATCGTTTGGTGGAGGAACGACATCGTGATGGGGGGCTCGCTTTGCTTACAGTCGACTTCTCCAATGCATTCAACCTGGTTGATCGGTCGTCTCTTCTTCATGAGGTCAGGCTTAGGTGCCCGTCCATTTTGCCTTGGGTTGATTTCTTATATGGGCAGCCTGCCCGCTTATACCTGGGGGATGATCATATATGGGCCACTACTGGGGTTCAGCAAGGTGACCCGTTGGGGCACCTCCTGTTTGCTCTCGTCCTTCACGCTTGTGCATCATATCCGTGATGAATGTCACCTGCTGCTCCATGCTTGGTATCTTGATGATGGGAAGATTATTGGGGATACTGGGGAGGTTGCTAAGGCCCTTAGGTTTATCAACGAGAGGGGGCCATCGTTGGGATTGACCCTTAATATTCGGAAGACGGAACTCTTTTGGCCATCCTGCGATGGTGAGAAAGTTCGGCCGGGCCTCTTCCCTACTGATATTAGCATACCCACCAAGGGGGTGAAGCTCCTTGGGGGGGGGGGGGGATGTTAGTCGGGATGGCCAGCTTATTCAGGGGCTGGCTGCGAGGAGGGCCACTAATGCTGCTGATCTTATGCGCCTCCTCTGTCACACCCCCAAATAACCACTAACGGAGTTTATACCGTTAAGGGGTGGGAGCAAACCAGGACCACAACCATTAGTTACGAATACTAAACGAATCAGGGTTAGTCCAAAAATATGTCATAAATAAAGTCTCACAATACGCAGCGGAAAATATTGTCTTAGCACTAACCACGTGCTTTACAAAGTCATTGTTTTAAATTCCCAATATAATTTAAACAAAAGTAAAACGTCTTCTTGAGCCATGCCAACCCGCTCCGGATACTCCTCAGCGATCTGCAAAAGTTTAAACCACGCAAGTGTCAACCTAACGGTTGGTGAGTTCACAGTGGGCTTGTCACGCAGTGGCCCGGTCTCATAATCATAATTGTGTCAACATATACTTATGTAATATTTATTTGTGAAAAGCAATGCTCAGTGATAATACACCAGTCCAAAATCATGGTAGCGTGATTTAGTAAAAGTATTTTCCGTAACATACGTTATCGGGTATGTACTAGTTTTGTAAAATTAAAGTGCTCAACCGATATCGCGGGTAGCTAATCTGTTGTTCCATGCACTAAGGAAGTTTGTACCAAAGCTGACTAATACGTATTGTAGTGGCATCGCCATCATCTATTTTGTTTTGCGGACATACGTCATCGCGGCTTTGCCTCCCCCGTGTCCTCTCGGGATCACGGTCAGATAGGCTGATATTGTACCTCCGTGCACCACACTTGTCACGAGGCGGAGTTTGTCAAACTCCAGTAGATCTACCCAACATCCCCTCGCTTTACAATTAATGGCACAATTAAGTTGAGGACTTTTTCAGTTAAAAGGCAATCCTTAGAGATCATGTGATATCATGTGGTTTAGACTTTAACCTACACTAGCCATATTAAAACAGTTTACCGGATTCTCATGAATCTCCAAAATGTTTTCAGTTTCGTTTCAGAAATAGTTTGTTTAAGTTCTACAAGTGTTTCCCATAAAACACTTCAAGTTTATCAAAGAGGTGCATGGCACTCATAAGGTTTCGAGTTCATAAAAGAGGTGCATAGCACTCATAAGGTTGTCAACATTGTTTTTCATTGAGTTATTCAGTGTGTCCCAAACGGGCTCACAGTAAACGGGTTAGTGACACTCACCTTTGGTTGCACTGCTACACTTGCTAAATAATCCAAGTATTGTTTGCTTAATTAAGACCTAAGAACACGTTTAGGTCTTAAGTATTAGTTTTGTGTCTAATGTTTAACTTACGTCACTATGGCCCATAACATAGCACGTTGGAACTATGACACGACATACCGACACACGACACCGATGGTTGATCATAAACGAGGGTTCACATAACTCAGAAATCAAAGCATGTTTCATTATTGCATAATCATGTAAGTCGTGGCATAACATTCAAATAAGTTGCACAAGTTTGGGTTTTGGTCTTGGCTCAGTTTCGCTACACAGTTTCGCTACGCAGTTTCGCTACGCAGTTTCGCTACACAGTTTTGCTATGTGCACGGGTAGCCCTTTCGCTAGGGAATACCCGATGACACAGTTTCGCTAGCTACTTTCGCTCGAAACTGATGACACAGTTTCGCTAGCATAGCTTCGTTCGAAATTGGTTTGAACTTTCGTTTAGGGACAAGGTCTATGGTTGTTTTGCTCGGTAGTCTCGTTACTTAGTTTCACAGGCGACACTATAGTTTCGCTACATAGTATCGTTGTATGAATATTCAAACAGTTTCGCTACATAATTTCGCCCAGAGAACACACAGTTTCGCTAGTCGCGAAAAAACTCGTTTTTAAGACCAAAAATCAATCTAACAGCTTCCATACATCATGTAATTCAATATCTAGCATGCATAAACATTTACCAACATCACAGAGGCAATTTTAACACCTTAAACATGAGTTTTCATCATCAAATCACCAAAAACACTTTTTAAGCATAAGATGACCTAACTAGCATAAATCTTCATTATGGCATGATTTTACACGTAAAGTTGCAGACTTTATGATAGATCTAGCATTCCTAAGCATCATATCAGAAGATCAGACCATTCTATGAGGGTTTAAGCATGCTTTTTAAGAAAACACATAGAATATGCATGAAAATGGTTTTGGAGACTCACGGTTTGATCTAGGATCCGAATGGGTGATGTCTCGAGGTTGAGATCACGACGGCTCGTGGTGTTTCTCAGCTGACCAGAATTCAGGAGAGAGTGTGTGTGTGTTTTTGAGAAATGATGTAAGTAAAATGAGAAGATTAGGGTTTTATAAAATATATAGGTCAGGAGCTAGTTTCGCTGGCAGTTTCGCTGGCCAAGCGAAACTGACTCTGAATTCGTGTAAATCGAAAATTTGTCTACCGAGCGAATCTACAATTTCGCTCGGTAGTTTCGCTGGCAACCAAAAGGGCCAATTTTCAAAATCAATTAATTAAACACGTTGTACATAATAACAATAAATAAATAAACACATAACACATATGGTCGGGTTCGGTGATCAACCAAAGGTCGTGGACGTATTCGGTCTAGTTAAGCATTAGTTACTAAGTTAACACTTATAATGTAACTAACGGAGATTGTCTAACGGAAGTTAACCTTGAAATCCTCGGATGTCACATCATCCCCTTGTAAATGGAATTTTCGTCCCGAAAATTATTCTTGCGTTGTAGCGTTCGCAGCCTCGGCTGTCGTCGTCGTTGTAGTTGCTGGGGAAAGAAAGCAAAGTTTTAGGGTCGCCACATCCTCCCTACACTTGACGACCCACAATGCAAACTCCTCCTCCTTCGTTCGTGCATGGGGCTCGCCAAGCTTCTCTTTGGCCTAAGAACTTGCCCCCCCCACTCACATGATGGCGGCATCACCTGGTTTTGATAAGGATTTGCGGACGACCATTGAGGACATTGTCGTGTGTGGGGGTCCCTTCTTTGGGGACTTGCAATGGCGGCTTGCCTCTTTGCCGACTCGGCATTGGGGTCAAGGGGTTTATTCGGTGGTCGAGGCGACGTCGTACGCCTTTGGGGCTTCGCGTGCCCAAACTTGGACTCTACAAGACCATATTCCACGTGAGTGCGGGGGTTGTGGTATGAGCCTCGACTACGAGAGTGCTTTGGATGGTCTCCATGATATTATTCCGGGCTTTGATCTGAGCGGTTTCACCAATAAGGATACCATCACACCAAAAGCCCAACACGTTTTGGCGAATGCCCTCTTTGGTAAATGCATGCTCGAGATGGTAGCAACCTATGAGATGACAGTTAGGCAAAAGGCCGTTTGGGAATGCCTCCGAAAACCACATGCGCAAGATTTCCTCCATGCTCTCCCTATTGACGGGTTTGGGCAACACATGTCGCCTGTCGAATACAGGGCCATTCTCAAGTATCGCCTCATGGTTCCCTTGTTCCCCGTGGATGAAAAATGCCCCGTCTGCAACAAGGCATATTTGGATTCGTTCGAGGAGCACGCCGTCCATTGCAAAGTGCTCCCGGGGTTTAAATATCGACATGATGTGGTTCGGGACGTTCTGTTTGACTTCTTCAGGCGGGCTGGGATCTCGGCCAGGAAGGAAGCTCCTGTTAACTTCCTGTCTGACCCCATGGATGGGCGCTCAACTCTCCGGCCGGCCGACATACTTATTTTTGGGTGGCAGAATGGAAAACATGCTTGTGTCGATTTAATAGGGGTTTACCCTCTTGTCGGGCTGAGGGCCAGCACCTTCACAGCGGGCCAGACGGCGTCCAGGGCAGCTGCTGGAAAGGTTAACAAACATGAGAAATCGTGTATTGAAAATCAACATGTGTTTGTTCCTTTCGCTTTCGATACATTTAGAGACTGAGGCGGTGGCCATGTTGAACCGGATCCAAAAATTCAAGCGTGGGAATAGGGCGGCCTCTAGATTGAAAAATGATGTTTTTATACGGCTAGGGTTTGCTATTCAAAAGGGGTTAGAGGCGCAGGTTGTTGCCCGCCTTCCTTGCGTGTTGACTTAAGTCGTGTATGTTACTTTTCGGTACTAAGTTGAATAAAATTATGTTTAAAAAAAAAACAAGAGCATAATTCATAACCTTAAGGGATCTAACCCCCAACCCTCCATTTTTCCATTTTTGGCACACATTGTCCCATTTCACTCTAATTTTACCCCTTGCATTAGTTTCATGAGCCCACAAAAACCTTCTCATCAATCCTTCAATTTCATCCAAAACATTAGCAGGAAGTATAAACATTGATGTCCAATAAATACATAAAGTGGACAAAACAGACTTAACAAGTTGGAGCCTACCTGGAAAAGATAGAAATTTATTCTTCCAATTTTCTAACCTCTTTCTTACCTTTTCAATTAGCACAATGCAATCTTTGTAATAGAGTCTACTGGATATGGGAGGAACTCCAAGATACCTAACAGGAAGCTTACCAGATTTAAAAGGCATGATGGCATCCAAAACTCTCTTAGTACTCTCAGCAACACTACCAAAACACAGTGCTTTTTAACTGATTGGGAACCAAACCAGAAGCCCTGCTAAACTTAGACAAAGCCTTCTTAAGAATCTGCACAGATTTCTTATCAGCAAAACAAAGGTGAGTTAGTTGAAGTTTCTCACACCTCTAGTGGTATTG
Organism: Deinandra increscens subsp. villosa; assembly: GCA_039602395.1. NCBI lineage: Eukaryota > Viridiplantae > Streptophyta > Magnoliopsida > Asterales > Asteraceae > Deinandra > Deinandra increscens. The sequence continues at coordinate 45,711,348 of JBCNJP010000006.1, forward strand.
AAAATCTTTGTTACTCCTGATATTTCTTTTAATCATTAAGTTCAAGACCAACATGACCAGAGTGAAAAGATATGGTGATAATGGATCACCCTGCCTCAAACCTTTAAGACCCTTAAAGAATCCATGTTGCAGACCATCAAAATTAATAGAGAAAGAAGCCGTGTTCAAACACTCCATAATCTAACCAACCATAGTCCTAGGGAACCCAAAATATCCCAAAATTGCTTTCATAAAATCAAGATCCACAGTTTCATAGGCCTTTTGGATATCAATCTTATAAGCAATCTTTCCATACCCCCTCTTTCTGTTATAATGCCTCACAAGCTACTGAGCAAGAAGAATGTTATCACTAATCTGCTTGCCTGGAATGAAGGCACTCTGATTCTCATCCACAAAACCCAAGCACCCCCTTAATCCTGTTGCGTAAGATTTTGCTGATACATTTGTATATGACATTGCAGCAAGCAATGGGCCTAAAATCAGTCACACAAGTAGGATTGTTAGCTTTAGGGACTAATGATATAGATGTAGCATTCACCTCCTCTAAAAGCTTCCCATTACTAAAGAATTCCATGACAGCATCACACACATCATCTTTAACAACTCCCCAGGCAACTTTGAAAAATTTAGCAGTAAACCCATCAGGCCCTGGGGCCTTATCATCATCAATATCCATCAAAGCATCCTTAATCTCAGCTTTAGTAACCGGAAAAACCTTAACATCAGCCACTTCAGGAGGAATACTATTAACAAATAAAGATTCAGGATCAGAAACTTCCTCCACTGATCCCTTCTTACCTAAAAAATAATAAAGTGCTTCACAAAAGCTTCACCAATTTGATCTCCACAGTATTCTTCACCATCAACATCCTTAATCATAATGATCTTGTTTCTTTTCCTTCTCTCTTTGACAGCAGCATGAAAAAACTTTGTGTTACTATCTCCATCTCTCAACCAATTTATTTTAAATTGCTGTTTATTAAAATGGTACTCATCAATCAGAGCATCTTTATATACATTCATGTACACAAACTCCTCATCCCTAAGAGAACCATTCCCAGGATCATCCAGCATCTCCTTTTGTATTCTTTCCAATTCAATCTTAATATTCTCAGCCCTCTCAAATAGATTCCATGACATAAATTGAGTCTCCTCAAAGGTTTCTTCCTCCAAGCCCAACTGTAACCATCTCTTGGTTTTATAGTCTAAAAATTCCTGTCCTCCACAAGATAAGTTCCGACCCACTTAGCCCAAATAGAACTTTTACCTGAAACCAAGTTCCAAATGTGCTTTGAAACAAGAGCAGAGTTCATAACCTTAAGAGATCTCACTCCCAACCCTCCATTCTTCCATTTCTGACTCATATTTTCCCACTTCACTCTAATTTTACCCCTAGCATTAGTTTCATGAGCCTATAAAAACCTTCTCATCATCCCTTCAATTTCATCCAAGACATTAGCAGGAAAAATAAACATTGATGTCCAATATGTACATATAGAGGACAGAACAGACTTAACAAGCTGAAGCCTACCAGCAAATGACAAAAAATTATTCTTCCAATTATCCAACCTCCTTCTCACTTCTCAATTAACATGATGCAATCCTTATAATAGAGTCTACTGGATAATAGAGGAACTCCAAGATACGTAACAGGAAGCTTACCAGATTAAAAGGGCATGATGGTATCCAAAATTCTCTTAGCACTCTCAGCAACATTTCCATTAAACACCGTGCTTTTTAAATGATTAGAAACTAAGCTAGAAGCCCTACAAACTCAGACAAAGCATTTTTAAGGATTTGCACAAATATCTTATCAGCCCTGCAGAACAACATCAGGTCCTCACCAAAACATAGGTGAGTTAATTGAAGCTTCTCACGTCTCCAATGATATTGAAATTCCTTGTTGATCCTGATATTTCTTTTAATCATTAAGTTCAAGACCTCCATGACCCGAGTGAAAAGATATGGTGACAGTGGGTCACCCTGCCTCAAACTTCTTAAACCCTTAAAGAATCCATGTTGTTGAGTATCAAAATTAATAGAGAAAGAAGCAGTACTCAGGCACTCCATAATCCAGCCAACCATAGTCCTAGGGAACCCAAAATATCCCAGAATAACTTTCATAAAATCAAGATCCACAGTATCATAGGCCTTTTGGATATCAATCTTGTAAGCAACCTTTCCACACCCCCTCTTTCTATTATAATGTCTCACAAGTTCTTGAGCAAGAAGAACATTATCACTAATCTACCTACCTGGAATGAATGCATTCTGATTTTTCATCCATAATTATCCTAACACACCCTTAATCCTATTGCATAAGATTTTGCTGATACATTTGTATATAACATTGCAACAAGCAATAGGCCTAAAGTTAGTCACACAAGTAGGGTTATTAACTTTATAGGAACTAATGATAATGGCGTAGCATTCACCTCCTTTAAAAGCTTCCCAGTCCTAAGAAATTCCATAACAGCATCACACACATCATCTTTAACAACTCCCTAGGTAGCTTTGAATATTTTTGCAGTAAACCCATCAGGCCCTGGAGCTTTGTCATCATCAATATCTATCAAAGCTTCCTTGATCTCAACTTTGGTGACAGGACAAACCATAGCATCAGCCATTTCAGGAGGAATATTGCTAACAAATAAGGATTTAGAATCAGAGATTTCATCGACTGACCCTTTCTTTCCTAAGAAATCACTAAAGTGCTTCACAAAAGCTTCACCAATTTGATCTCCATAGTACTCCTCACCAATAGAATCCTTAATCATGGTGATCTTGTTTCGTTTCTTTCTTTCTTTGACAGCAGCATGAAAAAACTTTGTGTTACTATCTCTATCTCTTAACCAATTTATTTTAGATTGTTGTTTATTGAAATGGTATTCATCAATCAAAGAATCTTTATAAGCATTCAAGTACACAAATTCGTCATCCCTAAGAGAGCCATTCCCAGGATCATCCACTATCTCCTTTTGAATTTTTTCCAACTCAATTTTAATTTTCTCAGTCCTTTCAAATAGGTTACCATGACAAAAATTGAGTTTCCTCAAAGGTTTCTTTAGCCCTTTTAACTTAGAAACAAGCCCAAACATTTTGAAACCCACAGAGTTCTTTTTCCAACCCTCAACAACAATATCATGAAATTCAGGTTTCCTGTTTAAATAGTTCAAAAACCTAAAAGCCTTCATCCTCTGCTTGCAACTATCACCAAATTGAAGCAAAATTGGAGAATGATCAAAAGTATAGAATGGCAAAAACTCCATTGTAGCTTTTTCAAAACTAGAACTGAAATTCTGATTAGCAACCACTCTATCCAACTTTTTAAGAATGCCACTACCCGTCATTGGCTTACTAGTCCAAGTAAATGTCAACCCATGATAACCCACAAGAAGTAAGACAATCCCCGAATTGAGCTATAGAAGAATTCATCTTAGAATTAGCAAAGGTAGATTCAGAAGGGTTAAAAATAATTTTAAAGTCCCCCATACACACCCAAGGCAGCTCACTAATCAGCTGACTATGACAAACAAGATCAAGCCATAACAATTTCCTTTTGATAGGGGTAATGTGCCCATAAACAAAGGAACAAAGGAAACTTTCCTTACCCTCAAGAGAGTTAACAATACAATGCACAACCTAGTCATTCATATCAATAATCTGAACATCATCCTTGGATGAATCCCATCCAACCCCATTCCCTACAACATTCAACATTTGAAACCCAACTCCATTGATTATTAATTTGTTGTTTTATAGAATCAATTTTGTTTAAACCCAATCTGGTTTCAATAAAACCACAAACCCAAATACCATTCTCCCTTAAAACTCTTTTGGCTAAAACAATCCTATCAAGATTGTTCAAGCCTCTCACATTCCAAGCAAGAATCTTCATTTCAAAGGATCATCTTGGGGCCCAAATACCTTCACTTCATTCTCCTGATCCTCATTATTTTCATTTTAATCATCTTGCATATTACAAACTTCTTCAGCATTCCTCTCATCCTCCAAAATACATTCCATACTAGCTTTAAAGCCATTCTTGTTACATAAAATCATAAACAACTTTCTTTGAGCAAAACTCCAAGCACTTCTTTCAAAAGGTGGAACCGTTTTATTAGTTACATGAACAACTACCTCATCCCTTTCTTCATGAGACAGACTTTTATAATAACTTTCCAAAGCTGTAGTGAGAATTTTGATTTATTGACAGGAGTAAACTCCTCACGTGTAATCGTGGACTTGTCATACATACGAATTCCAGGAAGTCGGCCAATGGTAAAATCATAGATGCAACGAATTAAAGGATGGCACCGATGCTTTTATAACACACTAATTTATGCGCGCCATTCTGTTGTGTCCCAATCAATAAACGTTCACGCAAATTACTCAACAAACATCTGAACACATATGTATGCACGACAACGAACGCTAATTTCACCGCAATTGACCAACTTTGACGATGTTTTAACTCTTACCAAACATCCATTCTTGAAAATACTTCCCTTGGCAATCATTTTTCTATATGACTCATGTCGTGTTAATGACAAAGACCGAACACCCCACACTCATATTGAACACCCCACACTCATCTACTCTTTGTATTGATTTCATATCACTATCATAATTACAAAACTTTACTACAAATACGACAAATGCACGACAACGAACGGTTAGGAACTTCTTTCCCCATAACTATACTTACATGCATATATACTTTCAACGTTAATTTTCCTCCAACACTTGTTATACTTCGAACGAATCATTGGACTCTACATTCAAATATACTTGTATTTTTTTTAAACTATGTCTTTACGTAGGAAGCAAGGCATTTGAGTAAGCAAACGACATGCTGCACAACGAAGAGCACATCCTTCGCCTCTTGTGGGCTAGACTTATTTCATAAACTAATCATATACTTTTACAAGAAACCCATGACACTCATACCTCGAGACATACCTCGACCCTATCTCAACCTCAAAAATCCTTTCGCCTTGCTAGGAGCTACTACCCTCCCTATCATAAGAATGAACAACCTTGGGCCATAGCCCAATCCGCATCCAACCACTTCTTTCAGAACAATACTGACGCGCCTTTCTTTTCACTTTTCCCATGAACCTCGCGGGACGACGGTATGGTAAATACTTAAACATGGGGAGCCTACCTTTGAAATCACATTCTCCCGTTTGACGACCAACGCTTGGACTCACCAACAATGAAAACAATAGACGATTAACACGGCGACTACCAAGAAGAAATCCCCAACCATCAGATGAACAACTTAAAGATTTCTATGGAGGATATCAGATGGAGTAATGAGAAACAAATCAACTATGAGAAAGCAATTGGACAAAGAGGATGACAACATAAGAGACAAGGTGGTCACGTTCACCTTAACAAGGTTTTTTGGATGAACTTCAACACCCTCACTTCGACACCAATGAACGACTCCAACCTTACTTAGACACGAATAACACAACAAATTGAAGACAACCAACGAGGAAGAGAAACCGAAAATCTCATGAGGAAGAGGACACCAAGAATAAAACTCTAAGACAAGGAAAATTGGGACGGAACATATATGAGAAGATGATTCACAAGTGTGAAAGGTGATAAATGCAATAACTCTACGTAACAACGAGAAATCACATTATGGAATGAAAGCCTAAGTGATGGAAGCATTCAATAAACCATCGACACAACAACTTCCAACCGCTCGAGTTGACCACAAAAATGGCTACAAAAAGTATTACAAGACTCAAGACGAAAAACAACAACAACAACAACAACAACAACAAAAACAACAACAACAACAACAACAACAACAACAACAACAACAACAACAACAACAACAACAACAACAACAACAACAACAACAACAACAACAACAACAACAACAACAACAACAACAACAACAACAACAACAACAACAACAACTACATAACCTACACAATGCTAGACGAAAAATCGGTGTCAATGAAGGACAAACTCGCAAAGACATGTTTGACCATCTTCCTAACCTCTCGAATCGCTTCGAAAACCCTTGTATTTCATCATTTACTACAACATGTTTTGTTTTCACACGTTTTCTTTGGGTAAGGGTTACCCCGGTGATTTTATATATACCAAAATGAGTACAAGTAGAGAGCAGAAAAACTCTCTTGTTCAAACAGGGACATGCCCCTGAAAGTAAGCAAAGCAAACCACCCCAACAAGGGAAAAACCAAAACAAAAAACAAAAAACAACCTAGACCATAACTAGGACATTAACCCCATACAACTATGACATCAACCGCCATAATCAAATAAAACGTGTTCCCCCACACCCCAATCCACCAAAGCGCTAGCAATATGAGCCAAGTTGCGAAATTTTAATGTAGATAGCTTCATTCGAACAATGTAGTTGCGAAATTTCACACGTTAGATCACTTAGACTTCTACTTTTGAACACTCGTAATACGTTAAAACTTTACACTATCCCATGTATTCTTCTCAGGAATCCAATGATTTTGCATGATTAACTACCATTTATGTAACCCTCTTGACATGCAACATATCCTTAAACTCTCACGTTAACGCTATTTAGACTTTTAACTCTTGCGATGAATATAACGATATCTTTCACGACAATCACTGAAACTCGCAAACTCTCTACCTGAAATCTCATCACTAGCAACGAGTTCTTGCAAACTTCTAATTCCGTCGATTGAACTAACCATTTATTTTGACATAAATCATTGATTAACTTATTGCACTCTCGCGACCCTTACCATGATCTAAACCCTTATCGACTCACAACCCTTGTACCAAACTAGATTTCTTAAATGCACGACTAGTACACGAACAAAAACCTCTTGGAACTTATGTTTCTTTTATGACTATCTTGCCACTACATTCTCGTTCTAAAGACTAACCTTTTTCTTATATATACGTTTCTGCATACACCGATATCTACAAACGACTCTCGTAAGACTCTACGGATCTACATCTTTAGCTTGTGTATCCTACTTATTCGGATCCCTTGCAATTGGACTTGCATATCCAAGACACGACACTTCATACAAACAACGACAAATTTACTTTCGGGAATGAAACTCCCTAAACATGGGGAGAATGTAACGCCCACACCAAGAAAACCCCGTACTATATTATATAAATTTCATGGTAAATTCTTGTGCCATCTTTACAAACAATTACACAAAAAGTTATGTGAACAGAAGATCCATAATCGGTAATAATACAACTAACACATGGTGCATGGCCATCTTTACACCAACTACAGTTCCCAAAAAGTCCCTAACACTATATCTAACCCCTATACACGTGCGGAATCCGTGTATAGTATCGGTTCAAGAACGGAGAGGATGAACATTATGATGAACACAATAATATAAAAATATGATTAAACCTGTGAGACAAATGCGCACGAATTCCCCAACTCGTCTGATACAACCTCTAGAGATATTCAAAATCCCTCTCTTTGGTCTACACGTCTTTTATCTCCCAATGGCCAACGCTCTCTAATGAGGCATAAGGGTGTTTATATACTCCACACCCTTATGCATACAAGGCCTAAAAGCCCAAGCCCAATATACTAACACCTAACATAATTAATTAAATAAGCAAGCCCACAAATAATTACTAGGCTAGCCTACCAATAAATTCTAGTTTACATTTATTTAATAGACAAGCCATAAGTTATTTCCTTACAGTCTTCCCCTTGGCTTGTGGTATTAAATATCTTCATCTTTTGAAATTCTTCTTCTTAACTGGCTGGTGTAGGTGTTGAAGAAGATCCCGTGACAATCTTCATTAGGATTCTCTCAATCAAAATCAGCTTGAACTTTTAGAAATGAGCAAGTAACAAGAGGAGGATTCTCATATACTTGTTTCTCTTGAGTGAACTCTGGTTCTTGTTAGAATCTTTGGTAACTATCCTCAAATTCCTTTGAATTTAGAGGATAAAATATAAAAACCTCTATCTTAGGCAAACTTGGTTGTAGCTCTTGATCTGAGATGGCAAATTTCTTGATTTATCAGCTCTGCATCTTTATTTTTTTGGGTAAAGGGTTACCCCGGTGATTCTATATATATACCGCAAAAAGGAACAAGTAACAAGGAGAGTCCTTGCTAGTTCATGCTTGGGGCATACCCCAGAGCACGTAAACAAAGCACAAAAAGAAAAACAACCAAAAAGAACAACCACCTAGCACACACTAGGAAAAGACAAGACAAAAGACTATGTCACGCCGTCTTGGTCACGGAGACTACCTCCAATCTCCCAGTCCTCAAGAATGCAACAAACTCAATGATTCCTTCTTAACTTCAGACCCATCAACCTGCTACGCAGAATATCCCTAATAATTGCTGCAAGAGAATCTGGCGGTCGAGCATGATTCTGAAAGATACGGTTGTTCCTATCCTGCCAAATGTAATAAGCAGAAGCGTGAACCACCAGCTTAGCCACAGTAATCTCCAAAGAAGCGACATGCTTGTCGACAAAGAAACCAGAAATATCCGCCCAAACTGGATCAAGCTCCGCAAGGCACGTCCACCCACGAACACGGCACCAAACCTGCGAGGAATAAGAGCACTCGAAAAAAAGATGACTATGAGAGTCCCATGCTCTGTAGCATAGCAGACAACACACCATGTTCATATTCCTCTTATGCAAGCATCCCAAGCCAAGATCTTGTCTTGAGTAAGAAGACGTTCACGTAATATAAGCCAAACCAGAAATGCATGGCGAGGGATACACTGGGCAAACCAGACAAACTTAGCCCACAGAACCAGGGGGCATGAGGCCTATCGAATCCCACACCAGAAAAGAGGAGAAGTCTGCCCAACTGCCACCACATTTCCTTTTAAGCTTATCATCCACACCTTCCGTGACAACCGTACCAACAACCTCTGTAAGGACAGGAAACTGGTCATCCCATTCAGGAGGCCATAAACCACCCCTCTGGTTGAAAAAATCAGCCACCGAAGAAGTAGTACAGAAACCTGCATTATAAATAGTACGGTGAGTAATGTGATGACACAATGGCCCAGATTCAGACCATTTGTCATACCAAATAGAAGTGCTCCGGCCATCGCAAATAACAGACCAAATAAATTTCCGAATCAAAGGACGAATGGAGCAACTTTTCTTCCAACTCCAGGAACAATCCTTAGGGCACGAGTATTCCCAAAAAGATTTATTTTTAACCCGATAAGTATGAACCTAAGCGATCTAGAAGGAGTTTCTTTTTACTAGGATACTCCAAATGTGGGACGCCATGAGAGCCTTGTTCACATCCGCCACACGACGAATACCAAGACCCCCTTCAAACTTGGGGAGACACACATCTCTCCACGTAACTTTAGCCAGATCCTTCCTAGAAGGGCCATTGTGCCACAAGAATCCCTCATCTTCTTCTCAATCGACGAAATAATACTGGTGGGAAGAATGAACACCGAGGCCCAATAGATGTGTAAAGAAGAGAGAACGGAGTTAATGAGCTAAAGCCTACCAGCAAACGAGAGGAACTTGTTCCTCCAACTCATGATGTGGTTGTCAAGGCCATCTAAAAGAGGAGCACAATCGCGGGCACAAAGTCTAGTAGAAATCAAGGGGACACCCAAGTAACGAACCGGAAGAGTACCCTCCGCCATATTCACAACGGACATAATAGCCGCTTTAATGTGGTTCGAAACATTGCAGAAATAAATCGTACTCCTGTGCGGGCTCGGGACCAACCCGGACATCCTGGCAAAATTGTTCAAGGATTGAATAATACAAGTAGTTGACACAACATCCCCTCTAGCAAAGATAAAGAGGTCATCTGCAAAGCAAAGATTAATAATACGTTGCTTGTCACACCTATAATGAAATCTAAAGGTCGGACTATCACGAGCATCATCATGAATCACACGGGTAAGAATTTCCATAACCTATGTGAAAAGATAAGGAGATAAAGGACAACCTTGTCTCAGCCCTCTCTTACCCCTGAAATAACCACAAAGGTTGCCACTGACACATATAGAGTAGGATGGGGTAGAGACACATGTCATAATCCAGCCAACCATAATCGGGCGGTAATCAGTAACTGCCGCAGGGTTGGTTACCTTAGGGATCAAACCAATAATAGTATCATTGAGCTCCTGAAGAAGTTTCCCAGTTCTAAAAAAATCCTGAACAGCAGCACAAACGTCATTACCAACAATCGGCCAAGCTTTCTTGAAGAAGGTAGCCGAATAACCATCAGGACCCGGCGCTTTGTTATCACCCATATCAAATATCGTCTCCTTAACCTCTTCCTTGGTAACATTACGAATCATATGAATCGCAGCAGAGTGGTCAAGAGAGGCATGGGGAGGGTCCGGGTTCAAGTGAAGCTCAATATTACCCACCCTACAAAGAAAAGACTCACAGTGTTTGACAAAGGCAGCTGAAACAGCATTACCCTCGTGTTTAGTACCACTGGTGTCATAAATAACATCAATCCTGGTTCTGTGATTTTTTCATTTGAGAGAAGCATGGAAGTATGCAGTATTAAAGTCACCAGACGCCAGCCAATGAACCTTAGACTTCTACTTAAGAAAGTTTTCCTCGTCTAGAGAAGCTTCATTAAGATCATTCAAACAACTGGATTCTAACACACGAAGAGTCCTATCATAAGGGTCAATATCAATCTGCCGTTGAATACCATCAAGCTTTGTATGAAGGGAAGTCACCTTAGCATACAGGTTACCTTACTTGAATAAGAGAGAGCGCATGGGAGGGTTCAACAGCTTCAACTTCTTAGCAAGAAAAAATTGATGAACCCCTTAATATTGGTGCCCCAAATAGCCGAGACAGCCTTAAAAAAACCAGGCTTAGTAGTTAGGAAATTCGCGAACTTAAAAGGCTTAGGTTTGCGAGCCTGCTGTATATTGAGCTGCAGAACACAAGGGCAATGATCAGAAACACGGTAGGGCTGAAAATTGCGCAGGCTGTAGGGAACATGTCCAGAAAGGCCGTATTCCCCATCACTCTAATAGTCTTCTTAAGAATACCAAGCCCTTATTAGGTTTTTGAGTCTAAGTGAAATGAAGCCCAGTACTATTAATATCAATCACCTCAATATCCGTGATACAGTCTTTGAAGTCTCCCATACCAATATCTTTCCCAGAGGAGGCAACCAGTTTATCCTCCAGATTCAAGATCGGATTGAAATCACCAAGAAGGACCCACGGGCTATCCTTAATAAAAGTTTTATGTAACTGAAGCCCCTCCCACAAGTGTCTCCGAAGGATATAATCTCTGCATCTTTTTGTTCATCAAATGCAATGATGCATTTAGCTTCCCCTTGACTTGTGAGTGATTTCTTTAAAATCTTTGGAATCTTCACTTGAACCAACAACTTCCCCTAAACAGTAGCTTTTTTCAAGATAGGGAAGTCTTGTCCGGCTGGTTCATTAACTTGGGCAACAGCAATAACAACTTTCTATCAACACAATCATCAGCTTTGTCCTCTTTCAATCGTCAACCTGTCTGACAAATAAAAAAAATAAGACATATGATGAATGGTCTCTAGGTCAGTAGGTGAGTAACACTGCTTTAACCGAAAACCCTAATACTGATTACAAGTTTTCTATAAAACATCCCCTTAATCTATGACCCCTTTTAACTTACCCTTAGCTGAGTGTTCCCTCGGCTAACGACTTTCCCTAAGATAATACATATATTATCTCTTCTCCCCCTAGGATAATGCCTATTATCTCCCCCGGAGATAATGACTTCCATTTAGATAATGCTTATTATCCCCTCCCCTCACCCCCTAAAAATTGGTTATATTTTGGTGGGGCACACCGTCATGCACAAAACCCACACAAATGAAACTTCTCAAATTAACCTAGCCAGGACATAAAACAACAATAAAAAAATTAAATACACACACAAGAAAATTAAAAAATTAAACAAATAATGAACCAAGTCAACCATGACAATGTATCTAAGGGATTAATCGTATGAATCTAACTGAGGAACCCTTTCCAGTTTCTGTTACTCGAACACGTCCAGGTGATTGCCAGTATCTTGATCATCTTACACTCACGTTCCTTGCCTTTGCTCAGACTGTTTGTCACTTTACTATATTTTTAGTGCATTAATTATGAACATATACCGATCACAAACATATCCTAGGTAAGTTAAACATGTAGTCTATCTAGTACGAAGATTCCCTACCCCATATTTTCACATCTCTATCCAGAAGTCTGGAACTAAGCTCGAGAGTTTAGATGATAATAGAAAGAATAGATCACATAGACTTTGGGTATAATATACAAGTCAACGAACTTCCCAGTGGTGCTTCAATCAGGCTGCAACCGGATGGGTGACACGTAGTATGCATTAGTGACAAAGGCTAAGGGATTTGGATACTTGAGGGTCTGTTTTGCTGTGCTCTTAGGCATCTTTCAGGTGTATTTTTTTTAGTATTTTGTATTTTATTTGTGGTGATCTACAGCACGTATGCATGGACACTCCAGGTCATCGCTCTTGCAAAGTAGAGGAGAGCCTCACGTACTTGCAAAGCATCCCCAGGTCATTGCTCATGCAAAGCAGAGGGAATGCTGACTTTTTTAGCTCAATTTCACACTCTTGGATTCAATCTTATGTATCAGGAATACAAACATATAGTCAAATAAACATGCACAAAACCTAAGTGTGTGTTTCCAATAATATGCCATATGTTATTTTCAAGTGTGTGACACATACCATTTCTGATTCAGAAACAGAGCCTACCAACATATCACCGTGGATCATGTCTTTCACATTTGCCTTACGCGTGTCAGCCATTCTCAGAACGAAAGTTTATTTCACTTCCCACCTTCTTAAAAACAAGCACGAAACACATTTAAAATTAAAAGGCCACAATTTTAGGTCTCTAATCAACTCTTCCCCTACTTTTTATATTTTTAGTGACACTATTTTTTTCATTTGTTTTTTTCTCATTTTGTTTTCATTTTTTTTTTCATTTTTTAAATGAACACACTGACACCTAACCAAGTCAAAACAAATAAATTTACAGACATCTGGCCAAGCTAACCTTAAAGTATATTAGCTAAAAAATCTTGAGAATTGGGTTTTGACTCACACAACTTTACCGCTTCAACATTTAAACAACCAAATTAGAATGATACCTTTTTGTTGATTTCATATCTTTACCTCTCAAGGAAACATACCCCTTGTTTTACAATATTGCATGCCATGAAGTGGAGTGATGACTCCTATCTTGTTTTTGGAACAATCACTTATCAATAAACAAAAAAAATGTTAGTGATAATCCTCCTTGACTGTTCCTGCACAAGGTGAGAGATCAGTTAGCCAAAGGTACCCAAGCCATCGTTGTTCTAGGTACTCCTGAAGAATCCATAAATGAGACTTCCTTCAAGCACATCCCCTTTGTGAAATCAGGGATTTGAGGTGTTGCTGCCTTGACACTTGGTTTCCAAATTTTAGGTGATTTAACAGTTGTTTTAGTCACCTTTGGAGTTGTGAATTTAGGTGTTTCAACCTTTTTAAGTTTGGACTCATTCTTCAAAACAGTTTCAGTTACCTTAGGAGGGGTAACTTTAGGTTTTTTGAACTTCTGTTGTTTTGGAACAGGTTTATTCACTTTTAAATGAATTTTTTTGTAACTTGGAAAACTAGAAGTTTGATTTGATAGTTTTCTTTGAGCTTTGGCTACTGTTGATCAGAGGGTTTTATCATAGGATTGGTAGTCTTCACTGCCTTCGCGGGTTGCACCTTCATTGGCTTAGACTTAATTAAATCCTGTGATGAAACCCTTTGACTCCAAGGATATTAGGGCTCATAGGGGCGATAAAGATAATTTCGGGCAATATGAACAACATTGCCACAACTAAAGCAAGTTTGCTTCTTTGGATAGGAGTCATACGTGTAACCATTGATCTTCTTCGGCTGGTGAGGAGCAACATGGCCATGTGTCTGCATCTTTGAGATGTATGCAGATCTAGTGTTGACTCTTGGCTGGTTCCTAGAAGTTTGTGCAGAGCTTGTCTTTGATATGGAAGCACCATTTATGCAATTGCAAGTGCATGAACCACATAAAGAGATTGGAGATATAGCCACTCCCTTGAGCTTTTCATCTTTTACCACAGCTGCAGATGTCATGCGTGGTGGCTTAATGATGATCTTGGGCCTTTCAAGTTTAACTCCACTTGTAGATGCATCGGTGGATGACCCTAAACCATTAAATTTTAAGGTAAATGAGGGTAAATCGTATCCATACCCTTGCTCTTGATCGAACATGGATCAAGATCATAAATATCATCCCCTCAGGTCTTGTTGTCATGACCACCCTTTCCTGTTCTATTTCATCAATAACCTTAAAGTAGACAGTATCAATTTATAAATACTGTTTTAGCTTCTTCTCAGAAAACAGGAGTTTTCACCTCATTCCCAGCCACCTCAATAACTCCCTTTAAACTGGAACCTGCACCCTCAGAATTGGAGTCATGACTTCTGTTATACGTTTGGCACTCAGCATCATCCTTTGATACATCCTCTACAGTCCCTTCAACTACACAGTTTGCATGACTTTCAGGTTCAGTTGAATCTTTATCTGACCTTTTCCCATAAGTCATAGTTGCCTTAATATCTAATTCCTCCTAGGTCGTTGGTGTCATCCTCAACAAGACGCTATCAACTGGAAGAGCAACTTCCTTATATCTAGACCCAGATCTATCAACCTGATCATCATCAAGTAAAAGTCCCACTATATTTCTGGGAACTGGAGGAGGAATAATGCTATTTAGACCCTAAGAATTTTCTGTTCCTATCCAGATTTATCTTTACCAACCTGTCTAGTCACAATAGCACAAGATAATGATTTACCAACGTCCATCATACATTGATTCCTGAGCTAAATGGTGTCATATTTGACAAGCAATTCATCGTATTTATGTTGCAAATCATCTAACTGCTGTTTCAACTTAGACACTTCTATCTTAGAGGATCATTTCAATGGCTAGGTCGTGATATTTTTTAATATAATCTTTCAGAGCTTTCACCTTCTCTTCACTCTTAGCCAATCTTCCCTTAAATGAACTAGTGGCAAATTTTGCATCAAATAATTCTCTTTCTAAATTTATTCGAATCTGTCTTAGACCAGGAATTAGACGAGCACATGTTGGATTAGAACATATTGGTATTTCAGCATCATCACCTTCGACCACAAGGACATGTCGCTTATTCTCTTCATTCCTCATTTCCTACATATGCTTTGACCAAAGCATGCCAGAAATCTTGAGCAGTTTTGCATTTTCCGATCATTGGGCAATTTCTTGAGATAAAACCATAGTCATAATTGCATAGGCTTCTTTATCTTTGTTAATTCTTTCCCTGTCATCATTAGAATATTCATCGTGAGTTTTAGAAGTACCCGCTTTAGTTCCTGTAAGATGTGTCAGTTCGAAAGTACCGTTAATCATATATCTCCACAACCCCACACATTTCAGATGTTTTATGAAACGAAATTTCCAATCTTGATTATTGTCAGGAGTGAGCTAACGAGGAAGACAAGTAGGAGTAGTAGAGGAAGTCTCAGATTCACTCATTTTGACGATTAAATACAGGTGACAGCCTAATCACTTGCTCAAAAAAATGATTCACCAAAACTGTGATTCCCGAAAAATACTGACTCAACTGAACACCTCCGATTACAACCGAGAACTCTGCAAGTTGAACCGAGAAGCTTAACAGAGTCGAAATGCTGCAGCCGAACAGAAAACCTTCAACTTGAACACACAGTTTCTGATCGAGAACCAATTGCAACTTGATTTCACTCCGATGGCTCGATTTACTACGGCCTTGATTCCATATCCGGTCGAAATCAACAACACAACAAGATTTACTTAACTCCGGTGCAAATGAGGACACAACTATGAACATAACTTGAATGGAGAATGATGAATCGTGTGTCACGGTACCCCGAATGAAACCGTGAACCCGAGATTGGGATGTGAACCAAATTCCGACAGTAAAACACTCTTGCACTTGCGAACCTTGATTCCGATAATATAAGAACCAAGAACCTCCTTTCCTAACTATGAACCAGAGGTATTCGATTGAATACTTGAACCGAATTTGGAAACGAAACTATCCGGGAACTTGTTTTGTGATCAAGAACCCGGAGCAAGAACCTTCAAACCAAAATCCAAACACGATCGAAAATAAACAGTTCGATCGAAAATGATCGAAAACCTGAACTCGATGGAGAACCACAGTAGAAATCCTTAATTCGATAGAGAACCGTAACCCGATCAAAAACCTCGACCTGATCGAAAGACTCAGCTTGATCGAAAAACAAACTTGAACCCTAAGCAAAAACTCCTTATCTCAATCGAAAAACAAACACAAGCCTGATCGAAAACGTGTTGTAAAGATCGAAAATCAGTTGGTAGAATGGAAAACTTGTTGAGAAAGTTTGTCAACATGTTACTTGTGGAATGATTGCTCGAAATCCACTTTATATAACTTGTATCTCAATCGAGAACTGTCACAAAGTCACACCAGGGACGAAAATGAGTTGTCTTGGATGAAAACTTGTCAACCAAGTCAATCAACCGCAAATCCCGAGATAGATTCAAGCGAGATCTTGTTTCCAAATTTGTTTCTTGGACGAAAACTAGCAGAATTCGTCCACAAGGTTAAAATCACTAATTCAGGGACGGAAACCACCAGATGTGAATCTAGCTTATAGACACGTTTTTCAGAGACAAAAACCATGGGAGATGGGTTGAAAACCTCAAGCTTACCAAAAATCACCTGATACTCATAAAAACTTCAAGAAAACCATTATACATTCTTGAACCGATATCGTGCAAGCCATGAAACAACCGTTTCTTGGCTCTGATACCAATTATAGGTCCCGAAAAGTCCCTAACACGATAACTAAATCCTATACACGTGCGGAATTCGTGTATAGAATCGATTCAAGAACAGAGAGGATGAAGAATATGATGAACACAATAATATGAAAATATGACTAAACCTGTGAGATGGATGCACACGAACTCCCCAACTCGTCTGGTACAACCTCTAGAGATATTCGAAATCCCTAGCCTCTCTGGTCTACACGTTTTTGATCTCCCAATGGCCAACGCTTGCTAATGAGGCATAAGGGTGTTTATATACTCCACACCCTTATGCATACAAGGCCTAAAAGCCCAAGCCCAATATACTAACACCTAACATAATTTACTAACTAAGCAAGCCCACAAATAATTACTAGACTAGCCTACCAATAAATTCTAGTCTACATTTATTTAATACACAAGCCATAAATTATTTCCTTACACCAACAATCATATGTATATATATATATATATATATATATATATATATATATAGGGTTAGGATCCTGCGAAAACACATATTAAAACCCACGTAACTTTTTCATACGTTAACAATTTTTTATAAAATTTGCGCCAAAAGTCTTAGAATTGCGTTATCTTTAATTCTGGAGCAAAATAATAAAAAAACTTAAAGTTTTTTTCTTCGTGTGATGCACATGTGCATCATATAATAAAAAAAGTAATAAAATCTTATTTTTTTTCTTTAAATCTAAAGATAACACAACTATAAGAGTTAGTATGCAATTTCTTTTTAAACCTATTAATGTATATCACATGTATGAGGTTTTTTTTTTTGAATGATGCACATGTACATCATTCAATAAAACGCAAAAAAATGATGAAAATATATGACATATGGTGCGACTAAGAAAAAAATATATTAATTCATACTAAAAGTATGAGTTTTTTTTTTTGTGATTCACATGTGCACCACACAAAGAAAAAAAATATATAAAAAAATTAAAAAAGCTTTAAGTTTTTTAAAACTTTTATAGGATTAAAGATAACATAATTTTCAGACTTTTGGTGCAATTTAAAAAAAAATATTAACGTATGAAAAAGTTATGTAGGTTTTAAGATTTGTTTACGCAGTTCTCACAAAAAAAGGGTGTTTTCGCATGATCCTTCCCCTGTATATATATATATATATATATGTATATATATGTATATATATATATGTATATATATACACGCACACACACATATGATAACGGTCTATTATCTTAACCACACATACATTTAGAATTTGATGTTATCATGGTTCAGAATAGTATGGAGGAAGGTAATAATGAAGATGTTGTTCCTATTCCTTTAATCAAATATGATCATGTTAGAAAGTTCAAGAAAAGCATGAGGGATATTATGGTTGAGCAGCATAACAAACTTGCTAAGGCAAGGCAGTTTAACAGGGATATGATCTTAAAAGTTAGGGTTGCTTCTGCTGATGATTCTAAATGTGAGGCTTTCAAAAACCTTCCCACTAATGTTGTAGCTGTTTTTGCTGTTAAATGTGCTCCTAATGGAGATGTGGCTGGTTTTTTAAAGAAACAACTTGCCAAGGAAGAGAGATTGAGGAAAGAAGAGGCAAAGAAAAATGTGGAAAAGCGGTCTTATGCTAATGTTGTTCAAAGTGATGAGGTAGATCAGGAGTTGAAGGAAGTAAAATATATTCTACCCGCTATTCTCCCTAATGGTGAAAAATTCATGATAATAAATCCAAAGTTTATTGAGCAGAAAAGAAAGGTTTATAAAAATCACCTGTATGGCTACTTTATTGGTACAGTGTGCATGATTGGCTGGGTCAGATTTCATATTTCCAAAATGTGGAAAACTTTTGGGATCGAAGAGGTCATCACAAATGGTAATGGTATCTTCTATTTCAAGTTTAAGGATGAAAAGGGACCTATGAATGTGCTGAAGTCAGGTCCTTGGGCCATTGGAAGTATACCTCTGTGTGTCCATAAATGGAAGGCAGGTATTGTCTTAGAAAAGGTTGAACCCAAGGTTGTTCCTAATTGGGTTACCTTCCATGGTTTACCTTTGGAGATGTGGAATATAGAAAGCATATGCAGTATTGCTGGCTGTGTGGGTAAACCAACCAGTAATATTTGATAGCATAACAGCTGAAAAGTGTAGTAAAAAAGAGAATGCTAGTTTTGCAAGAGTTCTGAATGAAGTTCCAGTTCATGAAACTCCTCCTAGTTCTATTAAGGCTTCTTACCCTGTGAATGAATATGGGATCCAAAAGAATATTGACATTAGCATTGAATTTTCAAAATTGCCAGTGAGTTGTCATCACTGCTTGGTCTATGGTCACTCATTTGAGTCTTGTATGAATAGAATGTTAACAGAAGATGAGGTTTTGGAAAGGGATAAGGCTACTAAAGGTGTTGAAGCAACCTCTGAACCTCTTGTAAGTGTCCCTGATGCTGCCCCAGAGGTTTCTAAGCCTGTAGTAATTAATAATCCTCATGTAAGTGTCTCTGATGCTGTCCCTGAAAATACTAAACCTGTGGCTACTAATGATCACCATAACTTAAGACAAGCTGATAATAACAAAGGTCCAAGGACTAATAATAATGCTAGGAAGCCTCATGTTGATGCTGATGGTTTTCAATTGGTTGTAAACAAGAGGAATTCACACAATAGGCAGTCCGCCTTAAGGAATTCTGAGGAAAATAATGGGAATGGGAACAAGGGGCATGTAGTCAATGCATCCACTAGTTCAGCAAAGAAGAGAAATCAACAAGAATGTCAAAATATGAATAGTGGTAAGGCATCCTCTAGTAGAACACTTGTGACTATCCAGCAAGATCAGAAAAAGGTTGGTGCTAATAACAATTTTGAGAATCTTAATGCTGCTAGTAAAGGGGGTAGTAGTGAGGAGAAGAAGCATGTTCAGAAAACTGGTAACAGGAGCAATCAGGAGAATGACAAGTCTAGTAAGAATGGGAGGTCACAGGACGACAAAAATGTCCATGGTAGGGTGTTTATTCCTAAGGGGCAGCAACATAATAAGAAGCTTATTCCTCCTGACAAGTTTGTTCCTTTGGAAATTTCTAATCCTTTCAATGTCCTGGAGGATATCACAACTGATATCACAAATGCTACTCAAAGTAACTCTATATATCAGCCTAATGAGGAGTTTATTCCTGTCAATAAATAAAAAATTCTCACTACAACTCTAGAAAGTTATTACAAAAGCATGTCTGATGATGATGAAAGGGACGAGGTAGTTGTTCATGTAACAAATAAAATTGTTCCACCTTTTGAAAGAAGAAGCTCTTGGAGTTTTGCACAAAGAAAGTTGTTTATGATTTTATGTAACAAGAATGTCTTTGAAGCTGTTATGGAATGTATTTTGGCGGATGAGAGGAATGCTGAAGATGTTTGTGATATGCAAGATGATTTAAATGAAAATAATGAGGAAAAGGAGAATGAAATGAAGGTATTTGGGCCCCCAACTTGATTCTTTGAAATGAAGATTCTAGCTTGGAATGTGTGGGGCTTGAACAATCTTGATAGGATTGTTTTACTTAAAAGAGTTTTGAGGAAGAATGGTATTTGGGTTTGTGGTTTTCTTGAAACCGGATTGGGATCAAACAAACTTTATTCTGTAAATCAACAAATTAGTAATCAGTGGAGGTGGATTTTAAATGTTGTCTGCTGTAGGGAATAGGCTAGAATAGTGGTTGGATGGGATTCATCCAAAGCTGGTGTTCAAGTTATTGATATGAATGACCAGGCTGTGCATTTTATTGTTAATTCTCTTGAGGGTAAGGAAAGTTTCCTTTGTTCCTTTATCTATGGGCACATTACCACTGTCAAAAGGAAATTGTTATTGCTTGATCTTGTTTGTCATAGTCAGCTTATTAGTGAGCATCCTTGTGTGTGTATGGGGGATTTCAATATCAATTTTGATCCTGCTGAATCTACCTTTGTTAATTTTAAGATGAACTCTTTTATATCTCAATTCGAGGATTGTCTTACTTCTTGTGGGTTAAGTGATTGTTGCTATCATGGGTGGAAATTTACTTGGAGTAGTAAGCCAAAGACTAGTGGTGGCATTCTTAAAAAGTTGGATAGAGTGGTTACTAATCAGAATTTCAGTTCCATTTTTGAAAAAGCTATAGTGGAGTTTCTTCCATTCTATACTTCTGATCATTCTCCTATGTTACTTTAATCTGATAACAGTTGTAAGCAGAAGGCAAAGGCCTTTAGGTTTTTGAACTACCTAACCTATAACCTGAATTTCATGATATTGGTGTCGAGGGTTTGGAAAATAATTGTGTTGGTTTAAAACTGTTTGGGCTTGTTTCTAAGTTAAAAGGTTTAAAGAAACCTTTTAGGAGACTCAATTTTTGTCATGGCTTATTTGAAAGGACTTAGAAAATTAAAATTGAATTGGAAAGAATACAAAAAGAGATGGTGGATGATCCTGGGAATGGCTCTCTTAGGGATGAAGAATTTATGTACTTGAATGCTTATAAAGATGCTTTGATTGATGAATACCATTTCAATAAACAGCAGTCTAAAATAAATTGGTTGAGAGATGGAGATAGCAATACAAAGTTTTTTCATGCTGTTGTCAAAGTAAGAAAGAAAAGAAACAAGATCACCATGATTAAGGATGCTGATGGTGAGGAGTACTATAGAGATCAAATTCTGAAGCCTTTGTCAAGCACTTTAGTAATTTCCTAGGCAAGAAGGATCAGTGGACGAAGTCTCTGATCTTGAATCCTTATTTGTTAATATTATTCCTTCTGAAATAGCTGATGCTATGGTTGGTCCTGACACGAAATCTGAGATTAAGGAAGCTATGATGGATATTGATGATGACAAAGCTCCAGGACCTGATGGGCTTACTGCAAAAAATTTCAAAGCTGCCTGGGGAGTTGTAAAAGATGATGTCTGTGATGCTGTTAGGGAGTTTTTTAGTAATGGGAAACTCTTAAAGGAGGTGAATGCTATATCAATATCATTAGTTCCTAAAGTTTTTTTGGGGTAAAGGGTTACCCCGGTGATTCTATTATATACCCCAAAGAGCAAGAAGAGTCCAAGCTAGTTCATACTAGGGACATGCCCCAAAGTACATAAAACAAAGAAACAAGAAACACCATAAGAAAAAAACCACCTAGCACAAACAAACTAGGAAAAAATAAAACCATAAAGGACTACGTCATGCCGTCTTCATCATGCGAACCGTCCTCAACACCCCATTCTCTAAGAATGTATTGAACTCTAAGCGTCTTCTTAAATTTGACGCCCATTAGTCTGCTGTGAACTGTATCCTAAATAAACTCAACAATGGAATCGGGAGGCCGAGATTGATTTCTAAAAAGACGAGAGTTCCTTTCCTGCCAAATGTAGTAGGCCGAAGCATGCATGACAAGCTTGGCAACAATAACCTCGATGGAGGAAAACGATCCACCAATAATGTGGTTGGAAATCCGCACCCACGTCATGGCAGCCCCTATAATACACTTCTTCGAGCGAGCACAATGCCAAACCTGCGATGAATAAACACAATCGAAAAACAGGTGATGGTGCGAATCAAAGTTCCTAAAGCAGAGGATGCAGCACATCATATTCATGTTCTTTCTTCTGCTGAAGTCCCAACTCAGAATCTTATCCTAAGTAAGAAGCCGCTTACGCATGATTAGCCAGGCCAGAAAGGCATGACGGGGAATGCAATGGGCGAACCAGACAAACTTGGCCCAAGGATCCCCATGAGCACGATGGCGAACTGATTCCCAAGCCACAGATGATGAGAAATAAGCCACCTTATCATCAATCTTCCATTTCAAGGAGTCCTAAAGTTAATAATCCTTCTTGTGTGACTGACTTCAGGCCTATTGCTTGTTGCAATGTTATATACAAGTGTATCAGCAAAATCTTATGAAACAGGATCAGGGGTATGCTGGGGATAATTGTGGATGAAAATCAGAGTGCATTCATTCCACGCAGGCATATTAGTGATAATGTTCTTCTTACTCAGGAACTTGTGAGACGATATAACAGAAAGAGGGGGGTGTGGAAAGGTTGCTTACAAGATTGACATCCAAATCGCCTATGACATTATGGATCTTGATTTTATGAAAGCTATTCTGGGATATTTTGGGTTCCCTAGGACTATGGTTGGTTGGATTATGGAATGCTTGAACACTGCTTCTTTCTATATTAATTATAATGGTCAGCAACATGGATTCTTTAAGGGTCTAAGAGGATTGAGGTAGGGTGATCCATTATCACCATATCTTTTCACTTTGGTCATGGAGGTCTAACTTAATTATTAAAAGAAATATTAGGATTAACAAGGAACTTCAATATCATTGGAGGTGTGAGAAACTCCAATTAACCCACTTATGTTTTTCTAATGACTTGATGTTGTTTTGCAGGGCTAAAAAAGAATTTTGTGCAGATCATTAAAAATGCTTTGTCTGTGTTTAGCAGGGCTTCTGGATTAGCTCCCAATCATCTAAAAATCACTGTGTTTTATGGTAGTGTTGCTGAGAGTGCTAAGAGAGTTTTGGATACCATCATGCCTTTTAAATATGGTAAACTCCCTGTTAATGTTTTGGATGAAATTTAAGGAATGATGAGAAGGTTTTTGTGGGTTCATGAAACTAACGCCAGGGGTAAAATTGGACTTAAGTGGGACAATGTGTGCCAAAAATGGAAGAATGGAGGGTTGGGAGTGAGATCTCTTAAGGTTATGAATACTGCTCTTGTTCAAGACACATTTGGAACTTGGTTTTAGGCAGAAGTTCTATTTAGGCTAAGTGGGTCAGAACTTATCTTGTGAAGGACAAGATTTATGTACCATAAGGCCAAGAGATGGTTGCAGTTGGTCTTGGAGGAAGATCCTTGATTGTAGGAAGCAAATCAGGATCCATATGATATGTGAGATTGGGAATGGGACTAAGGTCAATGCCTGGCATGACAGGTGGCATGAAATATGGCCTTTGGATTTGTATATTTCAAGAAGAGACATTATAAGAGCTGGACTTAGAGATGATTCTACTGTTGCTGAAATTGTGGATGTTAATGGGTGGAAATGGCCTTTGGATTGGTTTGGTAAGTATCGTGTCCTTAATTCTATTCAGTGTCCTGAAATTAGGAATGGTGTGATGGATAAACTTTGGTGGATAAGCAAAGATGGTGATATTGTGAACTTTAGCACATCCAGATACTATGTTGATCTTTTGGGTCCTAATCCTGAGGTACCTTGGGCTACTAGTTTTTGGTTTGCTCAAAGAATCCTAAGGCATGCCTTTGTCTTGTGGATGGCTGTTCAGTCTAAATTACTAACACACTATAAGCTGGATAGATGGAGCGGGATTGGGGATCACAAATGTGCCTTTTGTATCTCACAACCTGATAGCCATAATCATTTGTTTTTTGCTTGTAGCTTTTCAGGTCAATTATGGAGAAGGCTTAAGCTTAAAGCTAGAATGATGGATGCCCCGAATGAATGGAATGATATCAGGGGGTACTTAGGCAGTCTGCCTTCAAAAAAAGTCAAATTGGAATGTCATTAGAAAATTAACCATTGCTGCTACTGTGTATTTTATTTGGTAGGAAATATATTTTAGGTTGTTTCAAGAGAAAAAGGAGGAATGTGGAGGTAGTGGAGAGCCTAATTGCTGAATCTGTTAGGCTTAAATTAAAAAGCACTATAGTGAAGTATTCAGCTCAAGTTATGCATGCTGATGATGTATGGAAGTTCCTACCTCACTACTTATCAAATGATGGACAACTCTTATGATTTCTTGTGGGTGAGTGGTACTTATATGCAAGGTGTTTGTAGGACCAAGTATACTTATAAATCCTGGTGGTTTTTTGGTAATAATTCTTGGGGTGGGGGGTTCAAATGGGTCCTTCATTTTGATGTTGGGTTTCAGAATAAAACTAGGGTAGCTTTCTGGTGCAAATTTGCACTTCTTTTTCTCACTCTTTTTATTTCTGCTTTATTTTTGTTTTGTGTCACTCTGATGATGTGGATTCTTGGAAACAGGTCTCCCTTTATTTCTGCTGAGGTTTGGAGATGGCAAAGACATTTTATGCAACAGTGGCAAAGACATTTTATGCAACAGTGTTGCAAAAACCTTATTCTCGATGGTGAGTGGTGCAACTTGAGAGGTAGGATGAACCTTTCCTCCCTAAAATTTTATATTTCTAGCACTCCCTCAAGTTGCACAATCCCCTATCACTTTCATTGTGATGCTGCCTTTTTTTTTTCTGGTTCTGTTGGTCATGTTGTGTCTGCCCATTTGGGCTTTGGGTGGGGGATTTATTGGGATGGAAGGTGGTGGAGAGGCTGGAATCCAAGCATTTTGGTGAGATTTGAGGATGGGTTTATGTGACAACCCATAAGTTTCCCAAGTCAAATCATATAATAATATGTGTAATGTCATCTGTAAGCTATCATTGTCGGCTGCTGTCTATCATGTGTGGAGGGAAAGAAATAATCGATTTCATGGTAATAAACCTCGAAGGCCAAATATGGTAGTGGGGGATATCCTATTTGACGTTCGGTACAAGTTAATGGGATTAAAGTGCAAACCTGGTTACAGGGATAGAAATGTCATGACCATCTGGAGAAATCTGGGAACTTCGGTGTTTAATGATGGAGGCTAATTTCTTTTATTTTGTTTTGTTGTGATTGGGGTTCTTACCAGTAGTTTGCTGGGTGTGTTTTTTTGTTTTCACTCTGAAGGGGTATGCCCCTTAGAGAACTAGTAGGGATCTCACTCTACTACTTGTACGTTGAATGTTTTGTTTATAATACAAATCACTGGGGTAACCCTTTACCCAAAAAAAATATAATACGTGTAATTAACAGTTTCTGTGTGCATAGATCTGTGTTTTAGTTAACATAGATAACGTATTACGCAACTATCTGTTAGTCTTGGTGTAACCCTAAATTAATATTTCAACGATTGACCTTTAAAAACAAGAATATTATGTATATAATCGGTGGAACTTCAATAATAAGAAACGTTTCACAACAATATATGTAACTAAATATATAAAAAAAAATATTATCTCGTCACCTTTGTAGCATTTCAATACGTACGAAGTTCGTAACATTATTTGACGTAAAATAATCAATGAACGATAACGTTTATTCATTTATTCATCGACTACGTCCAATAATAAACCATTTTAATGTTTAGTACTTTTATAACGAAAACCCATTAGGGGTTTATATAAACAATCAACGTAAACGTTTTTCACCATTTAATACCATTCGACTTTAAACAAGACTTGTTATCATTTCTATTTTTCTTGAACTCGACTCGTTAGTCACCATGCACGTCCACGCCATGCATGATCAAAACCTTTGTCACCTTTGAGCCTAACCCGACCCGACACGCGATCACGGCTCAAACCGACACCGAACCACCTCCCATCGGTTTTTAGAGACTTAATCCACCACCTTTGCTTAATCCTTCCCTAATCACCCAACCAAAAAGCAAAGACTACTCACTTGTACCTCATTACCATCATCATCTTACACCACCTTTTCCTAAACCTCACATCACCACCCTAACACCTACATGTACAACCTTTGACCTCCTCCTCTCCTCCCATGCACCCTCAAGCCGCCCCCGTCCTCCCCTCTCGGCTCTCTCCATCTCGGTTCCACACCGACAAACCGCCACCACTACCTTGTGAACCAAACACCCCCTTTTCTATTTTGTACCACCCTATATAAGCATACTAAAGTAGAAACCCTAGAGGTTACTTTCATTACCTCCCATCATCAAACACACACTCTTTCCCTCTCTCCCTCTAAACCCGTCGCTCTCTCTCTCTCTCTTTCTACTCTCTCTCTAGTTTTCTTTTAACAAAGCACATAATACTTGAAGATCAAGCATTCTAGAAGCAACAAGGAAGCAAGATCTACCATCCTCCATCCATAATCACGTATTCTACAAGTTAGTAAACTTATTTTCTTGCTTTTCTCTAGATTTGCATGTTAGATGATCTAATTGTATGCATCTAACACTCCTACCTCAAGTCTTGGTTAAAATGGTGACTTTAAACTTATGTTTTCTTCTATAATGATAATAACCTACATGTTTGTTCTTACTGTTGTTAGATCTAGTAAACCTTATGTTATTGCTAGTGATTACATGTATTTTGAACTCCCCGTACATTACATTATATAGATCTAGAGAAAAACTAGTGTTATGATGCTAATATGTGTACAATGTGCCTTGGTTTTGTGTATAAACCACTAGATCGGAAAATTATGATTCTTAAAAACCCTAGATCCGAAATTTTGACATGTTATGAGATTATGGATAGCACCATACGACTTATTGATATGTTTGGACGGCTAAATCTATAAAAATAACACACTAAAAAGTCTCGGAAACTATAGATAAATTAGGGCAATTTTTGGATAGAAACTTCGACCCCTTTTAAAGTATATATAAAGTATGTTTTTAGCCATAAAAACCCTAGTATAAGATCCCTTTTGAAAATAGCTAAATTTGGGGCAAAACGAGACCAAAAACAGACATTTTACGGGCCCGGAAAATCCATTTTTGTAAAGTTATACAAATAAATGCCACAACTGATCTTGAAAACTTTTAGAGACTAAAATGACTTAAGAAATGTTTACAAAGTGTTTTGGTAAGTTACAAAACCCTAGAACGAGTCATAGGATCAAAACCGTCTAAATCAGACACATAACGGCAAAACCGACAAAACTAGGAACTTGGACTTTAGAACTTGTATTTTCTGATTTGATATGATATTTATGATGTAAATAAATGTATATTTATTTATGTGGTCATATGCCTTAGTCACATTTAGCAATACCGTGCAATACGGCTAAAACCGACAAAACGTGTATTTTTGACTTTAACCGTCGAAACTGTCATTTGTTTCTTTAAAAGTCATCCAAACTTATGAGATAATTATTTGGAATGACAAATTATTTCTAAACTAATTATTATCATGGGAATAAATAATATTTTTAATTAGGAAAATTGGAATTAAATAATCCAAGTTATTGGGTATTGGCGGATAATAATCCGAGTTCCAATATTGGCCTACAATAATCCCAATTATTTGGGTCTTGGAATTCATTGGGCTGTCGTTAATTTTTCACAAACTCCGTTAGTTGTGTGCTGACGTGGCACATGCCATGTCAGCAAGTATGATGCCACATCACCTGCCACGTCAGCAAAAATAATGCCACATCACCTGCCACGTCAGCAAGTACTAGCGGAGTTAGTGAAAAATTAACGGCGGCCCAATGAATTCCAAGACCCAAATAATTGGGATTATTGTAGGCCAATATTAGAATTCGGATTATTATCACCACCCAATAACTTGGATTATTTAATTCCAATTTTCCTTTTAATTATCGCACAATAAATATTTATTTTTAATAAATATTTACTTAGGGTCAATGATATCGTACTATGTTACCGGGTTACCATAACGCCAAGACTTGACCAACCAAATTGGAGTGACTTAGATGTCAACCCAATTTCTATATTCTAAGTTGTCTTATAACATTGTATAGGACTGCTTACTTGCCTATCTTACTGAATAAATTGCATTCAGGTGAGTTTTCACGACGTCTTTCTTTTAACAGTTTTAATACTTGGGGGAGAATTCATTACAAATATAAATCATTTCCTGATAAATAGATTACTTGTTACCTTATTATTACATGATCTTTTCAAGTCCACATCCTGTTATACCATGCTTGTTCATGCTATGATGAAACCCCACTATTTATTGAATCTGATTAATTTACAAAATTAAACGATGGCTCGTGAATAGATCTATTGGGTTAACGCCCCTGCTCTGATTGGTAGCTCCAATCCTGACTCCGTTTTAATAGTCAAGAGAGTACATATATATTTGGCCATGCGGTATTGTTGGACATAGTATCATAAGTGGGTAATCAGTTAGTTTCGGAATTCAAGGTTCATGGTAATTTATAAAACAGTATCTAAACAAATTGTCAAACGGTGGAATGATTCAATTAAACTTGTTTATCAAACTTTACATGCATGCTATCTAAACCTATGAACTCACCAACTTTATGTTGACTCGTTTTAGTATATGAATTCTCAGGTGATTGAACGATGCTGCATTCTGGACATCATATCATTTAGGACCTGCATTTTTCTTATTCTGGAGTCGTGGTCATGCCGAGCCGCACTTTTGGAGATTTCATTGCATAACACCTAACGGTGTCATGTTCTCAAATATCTTTGAAATGTAATTGTTTTTGTAACAATTAAGATGAATATACTTTCACTATTATTTCCGCTACAACTTTAAATGAAACTCCACATTTTGAATTATCTTAACTTTCTAAACGGCTCTAGTTGTTTAATCATCCAGAGGTCGTTCTATGTAATCTTGACTATGATTCATCTCGCTCGCACCTGACACAATAAATACCGGGGTGTGACAGATTGGTATCAGAGCCAAGGTTATAGAGAACTAGGATGCATACTAGAACTTAGTCTATAGCCTAACGCTCTGCTAGCCCCATCCCATGCATTACTTGCTTGCATTACATACATGCCTTACTTTTTGCATATCTTAACTATTATAATTACACTAACGTAAGACTATTATTATGACTTGGAAACTTTGTCACAGCATGACTACCCCCGTCGAGCTATCTTCGGACTCGGAAGTGGAGATTGAGACGATGCCACCTCCACCAGCTCCAGCATCTCCACCCACTGCCACGCCGACCTCTCCTACCAGCGTGCTCAACCATGTCACTGACGATGAGGAGACAGACTCCGAGGAAGATCCGGATGAGCCCCCATTTTATGATGTGGACATCACTACGGACGACCCCCTCGATGATGGAGACTCTATTACGGTCACCCTGAGCTCATCTCACGCTGCCTCGCCTGTACGCACCCCATCTTTTCGCCCATTTAGGACTTCATCCTCTGGACCCCTCCGCATGTATACTGCGCGGAAATCGTCTTTCGCCACCCCTCTCGTGGGACTAGCCTTACCTTTCTTGTGGGAATCTCCCCACAAGAGATCGCGTACCCCAGAGCCTATCCTTGCTTCTACCGACTCGCCCTCGCTTCCCTTAAAGAAGCGAGTGCATTTTGACGATAGCACCTACAAGTTTGGCGAAACGTCATCTGCTGCAGCCGCTAGGGTCATGTCACACCCATGACAAATGATTGGGTGTGAGTGAGATGGAATCATAGTCTCAGATATACAGAACAACTACTACTAAATTCAAACGTTAATTAAAACATAATATCATTAATTGTTGCAGCGGAAAGAGTGATAAACGATATTGTCTTACATTTGAACTTTAAAAGTCAAGTTTCATTTATTGAAAACATAAAGTAGTTATTTAGGATAGATAGGGACTAGGACTCCAACGAAGCAGGTCCGAATATAAAGCCGAAGTCCCATTTGCACGGCTTCCATGATCAACTTAGTTACCTGAGAAATCATGAGTTTAAAAGGTCAACATAAAGTTGGTGAGGTTCAAAGGTTTAGGACTTGATAGTAAGATTGTAAAACAATTTTCAGAGTATTTAAATGTTACGTTGGCTTACTGTTGTAGTTGTATGATCTCACCTGGACCTTGATTTCAAATACTAACGGCTTACCCACCCATGGTATCCTCGCCCGAGAGATACCAAACATAGCAAAATAACTGACGTGTACCCCTTGACAATATACGAAGTCAGGATTGGAGCTACCAAACCGGGCAGGGTTGTCAACCTAAATAGATCTATTCACTAGTTATCGTTTCGAGCAGAACTAATTGAAATCAACTAATGGTGGGATTCAGTTGTACTAACGTTTATAACGATAAAGTACCAGTTGTGGGCAATCAGTAAGAGAACAGATAGTCATACGGCTAACAGTAGACCATAACATTAAGTTAAAACATTTTATCAGTTCATGATTTCTCCCCCATAAGTGTAAAACAGTTATAAAGAAAAGGGGCCGTGAAACTCACTTGATTCAGTGGTAATGATGAATTGTCGAGTGGCAACTAGCAAGTAAAGTCCTAATAAAACATAAGACAACATGCATAAGGGTCCACATAATCATTTGAGTAACGAACGTTACCCAAATGATACCGGTCAAGTCTTGACGTATAATCCCGTTTGTAGCGTTTTGAAAATCCGTTAGTTAATCAGTTTACAAAATCAGTAAATACGAATGTTCACGTATTAAGGTATTTATGTAATTAAATACAAAGGATGAACATGAGATAGCATATCATGAAGATCAGTTCAATCAAGTCTTGAATATTGTTTTAAATAATAATATTTATTATTATTTTTAAGTTCGCTCGATCGATTGAATAGTTAATCGCGGTAAGTTATAATATATATAACTAGAGTTGATAATTATTATTGAAATAATTATTCTAACTTGTCGAAATAATTTTATTAAATTATTCCAAGTTAAATGATTTAACACAAGTAGGTAAATATTAAAGGTTATTTTAATATTTAAACTCATGTTATAAAAATTAGGGTTTTGAGTTAATATAAATATAATTATCATTAAAATAATTATATCTACAAACCAAAATGATTTTAACGCAAATTAGGGTTTCTAAAATTCATAAGGATAATTATTTGTTGAAAATAGTTATTTACGATTTGTTACGTCGTAAAACGTTTTTAAATCGTTTAAAGATTTCATTTCAATTTCAAACGTTTAAAAATAAAACATTTGATCCGGTTAAAACGTGCTAATTATTTTGATTCTTTTTAAATAATCAAAAATGTTTAAAATATGTTTTTCATAATTTCTATAAGTCTTTTGATTTTATTTTTACAAAATCATTTTTAAATAACTTTGTTTATCAAATAAAGTTAGGGTTTTAATAAAAGACTTTTTATAGAAATTCATTAACATAAAAATGTTTTCATTTTTGGTATAAGATCCAAAGCTTTATACTTTTTGGCAATTGTTCAAAAATATGATATTCTATCATTTTTGAACATAAAATATATCTATATATATTTTATCCATTTTATTTTTATATAATCCAAACAAGTCTTTTAAATCTTGTCTTTTAGAAATTATATTTTTATAATATGAGACCATTTTATATAAGTTAAGTTCTATGGTGAATTTTTATAGCTTTAATGTCCAAGTAATTTTTATAAAATTACTAACTTTAATATTTATCCATAAAAATTAATTTAAGGGTTTTTAAGGTTATCATTTTATGTCAAATTTGTATATAACCTTCCTAATGTCCAACTAGTCCAAATGTGTCACTAAACACTATATTTAGTCCATGATAGTTGTCATTAGCAACATATTAGTCTATACACATTTGATGATTAACAACACAAATTACAACTTGCTATTCTAGTTATTTTATAACATGATGATATCAACCCTTAAATCATGCTAATATATATAAACATCATAACATCGTCAATTTATTTAACTAAACCATGCAAGGTATAAAATTATCATATGATCAAGTAAAACCATTAAGCTAGTAAGTTAACCATGGGCTTCCATCTTAATAAAAACACTACACATTAACCACATTTTTGAACCCTTCAACACTATGATTTATAAAATCAAAGAAAGGAAAAAGTTGCTAGTTAGATGATCATGAACTTAAAACTCTTAAGGTTTTTAAAGGATTAGTTGTCAAGACTTTACGGATCATTTGAGATGATTTAGATGGTAGAAAAACATATAGAAATGGTGGTAAGGAAACTCACAAAGAGTGAGAGAGTAAAACCGAACAATAAGAGGAACAAGGTGGCGGTGGGTGGCAGTCCACGGTAGTGAACAGCACCGGCAGCATGAGCACCTCTCGGCAGCAGCAGCAGCCGTTCAGCGGCTGCGGGAGTGGTGGCGGGTGTCGGTGATCACAGCATCAGCAGTAGTCATGATGGTGGTGGTGACGGGCTGTGATGGTTCTGAGAGGAGGGGAGGAAACAAGAAGGTGGCAGAGGGTTGTTTATGATGGTGGTTGTTGATGACGGTGGTGGGGATGATGTGGTTTTCCTCGGCAGGAAGAAAGGGGAGGAGAAGGGTGATGGAGAAAGGTGGCGGTGGTAGTTTTGGTGGTTGTGGCTTCACCGAGAAAAAGAAGGAAGGTGGAGGTGGTAGTTCATGGTGGTGGCGGCAGTTTAAGGTGATGGTGGTTGCTAACCTTGACAGAAAAAAAAGAAGAAGGAGAGGAGAGACGGTCGTGATTTTAAAGAGGAAAAGAGAAGAGTTTGGAGTGTTTGTTAGAGAGAGTTGGTAGATGGGGAGTGTGGTGATGGTGATAGTTGTGTCATCCCAACACTATTTGTGATGATGGGGCTAGGTGCCAAGCTTGTTATCACAATTGATTAACCAAAATCTCCTAACAAGTTTTTATAAAAGATTTTGATGTGTAGGTGATTTATAACTTGGTCATGTCTTATAAAACTTATAAAACATAATGTACTATGTATAAATTTTATAAAAGAAAAAGAATTTTTCACCCATAATTTTCGTAAATAAATAATGTATAAAATCCTACCGGCCAATTTACGACAATTCTTTATAAAAATTAAAGGTGGTGTCAATTTTTATAAAAATACAAGGTTGATGTACTATTAAAATTAAAATAATCCATTGGGCTCTGGGCTTTAATTGGGCCAAATCATTTAAAAGAAATGTAATTGGGCTTGTTTGTCCGTTTGGGCCTTGCGGGCCCAAACGGGGCGCCGGTTCGAGGCCCGGGCGCGTTGTGCATTGGTTGGGTTCACGCATCGCCACGATTTATCGGAATATCAAGTTTGAGTAACGGGTCAAGGTTTCGTGCTCGGTTTTATTGTTTTAGGCTTATTGGGCCTATTGGGCCATGTCGGGCCCAATTGGGTGTTCGGTTGGAGTTTGGCTTAAGTCTTGACAATGGTTTCGGTTTGTGATGTTTTCATTTCATAAAAACAATTGTTTAAGTTGATTATAAAGGTTTTTTAGAAATCAGTTATGTTTTTCAGTCTCTCGAATGGGTTATGGATAGAGTTTCTTGTTTGTCAGTTTGTAACAGTTTTAAGCTCGACCGTTCATATTGTTTAAAACCGAATAGTTTCAGACGATCGATCGCTTATCAGTTTGACGTGTCGATTATATAAATGTTCGACACCAGTTCCGGATAAAATATAAAACATATTTTATATGTATTTTTCTTATTATTGAAGTTCAATGATTTATACATGAAATTTCTAAGCATTTAACGGGTATACGCTTCTAGTACAAATGCGGGATTAGGTTTACGTCATCAGTTAACAGTCAGGCACAGTAATTAGCAGTTTAAACAGAAATCAGATCAAATCAGGCACAATTAATACTTAATTAAAAGTCAAAGTAGATGGTTTGACCTGGATTTTCGGACGAGGTGTCACATTCTCCCTCAGTTAGAAGAATTTCGTCCCGAAATTCAGTTCTTGATCACTGGTTGACTGCGACGTTTCCGAAAAGACGAGGGTACTTTCGACGCATTTGATCCTCGCGTTCCTAAGTGTACTCTGGTCCTCGTCGAGAGTTCCATCGCACTTTGACAATGGGAATGCGGTTATGCTTTAATCTCTTAAGTTCTCGGTCAAGTATCTCGACAGGTTCTTCGACAAAGTGGAGCGTTTCGTCAACTTGAATTTCATCAAGTGGGACGACAAGCGTTTCATCAGACAAGCATTTCTTAAGATCACTAACGTGAAACACATCATGCACACTGCTTAGCTGTGCAGGTAGACGTAGACGGTAGGCTACCGGTCCGATTGTCTCAGTGATTTCAAATGGACCAATGTAACGAGGGTTAAGCTTTCCTCATTTGCCGAACCGGATGACACCTTTCCAAGGTGACACCTTTAACATGACGCGATCACCCTTTTCAAAGGACAAAGGTTTGCGGCGGTTATCGGCGTAGCTCTTTTGTCTATCCATAGCAGCCTTCAGTCGGTTACAGACCTGAAACACTTTCTCATTCGTTTTCAAAGATTAAATCGGGACCATTCAGTTGACTGTCACCAATCTCAGTCTAGCAAAGTGGAGATCTGCACTTTCTTCCGTAAAGTGCTTCGAACGGAGCGGCTTGGATGCTAGTGTGATAATGTTGTTGTAAGAGAATTCGGCAAGTGGGAGATGCTCATCCCAATTTGGTCCGAAATCGATCACACATGCTCGTAGCATATCCTCAAGCGTTTGGATCAATCATTCGCTTTGTCCGTCGGTTTGGGGATGGTATGCGGTACTCACCCAACGCTTTCTGGAGGGACTTCCAGAAGTTCGCAGTGAAACGGCTATCACGATCGGATATGATAGATATAGGAACACCGTGACGAGAGACGACTTCTTTCATGTAAATCTTAGTCCGTCTTTCTATACTATCGGTTTCCTTAATTGGCAGGAAATGAGCGGATTTCGTCAGTCGATCCACTATTACCCAGATAGCATCGCAACCAGATCTAGCTTTAGGCAGCTTGGTGATAAACTCCATAGATATTTCTTCCCATTTCCATTCCAGAATGATCGGTTGTGTCAGTAGTCCGGACGGTTTCTGGTATTCGGCTTTGACCTTTAAACACGTCAAGCATTTACCGACGTAGGTAGCTACCTCGGCTTTCATGTTCAGCCACCATAAGTGATCCCGCAGACCATGATACATTTTGTCCGATTCTGGGTGGATGGAATATCTTGACTTATGGGCTTCATCGAACACTAGCTTTCTCAAACCTCCAAAGCTAGGTACCCATAGTCTATCCATAAAGTTCATGGTTCCATCAGGCTTTTCAAGCAGTTGTTTCTCCATGCCACGTAGGCACTCGTTCTCCAGATTCTCATGCTTAAGAGCTTCGATTTGAGCGTCACGAACTTGTGACGTGAGATTCGAGTGTATGGTCATACTTAATGCTCGAACACGATGCGGTTTGGCATGTTCTTTCCTGCTTAAAGCATCGGCTACAACGTTAGCCTTGCCCGGGTGATAACGAATCTCACATTCATAATCGTTAAGCAGTTCAACCCAGCGTCGTTGTCTCATGTTCAGCTCTTTCTGGTTAAAGATGTGCTGGAGGCTCTTGTGATCGGTAAATATGACACACTGAGTCCCACAGAGGTAGTGCATCCATATTTTGAGGGCAAAGACAACGGCTCCAAGTTCTAAGTCATGAGTCGTATAATTCTTCTCGTGGATCTTCAGTTGTCGAGAGGCGTAAGCGATGACCTTCTCACGCTGCATCGGTACGCAACCCAAGCCTTGATGCAAAGCATCACAGTATACAACGAAATCGTCGATTCCGTCTGGTAAGGATAGGATTGGGGCGTCGCAAAGTTTTTTCTTCAACAACTGGAAAGCAGCTTCGGTTTTATCATCCCAAATGTACTTCTTATCTTTGTGAGTCAGTGTGGTAAGAGGCTGGGCTATCTTGGAAAATTTTTTAATGAATCAGCGATAGTAGCCAGCGAGACCTAAGAATTGTCGAATCTCGGTTGGGGTTGTGGGAGTACTCCAATCTTTGATTGCTTCAATCTTAGCCGGATCAATGTGAATACCTCAGTCGTTGATCACATGACCCAAAAAGTGTACTTCGCGAATCCAAAAGTCACATTTGGAAAACTTTGCGTAAATCTCTTCTTTCTTCAGTAGTTCTAAGATAAGTCTCAAATGTTCTTCGTGTTCTTTCTTATTACGCGAGTAGATAAGAATATCGTCGATGAACACGATAAAAAATTTGTCCAAGTATGGTTTGCACACGTGATTCATTAAGTCCATGAATACGGCCGGTGCGTTAGTCAAACCAAATGGCATCACGAGGAACTCGTAATGACCATAGCGTGTTCTAAACGCTGTCTTCGAGACGTCTTCATCTCTAATTCGTAGTTGATGGTACCCCGACCATAGATCAATCTTGGAATAGAAGCATGATCCTTGAAGCTGATCAAATAAGTCATCGATCCTTGGAAGCGGGTAACGGTTCTTCATAGTCAGTTTCTTCAACTCTCTATAGTCGATACACATCCTGAACGTTCCATCTTTCTTCTTCACGAACAACACGGGAGCACCCCATGGGGAATGGCTTGGACGAATAAAGCCCTTATCTAGCAACTCTTGCAGTTGACTAGCTAACTCTTGCATATCAGATGGTGCCAGTCGGTAAGGGGACCTGGCAACGGGGGTGGCTCCGGGTGTTAGGTCGATGCCTTCCACCTGTCGTGTTGGAGGTAGGCATGGTAAGTCTTCGGGAAAGACTTCTGGGTATTCGCAGACAACAGGAACGTCTTTGATACGATTCTCCTTCGGTTTCTTCTCAGTGACATGAGCTAGAATGGCATGGCATCCTTTGCGGAGGAATTTCCGTGCCTTCATAGATGATATGATATTTAGCTTGGTTCCACTCTTCTCACCTTGTACGTTCAGAGTGTTACCATCTGCTAATGGCACTCTAACCATCTTCTCATGACACACAATTTCCGCATGATTCTTTGCTAACCAATCCATTCCAATGACTACATCAAAACTACATAGCTCAACAGGCATCAAGTCGATGCAGAAAGAATGTTCGGAGAGTTCTAATAGGCATTCCGGATAGATGATCACGGTTTCTATCAAATCACCATTCGCCATTTCTACTGTGAACTTAGTGTCTAAGGCAACATGGGCGATTTTAAGCAATTTACTAAAATCAATAGACACAAAGCTTCTATCGGCACCAGTATCGAATAAAACAGAAGCGTAATGGTTATTTAGTAGAAACGTACCCGTCACCGTGTTGGGGTCACGACGGGCATCTCCGGAATTGATCACGAAAGTTCTTCCCCTAGCCTGGTTAGCATCTTGATTCTTCATCTTCGGGCATTCACTCTTGTAGTGCCCAGTAGCTCCGCAACCGTAGCAAGTGCGTTTAGGGCAGTCACGTGTTACATGTCCATTAACCTTACAGATGTTACAGTAGACATTACCACAATCCAAAGTGTGGTGAAGGTTGCATTTGGAGCACAGAGGAGCAGCACCGGTGTAACCGGTTTTGCGGAGAGGATATGAAGGAGCAGTGGCGGCATAGACCCTTGCTGGTGCGGTTTCCTTGTAGAGGCTAGATTATGAGGCCTGTAATATTAAATTAGTTAGGATGGGCTTAGAGGGTTTAATTAGATTAGTAGACTAGTTTGCTTGGGTTTACTATTAGGCTTGGGGTTTACCATTGGGTTTACCATTAGGGTTTAAGGTCCATTAGGGATCCTATATAAACCCCATGTGTTTACCATTGTAAGGGTTGCTCACTTTACCATTCTAGAGAGGAGCCTCCTTGGTGTTTAAGATCATAATCGTAAACTAGAGAGAGAAGATAGTTTACGATTTCTTATTTGTACCCGACAAGTTCATCATGTGTGCAAAGAATCAGGTTTTTCA
The DNA here is from genome assembly GCA_039602395.1 of Deinandra increscens subsp. villosa. Taxonomy (NCBI): domain Eukaryota; kingdom Viridiplantae; phylum Streptophyta; class Magnoliopsida; order Asterales; family Asteraceae; genus Deinandra; species Deinandra increscens. The sequence continues at coordinate 45,749,653 of JBCNJP010000006.1, forward strand.
CGTTTTAATCATCGTTTTCTTCGATTTCTTCTCTTCTCTTTCTTGAATCACTAATCTAACCGGATTTCGCACGTTTAGATTAGTTAGATATCATGAGCGATTGTTGTTTCTGGACCACGACTGATCCTGAAAGGGAATGAATGGAAAAAATAGCATGTCGTATCAATTAAGAGTTCTGAGAAGCATATACTCGAGGGGTGGGTGCAGGGCGGACGATTTGAAATTTTAAAGCAGACTCAGACCAACAATTGGTATCAGAACCAAGAAACGAGAGTTTCGTGGTTCTCACGATATTGATTCAAGAAGACCTAACAATTTTTGTGAGTTTTTCCTGAGTTTTTCAGGTCTGAGATCGAAATTCTGGGCTGTTCTTGGTGTTTACGAGATCTGCTGGTGTTTACGATCAGTGTTCTTCATCAGTTTGGTGTTTACGACCTGGAAATTGGAGATTACGACTTCAAGATTCGAACTTTGAGCGTTTACGATTAAGAAAATAGAGTTTATGACTTCAAGATTGAATTTTTAGGTGTTTATGACTACGTTTGCGATCCGGAGGCATTTACGACCAAGTTCACGATCGAAATTGGGTTTACGACCGTGTTTACGACTCGGAGTAGTTCACGACTGTGTTTACGATCGGAATTGTGTTCATGATTGGGTTTACGACTCGAGGTGTTTACGATCACTCTTTACGATCGGAAACATGGTTTACAATCGGAAACTAGTGTGCGGCAAAAAGTCACAATTTCACACTTTCGCGGAAACAGACATAACTTTTGACTAGTTTGGAGTTAGAAGCTCAAATTTTAACACGCGTTCATGACAACGAGCCCCAGAATTACCCCGGACTAATGTCTAGGGGAGCTCGTTTGGACCCCAAAATTCCACTCCGAAGGCCTCCGTTTTCGCGTTTTAAGTTTTTGATACTATTCCTTGAATAGAATAGTATTTTTGCCGATTTTGCCGATTTCCCGGATTTTCAGAAGCTGCATATCTAAAGAAAGAAAATGAGTTCAGTGGTTGAAGAAAAGAATATGGTTGAGAACAAGGATGCTTTCGCAGCTGAAGTTGACAAAACTAAGATATGCCTCAATCCTACTTGTGCTCGATTAATTCCTGGCTTAAGACAACTATGGAAAATGCTGAAATTGAACTTTTTGATATGCAATGTTCTAGGAGTTCATTTAAAGGTATGTGGGAAAAGAGTGAAGAGAAGGTAAAAGCCTAAAAACTAGACATTGAGAAATATCAAAAGCTAGCAACGGAGAAGACTAGTTTACATGATCAGACTAGGATTGAGATATCTGAGCTGACACAGAAATTAACTGAACTGTAGCAAAAGTGTGATGAACTGTAGGTCAAGTATGATTGCAATCAGGAAAGAAATCAGCGAATGCTCGATGCAGGAAAGGCTTTGTCACATGCTGTTGTGACCGATCAAGTTGGGAAAGACACATCTGGATTTGGGTCAGAGAAAACTGATAGGTCCTTGGCTGCAAACAACATTATTCCCCCACCAGTTCCTAGAGACATTATAGGAACACTTCTTAGTGAGGATCAAGTTGAACGAACCAAGTCTGATTATAAAGAAGCTGCTCCACCTATTGATAGTGTCTTGGTTGGAACTACACCATTGACTCAAGAAGAAATTGATCATGAGGCAAACATGACTTATGGTGAAGGGAGAGTGGAGGATATATCAGACAATGATGCTGAGTGCCAGAAATACAACAGGTGTCATAACTCTAAGTCTGATGATGCTAGGATAGAGTTGAAACCATACCCTAAAATTGAAACCCCATACTTCAAAGTATTTGACAAAGTCAAAAGGGAGAAGGTGATGTTGACGACACGGCCTGAGGGGAAGATCTTTATGACATCTGGATCAATGTTTGACCAAAAACCAGATGTTGGATATGACTTACCATCCTTCTCCCCAAGTTCAAGGGAATAACTGATGGAGCAATAAGTGAAGCTGAAGTTGAGAGGCCAAAGATCACCATCAAGCATCCGAGTATGAAACCAACAGCTGGAGTGAAGAATGAAAAATTCAAGGGAGTAGCTGTGTCTCCCATTTCTTCAGTTTGGATCATGCAGTTGCCGATGTAATTGCAAGAATGGTGCTTCAACGTCAAAGAATCAAGGAAGCACAAAGACAGTAAAGAGAGGTTCAACACAGGCTTAGAGGAACCAGTAGAAAGTCAAATCTGAAATTGCAGATAAAGCAAAGAAGCAGACACAAGGCAAACCTGCTCCATATCAGCCACAAAAGACAAATGGGTACATGTCTGACTTCTATCTAAAGAAGCTCACTTGCTTTAATTATGGCAATGCTGGTCATATTGCTAGAAACTGTGTTTATCGCCCCTATGGACCCTATTATCCAAAAAGTCAAAGGGTTTCATCTCAGGAGTCTGTAAAGTCTAAGCCGATGATGGTGCAAACACCCAAGGCAAGGAAAACTGTTACTCCTAAGGTTAAACCCTCTGATAAACATTGGGGCACTGCCAAAGCTGAAAGAAAATCTATAAATCAAAACAACAGCTTTCCAAGTTACAAAAATTTCCAAAAACAGGTGAATAAACCGTTTTCAAAACAACCAAAGTCTGAAAAACCCAAATTTACCCCTCCCAAGGTAACTAAAACTGTTTTGAAAAAGGATTCTAAAATGAAGAAGGTTGAAATACCTAAAGTCAAAACTCTAAAGGTGACTAAAACAAAAACTGTTCTAAAAAGTGAATCTAAAACGAAGAAGGTTGAAATACCTAAAGTCACAACTCCAAAAGTGACTAAAACAAATGTTAAATCACCTGGAACTTGGAAACCAAAAATCAAGACTGCTCCATCCCAACTTCCTGATTTCTCAAAGGGGGTGTTTTTACAAGAAATATCTTTTATTGATTCCTCAGGTGTACCCAGAAAAACAATGGCCTGGGTACCATTGGCTAACTAATCTCTCACTATGTGCAGGAACAGTCAAGGAGGATTATCACTAACATTTTTATTATTAATTTGTTTGTTGATAAGTGATTGTTCCAGGCACAGTTTAGGAGACGTATCTTCATGTCATGACAAGCAATTTTTTATGGAGGATATGTTTCCTTGAGAGGTAAAAGGTCAAATCTAGCATGAAAGGTATTGTTCTTAACTTGGTTGTTTGTTTGATGAAGCGGTAAAGGGTGTTTGTGTCAAACCAAATTCCTTAAAATTTTCAGTTGGTGCTTGGTTGTTCAATTTTTTTAAAAAGCAATGAGGTATGCATGCTATAAAACCCATTTTTCTAAAAATTTTCAAATCCATACTTTGAAGGTTAGCTTGGCCAAATGTGTGTGAAGTTCTTTGCTCTGCTTATGTGTTCGTGTTTTTTTTTAAAAAAAAACGATGTTCACAAAAGTTGTGACATTAAAAGTCAAAAAGCAAGGGGAAGAAATGTAATGATGAAGAAAAAGTTGACTCCTAAAAAAATAGTGTGCTTTTCAATTTTTAATAGTTTCTTTGTGTCTGTTTTTAAGAAAGCTAAGGGAAGTGAAATATGTCCGGATTGGAGATGATTGACACGTGTAAATAGGAAGTGAAAAGAAAGCTCTACGGTGATATGCTCGGTAGGCTCGACTTAATCTTATGACCACCAATGTAAGGGAAATGAACTTAAAATATATATATGTTTAGTTTCCCATTTCAGTTTGCATGGTTTAAAAAACTGAGTCCCAGCAAAAATGGGTTGAGAGTGGTAATTATACCTAGTATTCACTCTCTCACACGCCATGTTTCTGCTGTTATGACTACACCACATAATAAAAAGAAAAGAAAAAGAAATGAAAAAGAAATGAAAAAGAAAAGAAAAAGAAAAAAAATTAAAAATAATAATTCAGTTTGGTCTTCTTTGCGTGCTTATGCGGCCAATCGATCACCAACTGATGATTAATAAAATAAGTGGTAGTCATAACGGTGTTGCATGGTTCCTCAAGTTAGGGGTTAGTGAATCCTCTATAAACTTTGAGGTTGGGTAGGTTTTGCTATGTACGCTTGGGTGTGGGGACAATTAAACATGACGGTAATCTTGTACATTATTAAGCATGATGCATTTGGTTGGGATTAAACGGGACTGAGTTTAAAGTGGACAAACATACTGACCATCACGTGGACTAGTCGAGTAACTGAAGCTGAAAAGGGTTCCTCAGTCAGATTCATACGGTTTGATCCCTTGTAAACTTTCTTATGTTTGATATTGGTAAGTATTTGTTTATTTTTATCTTTCGTGTGTGAGTCTTTAAGGTCTTTTTGGTTGTGTTTACGTTTTGGCCAGGTTAATTTGAGAAGTCAAAATGTGTTTTCATGGGTTTTGATGCATGACAGAATGCCCCCTACAGATCTTGACAAATTTTTAGGGGAAGGAGAGGGGATAATAAGTATTATCCGAAGGGAACTCGAGGATGATACTAATTATTTAATGAAAAGACTTCCATAATACATAGTATCTGAAGGGAACTCGAAGATAATATGTATTATCTCAGGGGAAGTACTTAGCTGAGGGGAAGTTATCAGCTAAGGGGAAGTCTTCAGAGGTCTTGGGTTCAGGGGAAGTTTTATAGAAAACCCGTAATCTATATTAGGGTTTTTGGTTAAAATAATGTTAATTTGAATCAACTGAATAGATGATAATTACCTTTTAATCCAAAGACCGGTCATCAAATGTCTGGTGGAGTATATTTTCTTTTCAAATGTGTGTCAGACAGGTTGATGATAGAAAGATGCTGTTGATGCTGTGTAAGGAAAAATAGAGCTTGGAAGATTTCCGGTTGAAATGTCAATTTTACTAGTTTCGGCTGAAGTTGAAGTTGAAGCGGAATTCACACTTCAAGCGGAACAGGCAGTTCAAGCGGAAAGAAGCAATTCTGGTACTTAGCGAATATTCCGGGTGAACTCGATTATCCACCAGATAAAGAGTTCAACCTGACTTTTCGTGAGATGTCTTTTCAGCAAGTCTAATCCTGCAAAAGCTTCTCGTATGCTTCTAAATCAGATTTAAGCCGCTCTCCTAAAGTAGATTGTTGTTGCCAACACGCAAGCTATTCCGATTGTCGATGTTTATTCTTTTGGTAGTTTGTATTTGACTTTTATGTTTACGGTCTAGATTAGATCGCATGAGATCAATGGCTGTCATTGATCTCATTAGCACTATATATAGCATTAGTTAGCTTACTTGTTCACAAGTGTCGACATACACAGTTCTTGAACAACTTGTAATAGTGTAGCTTCGAGTTAATGTAAATAGTGCCGAGTATTTGATACTTTGTTGTTACTATATTTCTGCAAATCAAGCTTATACATTATACTCAAGAAATCAAATATTGCTTAAGTAAAGTGAAAATATAACTTTAATTCCGCAGGGTTATATTTAGAAGTAAAGGGCTTAGTTTTAGTTTATTCATAACTAATAACGATCCTACAAGTGGTATCAGAGCTTTGGCTCTCACTTTGAAGACTTTTTGTGCTTCAAAGTCGATACTTTACTTGCTTACTTTACAAGCTTCGTTGTTTTATCTTTCTAAAGGTTTTTCAAAATGAGTGATTTCAGTTTAAGTTGCCCAAATGGCTCCTCCAACAAACCACCAATGTTCACTCCTGATGACTTTGGTACCTGGAAACTCAGGATGGAAGGTTTTGTTAGGATTTTGGACCTTCGTATTTGGAAATCTTTCACTGAAGGACCCTACTCACCAATGGTTTCATCTGCTGATGATGCAGAAGTCAAGATACCTAAGCCATTAGATAAATATGTTGAATCTGACTACACTGCTCTTGAATTTGACCATAATGCATATTGGACTCTACAGGCTGCACTTCCTAATTCCATTTTAAGTGGGTTTAAAGGATATAAAACTGCATTTGACCTGTGGAATGCCTTAAGTGAAATGTATGAAGGAACCAGTGAAGTAAAAGAAAACAAGAAAGATGTTTTAAAACAAAAGTATGAAAACTTTACTTTTAAATCTGGTGAAACAATGACAAACCAGTACTTAAGATTTGTCTCGTTGCTTGATGAACTCCAAAAGGTGGATGTTAAACTAGAACAAGTAGATGTGAACAGAAAATTTCTACGTTCCCTGCCTTCTGTGTGGACAGTTTACACAGTAAGCATCAGGGAATGCAAGAATTTGAAAAAGATGAGACTCAGTGAACTTCATGGCATACTCAGTGCTTATGAAATGGAACTAGATCTTAAACAAAGCTCATCTTCTGAATCAACTCAGCTGTTCTCATCTGCACTAGTAACCAATGATTTTAACAGTCAAAGGTCATCCAACTCATCATCATATCCCTCACCTATAGTCAGTTTCCCTGAGACACCAAGGTGTCAAGATAACTTTTCAAACTCCTTTGAAAGTTCTCACAATGCTCATGTAGCAGCTGACTCTTATCAAGGCTTCATGCCTGAAGATCTTGAATGCATAGGTGCTGATGATTTAGAAGAAATGGATATAATGACTCAACTTGCCATGGTTTCTGTAAGAGCTCAAAGGTTTTACAAAAGAACGGGTAGAACCTACAAGGGAGCAAAAGGTGCTCACATAGGCCTTGACAAAAGTAAAGTCAAATGCTATAACTGTCACCAACTTGGTCATTTTGCAAGAGAATGCTCTCAACCAAGAAGAGAAGGACAGAATCAGAACCATGATCAAGGGAAAAATCATGGAGGAAGCAATTCAAACAACAACAATTCTGGAAACAACTCAGGTTCACACCCCACCCCACCAAAGCCAACCGGAAGTCAAAACCACCAGAACGTGGTAGCTGCTGTTGCAAATCAAACATCATGTGTTGAATGGGAAGATTTCGTTGCTGAGTTTGAACCCATTAACCATGCTTTAATGGCCAAACAGGACTCCATCTCAGATCAGGTAAATTCTATCCCTGAGAAAGTCTTAGAGAATCTATGTAGCCCTGCCTGCATAGAACAAGTGGCAAAATATCGAAATCACAACACTGATTTGATTGATGAAGTTTCAAACTTAAATGAGTTAAAGGAATGTTTTAAGAAAACTGAATCATCATACATTTCAAAAATTGAAAACTTAACCAAAGAGTATGAACAGTTAAAACAAACCAACTCAGTGCTTGAAACACAGCTTGATGACTTGCTGTCAAAACTTGAGAAATCAAGAAATAAAACCAAAGATGCTAAGGCTGAGGTTGATGTTCTTGAGATCAAGCTGAAAGATGCTTTGTTTACTTGTGAGAAATTTCAAACAGCAATCAAAAAGGCTGAAAAACTGTGGATGGGAGGGTTGTATGGTAAAGCAGGTGTTGGCTATAACTGTGTTGAGCCACCAATTGAATACTCACCTGTAATCAAACCAATTGAAGCTTTAAAATCAGAATGTAAAGTTAGTCTCACAGTTGATGACATTTCATCACAATCCAGTTCTGAAAGCACTGTTGAATCTAAGAAAATTGAAGTCACTGCTGCTAGCACATCTGCTTCAGCTGACCAATCAAACATTTTGAGACCATCAATTGTTGTTCCTCCACTAACTGTTTATGAACCTAAGGATTCAAAAGTTGGAGGAAAGCAACCTGAGCAACCAAAGGGAAGTCAAACTCAAAGGTTTGGTCAACTGAACTTTAATCAAGTAACCAAAATTGAGTCTCCCAGGAAATTTGAAACCAAAATTGTTGAGTGCATGTGCTGTGGTGAACAAGGTCACCTAGCTGCTGTCTGTCAGTTTAACCCAATGAGTAAAGTTAAACCATTTCAAAAACCAAAACCTGTTTTGAAACCAAAGGCTGATTTTCAAAAGAAGCTCACAGGAAGAATCTCACCTGTGAAAAACCACACTTTGAAGCATTTTGGATCTGAATCCAACAGAGTTTTAGTTGGTAACGATAGAAATGGTAGTTTCACTGTTTTAAAGCAAAATCGTTTTCCGGTTGAAGTTCAAGCGGAACATTTTTCCGCTCGAACTCATGTTCAACCGGAAAGTAAATTTCAACCCAGATCAGCTACTGCTCCAAAGCAGAGACCTCAAGTTCATTTTGCTGATGGGTTTGAACATTTTGAAGCTCAAGGAAGAAGAAACCCCTCCAGAGGAAAAGTCACCTCTAGAGAAAACTTTTCAAGAAACAGCAAACTCAATCAAGTTGAAACTGTATTTGCTAATGGTTCAAGTGGAAATCATTATGTTCCACTTCAGGGGGGAGTTTAAATCAAAACAAACATTTTCCTCAAAGATTTTCAAAATCACCTGAAAGGACTAAGTTGGTTAATCAAGAAAGTGAAAAACTCAAGAAACTAACCAACAAGCAAAGAAAGTTTAAAGAATATAAGGATAGGAAAATTGCTGCAAAAAGGAACACCAAAGATGAAAGGTCTAGTCAAACAAGTGCTCAGTATGAGAACTTCAGTTTGGACAATGATGATCTGCTAAATGAAGCTCTAGTAGTAAATACTCTAGTACTCAAAGAGTACAAGTATAATGATGCTTATGGCAGACCCAAGACCACTCAGGCTTGGGTCCCCTATAGAAATTAATCAATTCTGATATGTGCAGGTGCAAAATAAAGGCCAGAATAGCCTATGGGTAGTTGACAGTGGTTGCACTTGCCACATGACAGGGAATAAGCATATTCTGGAAAATACAAAAAGAATCAATGGAGGACCAGTTGCCTTTGGAAGCACAAAAGGCCATATCACAGCACAAGGTGATGTAACAAACGGACTGGTAAAATTTGACAGAGTCAATTTTGTTGATACATTGAATTTTAATTTGCTTAGTGTCTCACAAATGTGTGACAAGAATTTGAATTTAATGTTTAATGAGAGAGAGGCAATAGTTCACAAACCTGGTGTTAAAATTCCTGATGAGTTGATAATGCTTAAGGCACCCAGGAGAGATGGACTATACATTTTGGATATGTCAGTGGCTACACCTTCATGTGGCACTGCTTGCTTTGTATCCAAAGCCTCAGTTGACGAATATGATCTTTGGCATAGGAGGTTAGGTCATGTGAACTACAAGAAACATGAACAGAATTGTAAATTTAGGCTTGGTTAAGGGTCTTCCTAACAAGCACTTTATATGTTCTGAAAACTGTGTGCCATGTCTCAAAGGCAAGCAACACAGAACCTCTTTTAAGCCAAAAGTTGAATCTTCAATCTCAAAACCTCTAGAGCTTTTGCACATGGACTTATTTGGTCCAACTAGAGTAATGAGTTTAGGAAAAAGGTCATACTGCTTTGTTATAATTGATGATTTTTCTAGATATACTTGGGTTTTCTTTCTCAAAACAAAAGATGAAACTGCTGAATTGTTGAAAACTCTTGTCATTAATTTAGAAAATCAATCCAATCTTAAAGTCAAAACAACCAGATGTGACAATGGCATAGAATTCAAAAATCATGTTCTGAATTCATTTTGTGAGGAAAAGGGAATTTTGAGGCAATTTAGTGCTCCTAGAACTCCACAGCAAAACGGTGTTGCTGAAAGGAGAAATAGGACATTGATTGAAGCTGCCAGGTCAATGTTGGCAGACTCTAAGCTCCCTGTGATATTTTGGGCTGAAGCAGTGAACACTGCCTGCTATGTCCAAAACAGGATCTTAATTGTCAAGGGAAAGAATAAAACACCTTATGAGCTTTGGAGAAAAAGGAAGCCAAACATTTATTTCTTTAAGCCATTTGGTTGTTCTATCACTATTTTAATAACCAGTGAGTCTTTGCCTAAGTTTGCTGAAAAGGCAGATGAAGGTTATTTTGTTGGCTACTCTGGTGGGTCAAAGGCATTTAGAGTATACAACAAGAGAACTAAAATTGTTGAAGAAACCATAAACGTATCTTTCAATGAGAAATCTGCCAATAATTTTAAGTCTCAGCCAAGCTGGTTATTTGATATTGATGCACTAACCACTGCTTTCAACATAACTGTTGATAAGCCTGTCAGCTCTCTAGTGCAGGAACAAAACTTTAACAGGTCTGCTGATGAGCATTGGAAGAAAAATCAAACTGTTAATGAGAAGTCAATCTTCTTCTCTTCAATGAGTTCTCAACCTGTTTTCCCAAGGAATGACAAGAAACTGACTGAAATAATTCAAATTGAAGAAGAAATTGTTCCGCTTGAAGTTCAAGCTGAACATATTTCTCCGGTTCAAGTTCAACCAGAAAATCAAATTTCAGAAACTGAAGAGAACACTGAATCAGAGTCAAATGAAGTTGGAAACTCACATGATAACACATCAAATGAGCTCAATTTAGATCATCTGATCTACAATTCAGATACCAATTCTCTTCAATCAGCTGGAGTTTCAGATCCTATGTCACAATTTGAAAATGTTGAGCTTGATCATAGACTTCCTCAGCTCAACATACCCTCAAATGGAAGAAGCCATGATTTTCCTATGTTCATTGATAGAAGAATCAACAGAGATCATCCAGCGGGAAATATTATTGGAGAAGCTTCAGCTCCAGTGCTGACAAGAAGTAGATCTGCAAATGCAAATATCTGTCTGCATGCTGTATTTTTGTCTCAAGAAGTACCCAAGAAGGTAGCAGATGCCTTAGAAGACAACAGCTGGGTAGAGGCAATGTAAGAAGAACTATTTCAGATAAACAAGCAAAAGGTTTGGGAATTGGTAGATCTGCCTGATGGAGCAGAACCAATTGGAACAAAATGGGTGTTCAGAAACAAGAAAGATGATAGGGGAATTGTTATCAAGAATAAAGCAAGACTGGTTGTGCAAGGCTATGTACAGGAAGAAGGCATTGATTATGATGAAGTTTTTGCACCAGTAGCCAGGTTGGAAGCAATTAGAATCTTCCTAGCCTATGCTGCATTTAAAGACTTCCAAGTGTATCAAATGGATGTGAAAAGTGCTTTCCTGTATGGCCTCCTGGAACAAGAAGTTTATGTCAATCAACCTCCTGGTTTTGAAGACCCTCACCATCCGAACAAGGTATGCAAGCTGATCAAAGCTTTGTATGGTCTCAAACAAGCTCCTAGAACCTGGTATGAAACTCTTTCTAATTACCTTCTAGTGAATGGCTACAGGAGAGGAGCAATTGACAAAACTCTTTTTGTTAAAACTGTTGGTAATGACTTGATAATGGTACAAATTTATGTTGATGATATTATTTTTGGGTCATCTAACACTATGTTGTGCAAGGAGTTTGAAACTTTGATGCAGTCAAAATTTGAAATGAGCTCCATGGGAGAACTAACCTTCTTCCTAGGGCTTCAAGTAAAGCAAACTGTAGATGGAATCTTTCTGAATCAATCAAAGTACATCCAAGACATGCTGAAGAGATTCGACATGTTATCATGCTCAAGTGCCAAGACTCCCATCTCCACTTCCCACAAGTTAACCAGTGACTTAAGTGGAAAGCCAGTGGATGTGCACATGTATAGAGCAATGATAGGCTCTCTGATGTATCTCACAGCTAGTAGACCTGACATCATGTTCAGTGTTTGCTTATGTGCTAGATATCAATCTTCTCCAAAAGAGTCACACTTGCTTGCTGTTAAGAGAATTTTCAAGTACCTAAAGGGGCAACCCAAACTGGGTTTGTGGTATCCCAAGAACTCTGACTTCTCTTTCAAAGCATACACAGACAGTGATTATGGAGGATGTGATATAGATAAGAAATCAACATCAGGAGGATGTCAATTTCTAGGAGAAAGGCTTGTCTCTTGGCAATGCAAGAAGCAAACATGTGTTTCTACTTCAACTGCAGAGGCTGAGTACATTCCTGCCTCAAGTTGTTGCAGTTAAGTCCTTTGGATCCAAAATCAGATGTTTGATTATGGGATCACATTCATGGAAACTCCTATTCTTGCAGACAACAACAGTGCCATTTCCATCATCAACAATCCAGTGAAGCACTCCAAGACCAAACACATTGACATAAGGTATCACTTTATTAGAGATTGTGCTGAAAAGAATTTAATCAAATTATTTAAAGTTCACACTGATCATCAACTGGCAGATTTGTTTACAAAAGCTTTCGATGAAGCAAGATTTTTCTACCTCATCAAAGCCATTGGGATGATGAACTTTGAATAAAACTTTTCACAACTTTAATAAAAGAAAGAGATGTGCTCAAGAGCCCGTCTCTTGATACAAAAAGAAAAGGAAAAAGAAAATCTCTTGTGTTAATTGAAGAATATTTCAGTTCATAGTCAATAACTGTTGTTAAAACTATGAAAAATCGACACAAATTTTCAAAATTTATGTGTTTTGGATTTTCCGGTTCAAGTTCAGGCTCAACCTGAAAGAACAACTTTTGAAATTCACCGGGTGAACTTCAACCGGAAAAATGCTTTAAATTTGACGTGGAAACTTATTTTTGAAAACAATTCTTCCAAGCGGAAAACTTGTCCGCTTGAAGTTCAGACGGAAGAAATTTGGTTTTTTAAAATAAAGGAGACAATGGGTTCCGCTTGAACTTCCGGGTCAACAAAGTCAAGGAATCATTTAATTACCCGGAAGGCACAATTCTCTAAGCGGATGCTCATTTATTTTACCCATTGAATTTTTAACTGTTTAATTCCGAGGTTTCAGTAAATTAACTTTTGGATAAGGTCATGCTTTAACCAGTTGTACCATATAACTCATAAAGCACCTGTCCCATCCGTCACTGAACCGTCGATTTTTAACCTCTCTCCTCCACGTCATCACCAAAAAGGTAAAAAGCCCTAAATTACCGTCATTTTCCCCATTTCTCGCAACACCACTCAGAAGTTACTCCCAAAATCCTCTCAAACCATCTCCGATTAACTTCCACATAACCGTCAACATTCTCGAATTCCGTCACAACAATGGCTCCGAAGGGAAAGGCAAGTGGCAAGAAGCCAGTTGGTGACTCAAAATTTCCGGTAGAACACAACCTGGTGGCATATCTTGAACCACCATCCAAGACCGATATCTACAATGGAATGATCGAGTTCATCGAAAGTTCTCACCTCCATCATGCGCTTACTGTCGAAGCAGAAATCTTTGAAGAGGTGATGGAAGACTTTTGGGTTCATGCTAGGGTTACCGACGAGGCTAGCAGAAGTGTTAAAATTGTGTCAACTATCCAAGGGAAGGAAGTTGAAATTGATGAAGCGAAGGTTCGAAGGTTGTTGAAACTGAGGGATGAAGGTGGATACGGAGAGATAGATCACAACAGATATCTCCGTTTATTCAGAAACATTGGTTATGGTGGCTCCCTGCACAGCAAAACTATCAAGAAGGGGCAGTTACCACACAAGTGGAGATTTCTTGCACACACACTTCTGGTGTGTTTATCTCCAAAGAATGGAGGTTTTGATGAGCTCTCCAGTGAGCAAGCCTCTGCCTTCTATGCTGTGGTCAAGGGTGAGAACTTTAATTTTTCCAAACAAATTTTTCAAGCCCTAAAATCCAATGTTCATTCTGAATTTATTTACCAATACCCTAGATTTTTGACCTATATTCTCAAAGAAGAGTACCCCCATATAGTATGGCTTGGTACAATTTTGCACCAAAAACTTCTGAATGAGAAAACTTTTTCAAACCTTGCTGTAAATAAGTCTGCATTTCTTGGAAGGGATACTGACCATCCTCTACCAATTCCAAGGCAGCTTCCTGATGAACCTGCTGATGCAGAGGTTCAAGCGGAAGCTGCAGCAGCAACTGAGCCCCAGGCTCAAGATGACAGAGCTGTAGACCTAACAGTTTCTGATCCCACATCTGTCCCAGCTTCCTCTTCACTCATAGTTTTTCAATCCAAAAAGAGGAAAGCTTCCACAAACACTTCCACTGCCACCTCCTCATCAAACTCACCTCCTGTCATTTTTAAGAGACAGAGAAATGTGGTTACTAGGTCTCCTCCACCTAGCACCACCAACCAACCTGAAGCTTCAAACCCCGTTCAAGGCAAAAAGCCTAAACGGAAACTGGTAAATTTGGGATTCTCTCTTAGGGATGAACCTTCTGTTGAGGGGGAGTCATTAGAAGCAGATGTAGCTTCCCCATCTGAAAATTTTTCACCCCTGCAACCCCTGTCACCTAGGAGTGACAGTGCTCTCAATCTTGGCTTAAGTGAAGGTGTTATTAACTCACCTGCCACATTACATGAGAACATCCTGATAAGCCAGGACACTGTAGCACTGCAACCCCACTCCTCACCGGAGGTGAATCTCAGGAGTTCTGAAGAGATTCATGCAGAAAGGGCTGCTGCTGCCCAAGTATCCCAACTGGAGCTTGGTGTCAGCAGTAACATCAATAAGACCCAATCTGCGGCAATCTTCTCTGAATCAGCACCCGGAAGTCCTTCATTGGAACCAAGGGTTGTTGAAACAGTTGAAGAGAATCCCAGGTGCCAAGAAGCCATGGGTACCAATGCTGATCAATCTAGGATTGATAGTTTGGTTATTTCCAAGGATACTGGCAAAAAGCCAGTTGAAGATAGTCTTACACTACCTGAATTGACGAAACTGTACCTTTCTCTGCAAGCACAGGTTGAAGCTCTTAACTCAACTGTTGCCAAATTGGTTCAAGCTGATCCTACTCCAACTGAAGCAGGTCCTTCAAACCCTACCAGAGATGCTGAAGAAGTTATTGCAACTGATGAAGCTGATACTGTCAAATTGGGGGAGAAGTTAGTGTCAAAACCTGTTATCACTGAAATCGAAGAGGAAGAAAGGATACCGGCTGAAGTAAGAGCCACAGCTTGCCAAAAGATTGGCATAGAGCCTTTTTCTGTTGAAGAGAGTTGGGTGAATATGAGATGCAGTCAACTGATTGCTATTTCTCCTTTTGAGGACCCCAACCTCACCGAGCTTGTTCAGTCATCCATGCTGATTGCTGGTGCTCTCCCTGAGCACATCAACATGATCACAACACTTCTGAAAGATGTTATTTTTCCGGCTGAAAGAGCCAGTGATCATGTTGTAGGCAATATTGCCTCCACCAGCAAGGCAGCAGCTGATATGGAAGAAAGTACTGCAACTGCAGCAGTTGGTACTATGACTGAAGGAGAAGATGAGAATTTGATTGGTGAAGATGAAGGAACTGAGGTACTGGAGATAACTGATAAAGAACCTGAAGTCACCCAACCTCAGGTGGTGACTGATGGTCAATTACTGGTTCAAGCGGAAGTTCAAGCGGAACTTCAACCGGAAGTTCAACCGGTAGTTCCAGTTGAAGGAGAGCTGAATGTTCAACCGGAACAACAAATTCCAACCCAGGTGGATGTTCAAGGTCCTAGCTCCTCAATATTTGGGACTGATGAAACACCTGTGGTTCAACCGGAAGAACAAAGAAATGAAGAAGCTGAGGATGTGGCTGAATCACTGATAGCCTTAAGGAGTTCAGAGACAGTTCTAACTGAGGAACCTGTTCAAGCTGATATAGCTAGAACCTTTCAACAGGTAACTCAAACTCCTGAAGCTGAGGCTATAGTGAAAATGGTTGAAGATGCCAGAAGGGTAGCTAAAGATGAGAGGATAGCCAGAGAGCTCCAAGAAGAATTTGATCTATACATGCAAAACAATGTGTTTGAAAACCTTCTTGAAGAAGCAAAGACCAGGTCTTTCAACTGGAGGTTAAAGGATTATGACTTGGATACAATGTCTGAAGCTAATAGGCAGAGGTTAATTGCTATTGCCTCTCAATTGCCTACCAAGCTGACAAAGAATGATGAAAATTACCGTCTGTTGAAAAAGATTAAGAGGGCTCTTGTGATTAAAAACTTGAAGAAAGAGGAAGAGGTAGCTCAGATGCAGGTTAGAGGACTTTGCAGCTTGATTGACAAAATATTTTATGAGCTGAAAGGAGAAATTGCTGCTGTCAATCCTAACCTGGTGATGCCTTCACCATCAGAGCTGATCTCAGGTACAATAACTGCTAATGTTAAACCTGAAATTGATGATATTGCAGATATACCACCTCCACCTTCATTTATCTACAACCCAAACCCAATGCCTACAACAGCTTCATCCATTCTACAGTCACTTCCCATCATACCTTACAAACCTCCACATATCCCCAAGAAGCTTGCTGCTAAACTTGCCAATCCCAAGTTTAGATCAGACAACTTTACACCCATCATTCCCTTCAAAAAGAAGCCTCCACCAACCATGGACTTCTCTGACATCTTTCCACCTACTCCACCCTCAAGCCCAACTCCTGAAGCCAATGAACCACTTCCAAAAACCACCCTACCTCCACTCACCATAAGAGAACCTTCTTCCACCATCACCAAACCTACTGAAGTCCAGCCTGGCCCTTCTTCATCAGACAGAGGCAAGAAACCCATTGTGCCAGAAACCACTATTGACTCTGATGAAGATAGACTGGTCAGGAAGAGAAAGCTGATGCATGCCAAGTCTAAAAGAAATCAAAAACAAATGAGAAGAGGTCCTCCCAGCAAAAGACGAATTGTTAGTTGGACAGTGGATGAAGCCACATTTGATTTCACTTTTACTATGGCCAATGGCATAACTCAGGTGGTAAATGCCCGCAAGGCAACTTCTCAACTCACCCTGCAGCAAATGACAAACATCATTCTAAAACTCAGAGAAGTTATGAATCCTTCAAGAGCGGAGCACATGTTAAGGCTTTTAATTGATCCATCTGTGCTGGAATGTGGAATGCTCTATCGAAGCAATTTAGATGATGAATCAGTAGGAGAAGAAGAAGAAATGCCCACCAGTGAAATAAAATTTATCATTTGGGAAGAGGAGGAGAAGCTATTCTATGTTCATAGAGCTGATGGCACCTTTACAATCCATGAGTCTATTTCTGTTCAAGAAGAATGGAACGAAATGGACTGGGATTCAATTAAACACGTAAAGGTGACCAAAACAAACACCAAAGAGCTTTCTCAAAATCTTGATGCCAGCATCAGATCTTCAGACAAGTAGAACAAGGTGAAGAAGATTTTTGGGTACAAGTCAGTTTTGAAGATAGAACATTGAAGATAATGAATAATTTGACAGCATTAGCTTAGGGGGAGATTGTAAGGAAAAATAGAGCTTGGAAGATTTCCGGCTGAAATGTCAATTTTACTAGTTCCGGCTGAAGTTGAAGTTGAAGCGGAATTCACACTTCAAGCGGAACAGGCAGTTCAAGCGGAAAGAAGCAATTCTGGTACTTAGCGAATATTCCGGGTGAACTCGATTATCCACCAGATAAAGAGTTCAACCTGACTTTTCTTGAGATGTATTTTCAGCAAGTCCAATCCTGCAAAAGCTTCTCGTATGCTTCTAAATCAGATTTAAGCCGCTCTCCTAAAGTAGATTGTTGCTGCCAACACGCAAGCTATTCCGATTGTCGATGTTTATTCTTTTGGTAGTTTGTATTTGACTTTTATGTTTACGGTCTAGATTAGATCGCATGAGATCAATGGCTGTCATTGATCTCATTAGCACTATATATAGCACTAGTTAGCTTACTTTTTCACAAGTGTCGACATACACAGTTCTTGAACAACTTGTAATAGTGTAGCTTCGAGTTAATGCAAATAGTGCCGAGTATTTGATACTTTGTTGTTACTATATTTCTGCAAATCAAGCTTATACATTATACTCAAGAACTCAAATATCGCTTAAGTAAAGTGAAATATAACTTTAATTCCGCAGGGTTATATTTGCAAGTAAAGGGCTTAGTTTTAGTTTATTCATAACTAATAACGATCCTACGTGCTGCTGCTGCTCAAAGTTAAAGAACCAGCCGGACAAGACTTCCATCTGGAAAAGCAACTGTTCAGGGGAAGTTGTTGGTGTCTTTAAAAGTTTTCAAAAGCTTCAAAAGAGCTTCAAAGAAGATGTTCATATGTTTAGGGGAAGCTGAAGATTTCAAGTCAATCTTTGATAAAGAAAATGATACAGAGAGCAGTTAGAGATCATGAAGTTTGAAGATCAACAATCAAGTTCTTCACCGTTAGTGGTTTTCAAAATTTTACCCTCTAATTTTGGGAGATTCAAGACAGTTACCGAAGATTCAGCAAGAACCAGTTCTTTCAAAAGAAGCAAGTCAATGAGAATCCTCCATCTCATTAACTTGTTCATTTCAAGAAGTTCGAGCTGATGTTGATCAAGAGGAAGTCCCAAGTGCCCGTCATGAAACCCATTGAAGATTTCTACGGAAAGAATCTTCATCAACATCTTTGTCAGCCAGTCAAGAAGAAGAATTTCAAAGATTGAAGACATTTAATATCTCAAGCCTAGGGGAAGATTGTAGAGGCTAGATTATGAGGCTTGTAATATTAAATTAGTTGGGATGGGCTTAGAGGGTTTAATTAGATTAGTAGACTAGTTTGCTTGGGTTTACTATTGGGCTTGGGGTTTACCATTGGGTTTACCATTAGGGTTTAAGGTCCATTAGGGATCCTATATAAACCCTGTGTCTACCATTGTAAGGGTTGCTCACTTTACCATTCTAGAGAGGAGCCTCCTTGGAGTTTAAGATCGTAATCGTAAACTAGAGAGAGAAGATAGTTTACAATTTCTTATTTGTACCCGACAAGTTCATCTTGTGTGCAAAGAATCAGGTTTTTCATGTTTTAATCATCGTTTTCTTCGATTTCTTCTCTTCTCTTTCTTGAATCACTAATCTAACCGGATTCCGCACGTTTAGATTAGTTAGATATCGTGAGCGATTGTTGTTTATGGACCAACATTCCTTAACTGGGGCTTTCTCTGGGTTCTTATCATCGCGATTCCTCCAGAATGGGCGCTTCCTCTTGTTATCAGGTTTCTTGCTTGATGATGGAGTGGCACTAACATCATAGGGCTTGTTCTCAGACGCTTTCTTGCCAAAGTTTACACCTTGACGATTAGCTTGGTAAATGAGGTTGTGTGCCATACGCACAGCATCCTGAAAGGTCTGAGGATTCGAGGAAAGGACATTTCCCTGAATGTGTTGTGCAAGTCCCCAGATGTAGCGTTCGATCTTCTTGTACGGTGGAGTGATCATTGTAGGACAGAGGTGAGCAAGCTCACGGAACCTCTTAGTGTATCCAGCAATGTCGGCTCCATTCATGGACAGATTCCAGAATTCAGATTCAAGTTTCTGCAGTTCCTCCCTGGGACAGTACTCATCATGCTGCAGTTGTATGAGTTCGTCCCATGACATTTCATAGGCTAAGTCAGTTCCCATAGCATCAACATGGGAATTCCACCAAGTCAGTGCACTATCAGTAAACGTGCAGGTGGAGTACTTCACCATGTACTGTTCAGGGCAGTTGCTAATACGGAAGACTAACTCCAGCTTTTCAAACCAGCGAATTAGATCAACAGCGCCTTCAGAACCCTTGAAGTGAGTGGGTCTGCAATTCATGAAGTCCTTGTAAGAACATTCACGAGGGCCTGCAATGTTAAGTGAAAACGTTGATCACAATTTTGCGAAATTGTAGTCTAGTGTTTTCAAACATTGGTTAATTCGTTCTTACCGCGTGCTCCAGCGTCAGCGTGACATTGGGTAGCAGCAGCAGCAACGGTTTCTGCAATGCGTTGAGCAATCATCTCCTCGATATCAGCAGCACTCATGGCCGGAGGAGGTGATACATTTCTCGTGGCTTGGCGTCTAGGCGGCATGTTTTCGCTTTAAGTTATCAATGGCAACATAAAGGGAAAACTTAGATAATATGTAAGTGGGGTTATTACATGCGCGAGAATAACAGCCACGACATACATCTATAGTACCATGATATGACACGCGCAAGCACAACCAAGAAACATGAAATAGAAAGAAGTATGGTTCGCGAGTGAACAATCACGACATAATGATAATAACAGAAATAACAGCAATCATAAACATGGCAAACATATACAACACGTCATAAACATAAATCTACTACCATTACATTCCACCATATTATCGGATAAAACATACAATAACAAAAGAGGACAAGTTTTTAAGTGTCTTGGGCACGCAGTCCCATAATACATCACTACAAAATATATAAATATGTTTCATCGCTAAAACAGTGGGTCAAAAACCTAGAGGCTAGGTAAGTCATCTAAATGGGTGGTGGTGGTCCAGGGGATCCAGGGGGTCGGGTCAGAGAGGTAGTGATCCTGGAGGTGAGGTCCAAAAAGGTGAACACTCGCCCCGTGAATTCCTCCAAGACGGCAAGCCGGGCTTGGAAGGATTCGTTGGCCAGTACCAGAGCAAAGTTGACCATGCACACATTGCTCATGTGAGCGTGCAGGGACTCCATGGCTCCTTGGGAAGCAACATGAATGCGTTCTAGCTCAGCTACGCGGGCCACTAACGCAGTGAATTCAGCCCGCGTGGGGAGCCTAAAGATATCATCGTTCAGGACGGCGAGACTCTGATCGTGGCGACAAACATGTGCCACGAGTAGCAGAACAGTATCCGCGATCGGCTCTCCTGTGAGGATGGAGTATCCTGCCCTAGGGTGGCCGGAGGCGCCATCCCTAGTTGAGGAGTCACCTGGCCCGTACAGGCTAGGCACTCCCTCAAAGGTCCTCCACGAGGCTAGCTGCCCCGGGATCCAGGCAAGGTGAGGGTGATCAGACGCGCAGTGCCGCTTGGGCACAGGCTCGTCTATAGGGCCCTCGGCTGCCCTACACCGAGAAGGGCCAGCTCCCCTCCCGTGGGTGAACCCCCACCTCGAAAAGGTCGGCAGGTGTGTACAGAACGCTCCCTGTGAGCGAAGAGGTCCATGGTGCGTGCGGCACCGGCAGCAGTGGCAGCAGCAGCTACGGCCGCACCGCTAGCAATAGCGATGGGCGAGGGGTGGTCAGATGAGTCGTTTGAGACCCTTGGTCGAAGGGGCCTCAGGAAGCTCGAGGGTATGGTCGATAGTCGGACAGTACCAACTGTAGGTATCTCAGCCTCGGGGCTGGAAGGCACATAGTCTTCTGGTGATGGAGAGTACTCCGGCACCACTTGATCGTCTCCACTGGAATCGGAAATGCAGATAACCTCTTCCGAAGAGGAAGTCATCACTGCGATAATATTCCATCAGAGAACAAAGTTAGTACCATGATAATAGCATTTAAAACAAGGATATAAATGCATAACAGAAATAATAACTCATGTATGAATAAAGCATAAGTTAACATAATCAATAAGGTAAGGAAGTGGTCTTGCATGAAAACGGAAGCTTCGGAGCCGGTCATAGTCCAGGTTTGGTTTTAGTTAAAGTGTTTAACTTGGTTCGCTATAACTGCGGCTCTGATACTAATCTGTCACACCCCGGACAAATGATTGGGTGTGAGCGAGATGGAATCATAGTCACAAATATACAGAACAACTACTACTAAATTCAAGCGTTAATTAAAACATAATATCATTAATTGTTGCAGCGGAAAGAGTGATAAACGATATTGTCTTACATTTGAACTTTAAAAGTCAAGTTTCATTTATTGAAAACATAAAGTAGTTATTTAGGATAGATAGGGACTAGGACTCCAACGAAGCAGGTCCGAATATAAAGGCGAAGTCCCATTTGCACGGCTTCCATGATCAGCTTAGTTACCCGAGAAATCATGAGTTTAAAAGGTCAACATAAAGTTGGTGAGGTTCAAAGGTTTAGGACTCGATAGTAAGATTGTAAAACAGTTTTCAGAGTACTTAAATGTTACGTTGGCTTACTGTTGTAGTTGTATGATCTCACCTGAACCTTGATTTCCAATACTAAAGGTTTACCCACCCATGGTATCCTCGCCCGAGAGATACCGAACAGAGCAAAATAACTGACGTGTACCCCTTGACAATATACGAAGTCAGGATTGGAGCTACCAAACCGGGCAGGGTTGTCAACCCAAAAAGATCTATTCATTAGTTATCGTTTCGAGCAGAACTAATTGAAATCAACTAATGGTGGGATTCAGTTGTACTAACGTTTATAACGATAAAGTACCAGTTGTGGGCAATCAGTAAGAGAACAGATAGTCATATGGCTAACAGTAGACCATAACATTAAGTTAAAACATTTTATTAGTTCATTATTTCTCCCCCATAAGTGTAAAACAGTTATAAAGAAAAGGGGCCATGAAACTCACTTGATTCAGTGGTAATGATGAATTGTCGAGTGGCAACTAGCAAGTAAAGTCCTAATAAAACATAAGACAACATGCATAAGGGTCCACATAATCATTTGAGTAACGAACGTTACCCAAATGATACCGGTCAAGTCTTAATGTATAATCCCATTTGTAGTGTTTTGAAAATCCGTTAGTTAATCAGTTTACAAAATCAGTAAATACGAATGTTCACGTATTAAGGTATTTATGCAATTTGTCACACCCCCAAATAACCACTAACGGAGTTTATACCGTTAAGGGGTGCGAGCAAACCAGGACCACAACCATTAGTTACAAATACTAAACGAATCAGAGTTAGTCCAAATATATGTCATAAATAAAGTCTCAAAATACGCAGCGGAAAATATTGTCTTAGCACTAACCACGTGCTTTACAAAATCATTGTTTTAAATTCCCAATTTGATTTAAACAAAAGTAAAATGTCTTCATGTGCCATGCCAACCCGCTCCGGATACTCCTCAGCGATCTGCAAAAGTTTAAACCACGCAAGTGTCAACCTAACGGTTGGTGAGTTCACAGTGGGCTTGTCACGCAGTGGCCCGGTCTCATAATCATAATTGTGTCAACATATACTTATGTAATATTTATTTGTGAAAAGCAATGCTCAGTGATAATACACCAGTCCATAATCATAGTAGCGTGATTTAGTAAAAGTAATGTCCGTAACATGCGTTATCGGGTATGTACTAGTTTTGTAAAATTAAAGTGCTCAACCGATATCGCGGGTAGCTAATCCGTTGTTCCATGCACTAAGGAAGTTTGTACCAAAGCTGACTAATAAGTATTGTAGTGGCATCGCCATCATCTATTTTGTTTTGCGGACATACGTCATCGCGGCTTTGCCTCCCCCGTGTCCTCTCGGGATCACGGTCAGATAGGCTGATATTGTACCTCCGTGCACCTCCAGTGTCACGAGGCGGAGTTTGTCAAACTCCAGTAGATCTACCCAACATCCCCTCGCTTTACAATTAATGGCACAATTAAGTTGAGGACTTTTTCAGTTAAAAGGCAATCCTTAGAGATCATGTGATATCATGTGGTTTAGACTTTAACCTACACTAGCCATATTAAAACGGTTTACCGGATTCTCATGAATCTCAAAATGTTTTCAGTTTCGTTTCAGAAATAGTTTGTTTAAGTTCCACAAGTGTTTCCCATAAAACACTTCAAGTTTATCAAAGAGGTGCGTGGCACTCATAAGGTTTCAAGTTCATAAAAGAGGTGCATAGCACTCATAAGGTTGTCAGCATTGTTTTTCATTAAGTTATTCGGTGTGTCCCAAACGGGCTCACAGTAAACGGGTTAGTGACACTCACCTTTGGTTGCACTGCTACACTTGCTAAATAATCCAAGTATTGTTTGCTTAACGAAGACCTAAGAACACGTTTAGGTCTTAAGTATTAGTTTTGTGTCTAATCTTTAACTTACGTCACTATGGCCCATAACATAGCACGTTGGAACTATGACACGACATACCGACACACGACACCGATGGTTGATCATAAACGAGGGTTCACATAACTCAGAAATCAAAGCATGTTTCATTATTGCATAATCATGTAAGTCATGGCATAACATTCAAATAAGTTGCACAAGTTTGGGTTTTGGTCTTGGCACAGTTTCGCTACACAGTTTCGCTATGTGCACGGGCAGCACTTTCGCTAGGGAATACCCGATGACACAGTTTCGCTAGCTAGTTTCGCTCGAAACTGATGACACAGTTTCGCTAGCATAGATTCGCTCGAAACTGGTTTGAACTTTCGTTCATAAAAGGCACAGTTTCGCTAGATAGTTTCGCTCGAAACTGATGACACAGTTTCGCTATCTAGTTTCGCCCGAAACTGATTTGAACTTTCGTTCAGGAGTCTTTGGTTGTTTCGCTCGGTAGTTTCGTTCGAGTAGGTCTACTTAGTTTTCACGGCGACACTATAGTTTCTCTGTATAGTGTCGCTGGATGAATATTAACACAGTTTCGCTGTATAGTTTCGCCCAGAGAACACACAGTTTCGCTAAACGCAGAAAAACTCGTTTTTAAGACCAAAAATCAATCTAACAGCTTCCATACTTCATGTAATTCATTATCTAGCATGCATAAACATTTACCAACATTAAACAAGCAAATCTAACACCCTAAACATGAGTTTTCACCATCAAATCACCAAGAACACTTTTTAAGCACAAAATGACCTAACTAGCATAAATCTTCATTATGGCATGATTTTACACGTAAAGTTGCAGACTTTATGATAGATCTAGCATTCCTAAGCATCATATCAGAAGATCAAACGATTACATGGAGGTTTAAGCATGCTTTTTAAGAAAACACATAGAAATGCAAGAAAAATGGTTTTGGAGACTCACGGTTCGATCTAGGATCCGAATGGATGAGTTCACCAACTGAGATGACGGCGGCTCGTGGTGGTTCTCGGCTGGTCAGAATTTCAGGAGAGTGTGTGTGTGTTTTTTTTTGAGAAATGATGTAAGTAATGAGGATTAGGGTTTAGGTTGGCTTTATATATCATATAGATCAGGTGCTAGTTTCGCTGGCAGTTTCGCTGGCCAAGCGAAACTAACTCTGAATACTTGTAAATCAAAAGTTTAGCTACCGAGCGAATCTACAGTTTCGCTCGGTAGTTTCGCTGGCAACCAAAAGGGGCCAATTTACATTCTAAGCAAGATAAGCACGATTCATGAATTTGTCATGCTATTAATAATACTAAATCATGCGTTTAAATCACATTGCACATAATGACCATAAATAAATGAACACATAACACAAGTGGTCGGGTTCAGTGATCAACCAAAGGTCGTGGACGTATTCGGCCTAGTTAAGCATTAGTTACTAAGTTAACACTTATAACGTAACTAACGGAGATTGTCTAACGGAAGTTAACCTTGGAATTCTCGGGTGTCACATCATCCCCTTGTAAATGGAATTTTCGTCCCGAAAATTATTCTTGCGTTGTAGCGTTCGCAGCCTCGGCTGTCGTTATTGCTGTCGTTGCTGGGGAAAGAAAGCAAAAGTTTTAGGGTCGCCACATCCTCCTCCTGTTAGAGGAATTTTGGTCCCCAAAATTAAATCATACCTTGAGTTTCCGTGGACGTTTGCCCGAACAAGTGAGGATACTTCTTCTTCATTTGATCCTCCCGTTCCCAAGTGTATTCAGGTCCACGCTTTGAGTTCCATCGAACCTTGACGATCGGAATCTTGCTACGTTTGAGGGCTTTCTCCTCGCGTCCCATGATTTCTACTGGTTGCTCAATAAATCTCAGATGTTCATCAATTTCCAATTCCTCCAAGGGAATTATTTCAGTGTCTTCAGCCAGACATTTCTTCAGATTCGAGACGTGAAACACGTTGTGAACTCCATCGAGTTCAGCAGGGAGTTGTAATCGGTAGGCCACCGGGCCTACTTCCCCAATGATTTCAAATGGACCGATATAGCGAGGATTCAGCTTTCCACGCTTTCCGAAGCGTATCACTCCTTTCCAGGGAGATACCTTCAATAGTACCTTGTCGCCTACCTCGAACTTCAAAGGTTTACGGCGTTTGTCGGCATAGCTCTTTTGCCTGTCACGTGCTGCGGCTATCCGTTTTCTGATTTGAATAATTCGTTCAGTTGTATCATGAATGATTTCCGGTCCGGTGAGTCCTTTCTCACCCGTTTCGGCCCAACACACGGGCGATCTACATTTTCTGCCATAAAGAGCTTCAAAAGGTGCTGCACCGATGCTCGTATGATAACTGTTGTTGTAGGAGAACTCCACCAACGGAAGGTGAGCCTCCCAGTCTTTACCGAAGTCGAGAACGCAAGCTCGGAGCATGTCTTCCAAAGTCTGAATAGTTCGTTCCGTCTGACCATCAGTCTGCGGGTGATAAGCTGTACTCATATCCAGTCTGGTTCCCAGTGCGTCTTGCATAGATTGCCACAGTCGGGAAGTAAATCGAGGATCTCGGTCGGAGATAATGGTCTTAGGCACCCCATGAAGTGCCACAATTCGATCAATATACAGCTTAGTTAACTTATCCATATTGTCACTTTCCCTCATCGGAATAAAGTGTGCAGATTTGGTTAGTCGATCAATGATAACCCAAATCGCATCCGGTCGATTTGATCGATGAGGTAGTCCTGTTACGAAATCCATGGAGATATCCTCCCATTTCCATTCCGGGATCTTTGGTTGCTGCAATAATCCAGAAGGCTTTTGGTACTCGATCTTAACTCTTGAGCATGTTAAACACTTAGCCACATATCGCGCAATGTCGGCTTTCATATTCGGCCACCAATACAAGTTCTTCAAATCTTGGTACATTTTGTCCGATCCAGGGTGCACCGAATACCTTGATTTGTGAGCCTCGTCCATCACGAGCTCACGGAGATTCCCAAGTAAAGGAATCCAAATTCTGTCATTGTAATATCTGAGTCCGTCGGACTTAATTTCAGAGTTACCATCCACCCCTCGCAGTGCTTCAGCTGCGAAGTTTTCTTCTTTTAAAGCTTCTTGTTGAGCATCGCGGATTCGATCCGGCAGTCCCGTGTGAATGGTAAGTTGCAGCGCTCGTACTCGTCGAGGCTTGTCGTACTCTTTTCGACTTAAGGCGTCAGCCACAACATTGGCTTTTCCCGGGTGATACTTAATTGCTAAGTCGTAATCATTTAGTAGCTCGACCCACCTTCGCTGTCGCATGTTGAGGTCCTTTTGTTCAAAGATATGTTGTAAGCTTTTGTGGTCGGTAAATATCGTGCACTTTGTTCCGTAGAGGTAATGTCTCCAAATCTTGAGTGCAAATACAACGGCTCCTAATTCCAAATCATGTGTTGTGTAATTCTTCTCATTGACCTTCAGTTGCCTGGACCCGTAGGCAATCACTTTGTCTCGTTGCATCAACACGCAACCGAGTCCTTGAATGGATGCATCGCAGTAAACCACGAAGTCGTCAACCCCTTCGGGTAACGAGAGAATCGGAGCTGAACATAACATGTCCTTAAGAGTTTGAAACGCGTGTTCTTCTTTTTCACCCCATCTATATTGCACTCCTTTGTGCGTTAAGGCTGTTAAGGGTTGAGCCAATTGCGAGAAACCCTTGATGAATCTTCGGTAATATCCGGCAAGCCCCAAAAACTGTCGGATTTCGGTCGGCGCTCTCGGAGTAGACCAATTCTTGATAGCTTCCACTTTAGCTGGGTCGACATGAATTCCATCCTTATTAACAATGTGTCCAAGAAACTGGACTTCGCGAATCCAAAAATCGCACTTTGAAAACTTGGCGTAAAGCTGTTCCTTGCGGAGTAATTCCAAGATAAGTCGTAGGTGACTCTCGTGTTCTTCCTTTGTCTTGGAGTAGATTAAAATATCGTCAATGAAAACTATCACAAACTGATCGAGGTACGGCTTGCACACCCGATTCATCAGATCCATAAACACAGCAGGCGCATTAGTTAGCCCAAACGGCATAACTAAAAACTCGTAATGACCATACCGAGTTCTGAAAGCAGTCTTGGGGATATCTTCATCACGAACACGAAGTTGGTGATATCCAGACCGTAGATCAATCTTTGAAAAGTAGCTCGAACCTTGCAGTTGGTCGAAAAGATCGTCGATTCGAGGAAGTGGATACCGATTCTTGATCGTAACCTTGTTAAGCTCTCGGTAGTCGATACACATTCGGAACGTTCCATCTTTCTTCTTAACAAACAATACCGGTGCTCCCCATGGAGACGAACTTGGACGAATAAATCCTTTGTCGAGTAGCTCTTGAAGTTGCGTGGAGAGTTCGTTGAGTTCGCTTACCGCCAAACGGTACGGTGCGCGTGCAATCGGGGCCGCTCCGGGAGCTAAGTCGATTCCAAACTCGACTTGTCGAAATGGAGGCAAACCAGGCAGATCATCAGGAAATACATCTTGGAAGTCGCGGACTATCGGGTAATCGTCGATTTTACGCTCGGGAAGTGTCGTGTCGGTGACGTTTGCAAGGATTGCGAAGTGTCCTTTACGAAGGCACTTTTGAGCTTTAAGAAACGAAATAATACCGGTGACTGTTCCACCTTTTTCACCTTGAACTGTTAACACTTCACCTTCTTCGAGTGGAATACGAATCACTTTTTCTTGACATAAAATTTCAGCTCGGTTTTCAGATAACCAATCCATTCCTACTATGACATCAAAACTACCAATCGGGAAAGGCATAAGATCGATTCCTAACGTATGGCCAGCTAGCTCTAACTTACAGTCCTTAACTATCTGAGTCGTATCATGAAGTTTACCATTCGCTAACTCTACCACATACTTAGCATCTAAGTCAATCGGTTTAGCATTAATTAGCTTAGCAAACTTAGTGGAAATAAAACTTCTTTCAGCACCAGAATCAAACAATACAGTAGCGAAGAAACCATTTAGCATAAATTTACCGTTAATCACGTTGGCGTCGTTGCGAGCTTCTCCTTGCCCCATAACGAAAGCTCTTCCCCTGCCGTTACCATTCCCGTTGCCATTTCCTCCGCCATTACCATTCCCACCATTGTTTCCCTGATTTCCATTTCCCTGTCTTCTCAACTGTGGGCAGTCCCTTTTCATGTGGCCTTGAGCACCACATTCATAGCAGTTCCCATTACCATTTCCTCTGGGAGCTTCATTGTTGTTGTTACGGTTCTGACCATTGTTGTTTCCATTGCCCCGGTTGTTTCCATAGTTGTTGTTGCCATGATTGTTGTTGTTGTTTTGCCTTGGGCGGTTTTGTTGCTCAGGTAAAATTGCCCAGCAGTCTTTTGCTTCGTGGCTTTTCTTGCCACATCTTTCACAGTTCAAACTCCTTCTACAAATACCAGCGTGATGCTTCCCACACTTGTTACACATGGGCAGGTTACCCTTGTAGTTACTTTGACCGTTACCGCCCTGGCGGTTGTTTCCACTGTTGTTCCCAGACCTTTTGCTTTGGCCTTGGGAGTTATAAGACCTCCCAGTGCTGTTTCCAACACTCTGATTGTTCATTGAGTTTTCAGGAGCTTCATCATCAGCTTTTCTTTTGCCACTTAAGGCAGTCTTCTCTGAGGCTTTTGTAGGAAGTGTACCTTTCTCAATTTCCTGATCAGTAAGCTTGTGAGCCAAACGGATGGCTTGCTGCACGGTTGTGGGGTTGCTGGCAGTCACTAGTCCTTTGATTTGAGGCGCGAGGCCTTCCAAATAACGCTCGATGCGTTTGAACTCAGCATCAACCATTGTTGGGCATAGTACCGCGTATTCGTGGTAACGCGCAGTATACTGTTCAACTTCAGACCCTATCATTTTCAGATTCAAGAATTCACCCTCTAACTTCTTTACTTGGTCACGGGGACAGTACTCCTCCATAATCAGTTCCTTAAACGCTTCCCATTCCATGTTATTAGCCGCATCTAACCCAATCATCTGGATTTCGGCATTCCACCAGGTGAGAGCAGCTCCCTCAAAGGTACCAGTCGCATATTTCACTTTGCTCTCAGCAGGGCAGTTGCACATAGAGAAGACCTTCTCAGACTTCTCGATCCACCTGAGGAGTCCTACCGCTCCTTCCTCGCCGGAAAACGTCATCGGCTTGCAGTCCATGAAGGACTTAAACGTGCAGTGATGGAAGTTTCCTGATGCATAAATAATTCGGGTTTTAAGTTTAAACAAGTCAAATTGTAATCGCTTTGTGCCTTAACCGGCATAATAATTACCCTGCGCGGCGAATGTAGCTTGGACAGCTGCCACTGCGGCTTGCACGTGTTCGTTTATCATAGCTTGCAGTTGTGCAGGTGTCAGGTTAATGTTGTTCCTTCCGTGTCCTCTTCCAGGCATTTTCTGGACAGTTAAAGTAGCCAGTGTTCAGTCACAGTTATACTCTATACATATCCCATAATATGTATATTAACAATTTCCCGTTATCCCACTATTAGTCCAGAAAAATTTTCGTGCAAAATTGAGGCGTCGTCGGAGAACGTCGTAAGTCGTAAGTACTATCGTCGAAAGTCGGCTTTCCCATAAAAGTCACCGTCGGCGTAGTCATCGTAGTAGAAATCAGGACGTAGCGTGTAGCATCGTTTCGTTGTCGCTTTCCCCGGAACAGTGTGCGTATTAGCGTTCGCATTTCGTATTCGTGTGTGAAATTTTCCTAAGGTTTTCCGTTAGACTACTTAGACACGGTCTATATATATATTATATATATATATATATATATACATACGTACGAAGCATTTACTTACACAGCAGAGCGAGTATCCCAGGTTGGCACGTGAAAATTTTTGTTTTGGGAATTTGTTTGTTCGTTTGTAACTAAGGTTTCAAGTTGCAGTTTCCAAATCGTTTTTCAAAAATGATTCCAGTTCTCTGCAACTTATGGCTCTGATACCAATCTGTCACACCCCCAAATAACCACTAACGGAGTTTATACCGTTAAGGGGTGCGAGCAAACCAGGACCACAACCATTAGTTACAAATACTAAACGAATCAGAGTTAGTCCAAATATATGTCATAAATAAAGTCTCAAAATACGCAGCGGAAAATATTGTCTTAGCACTAACCACGTGCTTTACAAAATCATTGTTTTAAATTCCCAATTTGATTTAAACAAAAGTAAAATGTCTTCATGTGCCATGCCAACCCGCTCCGGATACTCCTCAGCGATCTGCAAAAGTTTAAACCACGCAAGTGTCAACCTAACGGTTGGTGAGTTCACAGTGGGCTTGTCACGCAGTGGCCCGGTCTCATAATCATAATTGTGTCAACATATACTTATGTAATATTTATTTGTGAAAAGCAATGCTCAGTGATAATACACCAGTCCATAATCATAGTAGCGTGATTTAGTAAAAGTAATGTCCGTAACATGCGTTATCGGGTATGTACTAGTTTTGTAAAATTAAAGTGCTCAACCGATATCGCGGGTAGCTAATCCGTTGTTCCATGCACTAAGGAAGTTTGTACCAAAGCTGACTAATAAGTATTGTAGTGGCATCGCCATCATCTATTTTGTTTTGCGGACATACGTCATCGCGGCTTTGCCTCCCCCGTGTCCTCTCGGGATCACGGTCAGATAGGCTGATATTGTACCTCCGTGCACCTCCAGTGTCACGAGGCGGAGTTTGTCAAACTCCAGTAGATCTACCCAACATCCCCTCGCTTTACAATTAATGGCACAATTAAGTTGAGGACTTTTTCAGTTAAAAGGCAATCCTTAGAGATCATGTGATATCATGTGGTTTAGACTTTAACCTACACTAGCCATATTAAAACGGTTTACCGGATTCTCATGAATCTCAAAATGTTTTCAGTTTCGTTTCAGAAATAGTTTGTTTAAGTTCCACAAGTGTTTCCCATAAAACACTTCAAGTTTATCAAAGAGGTGCGTGGCACTCATAAGGTTTCAAGTTCATAAAAGAGGTGCATAGCACTCATAAGGTTGTCAGCATTGTTTTTCATTAAGTTATTCGGTGTGTCCCAAACGGGCTCACAGTAAACGGGTTAGTGACACTCACCTTTGGTTGCACTGCTACACTTGCTAAATAATCCAAGTATTGTTTGCTTAACGAAGACCTAAGAACACGTTTAGGTCTTAAGTATTAGTTTTGTGTCTAATCTTTAACTTACGTCACTATGGCCCATAACATAGCACGTTGGAACTATGACACGACATACCGACACACGACACCGATGGTTGATCATAAACGAGGGTTCACATAACTCAGAAATCAAAGCATGTTTCATTATTGCATAATCATGTAAGTCATGGCATAACATTCAAATAAGTTGCACAAGTTTGGGTTTTGGTCTTGGCACAGTTTCGCTACACAGTTTCGCTATGTGCACGGGCAGCACTTTCGCTAGGGAATACCCGATGACACAGTTTCGCTAGCTAGTTTCGCTCGAAACTGATGACACAGTTTCGCTAGCATAGATTCGCTCGAAACTGGTTTGAACTTTCGTTCATAAAAGGCACAGTTTCGCTAGATAGTTTCGCTCGAAACTGATGACACAGTTTCGCTATCTAGTTTCGCCCGAAACTGATTTGAACTTTCGTTCAGGAGTCTTTGGTTGTTTCGCTCGGTAGTTTCGTTCGAGTAGGTCTACTTAGTTTTCACGGCGACACTATAGTTTCTCTGTATAGTGTCGCTGGATGAATATTAACACAGTTTCGCTGTATAGTTTCGCCCAGAGAACACACAGTTTCGCTAAACGCAGAAAAACTCGTTTTTAAGACCAAAAATCAATCTAACAGCTTCCATACTTCATGTAATTCATTATCTAGCATGCATAAACATTTACCAACATTAAACAAGCAAATCTAACACCCTAAACATGAGTTTTCACCATCAAATCACCAAGAACACTTTTTAAGCACAAAATGACCTAACTAGCATAAATCTTCATTATGGCATGATTTTACACGTAAAGTTGCAGACTTTATGATAGATCTAGCATTCCTAAGCATCATATCAGAAGATCAAACGATTACATGGAGGTTTAAGCATGCTTTTTAAGAAAACACATAGAAATGCAAGAAAAATGGTTTTGGAGACTCACGGTTCGATCTAGGATCCGAATGGATGAGTTCACCAACTGAGATGACGGCGGCTCGTGGTGGTTCTCGGCTGGTCAGAATTTCAGGAGAGTGTGTGTGTGTTTTTTTTTTGAGAAATGATGTAAGTAATGAGGATTAGGGTTTAGGTTGGCTTTATATATCATATAGATCAGGTGCTAGTTTCGCTGGCAGTTTCGCTGGCCAAGCGAAACTAACTCTGAATACTTGTAAATCAAAAGTTTAGCTACCGAGCGAATCTACAGTTTCGCTCGGTAGTTTCGCTGGCAACCAAAAGGGGCCAATTTACATTCTAAGCAAGATAAGCACGATTCATGAATTTGTCATGCTATTAATAATACTAAATCATGCGTTTAAATCACATTGCACATAATGACCATAAATAAATGAACACATAACACAAGTGGTCGGGTTCAGTGATCAACCAAAGGTCGTGGACGTATTCGGCCTAGTTAAGCATTAGTTACTAAGTTAACACTTATAACGTAACTAACGGAGATTGTCTAACGGAAGTTAACCTTGGAATTCTCGGGTGTCACACAATTAAATACAAAGGATGAACATGAGATAACATATCATGAAGATCAGTTCAATCAAGTTTTGAATATTGTTTTAAATGATAATATTTATTATTATCTTTAAGTTCGCTCGATCGATTGAATAGTTAATCGCGGTAAGTTATGATATATATAACTAGAGTTGATAATTATTATTGAAATAATTATTCTAACTTGTCAAAATAATTTTATTAAATTATTCCAAGTTAAATGATTTAACACAAGTAGGTAAATATTAAAGGTTATTTTAATATTTGAACTCATGTTATGAAAATTAGGGTTTTGAGTTAATATAAATATAATTATCATTAAAATAATTATATTTACAAACCAAAATGATTTTAACTCAAATTAGGGTTTCTAAAATTCATAAGGATAACTATTTGTTGAAAATAATTATTTACGATTTGTTACGTCGTAAAACGTTTTTAAATCGTTTAAAGATTTCATTTCAATTTCAAACGTTTAAAAATAAAACATTTGATCCGGTTAAAACGTGTTAATTATTTTGATTCTTTTGAAATAATCAAAAATGTTTAAAATATGTTTTTCATAATTTCTATAAGTCTTTTGATTTTATTTTTACAAAATCATTTTTAAATAACTTTGTTTATCAAATAAAGTTAGGGTTTTAATAAAAGACTTTTTTTATAGAAATTCATTAACATAAAAATGTTTCCATTTTTGGTATAAGATCCAAAGTTTTATACTTTTTGGCAATTGTTCAAAAATATGATATTCTATCATTTTTGAACATAAAATATATCTATATATATTTTATCCATTTTTATTTTTATAAAATCCAAACAAGTCTTTTAAATCATGTCTTTTAGAAATTATGTTTTTATAAAATGTGACCATTTTATATAAGTTAAGTTCTATGGTGATTTTTATAGCTTTAATATCCAAGTATTTTTTATAAAATTACTAACTTTAATATTTATCCATAAAAATTCATTTAAGGGTTTTTAAGGTTATCATTTTATGTCAAATTTGTATATAACCTTCCTAATGTCCAACTAGTCCAAATGTGTCACTAAACACTATATTTAGTCCATGATAGTTGTCAGTAGCAACATATTAGTCTATACACATTTGATAATTAACAACACAAATTACAACTTGCTATTTTAGTTATTTTATAACATGATGATATCAACCCTTAAATCATGCGAATATATATATAAACATCATAACATCATCAATTTATTTAACTAAACCATGCAAGGTATAAAATCATCATATGATCAAGTTAACCATTAAGCTAATAAGTTAACCATGGGCTTCCATCTTAATAAAAACACTACACATTAACCACATTTTTGAACCCTTCAACACTATGATTTATAAAATCAAAGAAAGGAAAGAGTTGCTAGTTAGATGATCATGAACTTAAAACTCTTAGGGTTTTTAAAGGATTAGTTGTCAAGACTTTATAGATCATTTGGATGATTTAGATGGTAGAAAAACATATAGAAATGGTGCTTAGGAGACTCACAAAGAGTGAGAGAGTAAAACCGAACAAGATGAGGAACAAGGTGGTAGTGGGTGGCAGTCCACGACAGTGAACAGCACCGGCAGTAGGAGCACCTCTCGGTAGCAGCAGCAGCCGTTCAGCGGCTGCGGGAGTGGTGGCGGGGGTCGGTGATCACAGTAGCAGCAATAATCATGATGGTGGTGGTGATGGGTTGTGATCGTTCCGAGATAAGGGGAGGAAACAAGAAGGTGGCGGAGGGTTGTTTATGATGGTGGTTGTTGATGACGGTGGTGGGGGTGCTGTGGTTGTCCTCGACAGGAAGAAAGGAGAGGGGAAGGGTGTTGGAGAAAGGTGGCGGTGGTGGTTTTGGTGGTTCTGGCTTCACCGAGAAAAAGAAGGGAGGTGGAGGTGGTAGTTCATGGTGGTGGCGGCAGTTTAAGGTGATGGTGGTTGCTGACCTTGACAGAAAAAAAAGAAGGAGAGGAAAGACGGTCGTGAGTTTGAAGAGGCAAAGAGAAGAGTTTGGAGTGTTTGTAAGAGAGTTGGTAGATGGGGAGTGTGGTGATGGTGATAGTTATGTCATCCCAACACTATTTGTGATGATGGGGATAGGTGTAAGATACTAGGTGAGGGTGGTGTGGCAAAGCTTGTTATCACAATTGATTAACCAAAATATCCTAACAAGTTTTTATAAAAGATTTTGATGTGTAGTTGATTTATAACTTGGTCATGTCTTATAAAACTTATAAAACATAATCTACTATGTATAAATTTTATAAAAGAAAAAGAATTCACATAGAGTTGTGAGGAGTCACCCATAATTTCCTAAATAAATAATGTATAAAATCACACTGGCCAGTTTACGACAATTCTTTGTAAAAACTAAAGGTGGTGTCAATTTTTATAAAAATACAAAGTTGATGTACCATTAAAATTAAAATAATCCATTGGGCTTTGGGCTTTAAATTGGGCCAAATCATTTAAAAGAAATGTAATTGGGCTTGTTTGTCGGTTTGGGTCGTGCGGGCCCAAACGGGGCGCCGGTTCGAGGCTCGGGCCCGTTGTGCATCAGTTGGGTTCACGGATCGCCACGATTTCTCGGAACATCAAGTTTGAGTAACGGGTCAAGGTTTCGGGATCGGTTTTATTGTTTTAGGCTTATTGGGCCTATTGGGCCATGTCGGGCCCAATTGGGTGTTCGGTTGGAGTTTGGCTTATGTCTTGACAACGGTTTCGGTTTATGATGTTTTCATTTCATAAAAACAGTTGTTTAAGTTGATTATAAAGGTTTTTCAGAAAATCAGTTATGTTTATCAGTCTCTCGAACGGGTTACAATTAGCGTTTCTAGTTTGTTAGTTTGTAACAGTTTTAAGCTCAACCGTTCATATTGTTTAAAACCGAATAGTTTCAGACGATAGATCGCTTATCAGTTTGACGTGTCGATTATATAAATGTTCGACACCAGTTCCGGATAAAATATAAAACATATTTTATATGTATTTTTCTTATTATTGAAGTTCCATGATTTATACATGAAATTTCTAAGCATTTAACGGGTATACGCTTCTAGTACAAACGCGGGATTAGGTTTACATCATCAGTTAACAGTCAGGCTCAGTAATTAGCAGTTTAAATAGAAATCAGATCAAATCAGGCACAATTAATACTTAATTAAAAGTCAAAGTAGATGGTTTGACCTGGATTTTCGGACGAGGTGTCACAGGTCACCCATGTTGTTCTGGTCACCTCTGCTGTTCTGGTCACCCCTATTGTTCCGGTCACCTCTGCTTTTCCAGTCACCCTTGTTGTTCCGGTTACCCCTGTTGTTCCGGTCACCTCTTATGTTCCGGTCACCCTTCTTGTTTCGGTCACCCCTGCTGTTCCAGTCACCCCCACTGCACTTGATACCCCCATAGCACCCATTGCACCCGCTGAGGCTGATTCCCCACCCGTCCTTGTTCATGGTGTTGCCATAGACATTCTGATTTCCTCCCTCTTTGACAGCATTGCTCGCCGTGATGCCACGATTCACCGCCTCCGGGCTATCCTTCAGCTCCCACCTACCCCCTATAACTGCCCTGGAGATCCGTATTACTAAGCTCGAGAGCCTCACTGGTTCTTATATCCATACCTTGGACACTCTGCACACACTTCTAGGAGAAGTCAACGACGTTGCCGGTGCCGCCCTCGCTGCTGTAGAAGCCCTCGCAGCAACACGCCATCACTTGCAGATTTCAATGACGCCCTCCAGCTGACGCTCTCGGTCATCACGCAGATTTGATAGATTTTGACATTGCTTCAGCACCCATGATATTAGCAGCATTGACATATTGGGGATCTGTTTTACCCCTAGTTTTCTAATGTGATGTAACTTGTACTATTGTGGAATCATGTTATCCACCAAAAACAATGTTGTCTTGTATGAATTGTTTTCAGTCACGGTTATGGACGTTATGATGTATGTTTTGATGCGCTATTATGATTGTGTTGTGATGTTATATTTCTTCTTGTATGTGTATGATTGATGTATGTCGTGATATGTTTGGTTGTTATTATGATTGCCTTACTTTGTTTTACCCATGTTAATTTAGAATCATGCCTAGACGTACTACGAGAGCTAATCCTCCTCCTCCACCGGCGCCTATGAGTGCAGCTGCAATTGAAGAGTTAGTCCTCCAACGTGTGACTGAAGCACTTGCTGCTGCTAACGCAGAACGTTCAACTGCCTCCGACGGACGTCGCTCACCTACCGGTAAGTCAAATCCACGATTGGATTGAAGATCAACAAGTAACAATTACGAAGGATTGTTTTCAAGAAGCTTTTGATCTATCGTTACAGTTACTCGGAACTGCAGCTATAAAGACTTCATGAACTACAAACATATCCATTTTAAAGGCACTAAAGGTCCTGTCGGACTGATCCGGTGGTTCGAGAAAACTGAATCCGTCTATCGAATGTGCAACTGTCCAGATGAATACAAGGTCAAGTACACCACTTGTACCTTCAGCGATGGTGTACTAACCTGGTGGAATTCCTATGCTGAAACCTTGGGTCAGGATCTTGCCTACTCCATGTCTTGGGAAGATCTAATGGTACTCATGAGAGATGAGTACTGCCCCCGAGAAGAACTGCAACGCCTGGAAGTTGAATTCTGGAACCTTAACGTTTCCATGAACTGGCACACTTGTGCTCCACTATGGTTACCCATCTATACAAGAAGATAGAGAGGTACATCTGGGGACTTTCCCCTCTCATCCAGGGAAATGTCATGTCATCTAATCCTGTTACCCTCCAGAGCGCCGTATGTTTGGCCCACAGCTTGACTTATTAAGCCGCCGCCAAGGTGCGTCGTTCGCCAAGAAAGCCTCTGAAATTAAGTCTGCTGTTATTCCACCCACCTCCTCTGGTAACGTCAAACCCGACCACAAGCGCAAACGTGGTCATGACTGGAAGAAGAAGAGACCTGCAGAAACCCCTGCTGCTGAAGTTCCAAAAGCCATCAAGGCTTATGCAGCTGTTGAACCTGCCGCTGATGCAAAAAGAAATGGTTACACCGGCAACCTGCCCTTATGTAACAAGTGTAACCTGCACCACACTTTAGACTGCAGTAACATTTACTACAAGAATCGCAAAGCTAAAGGTCACATCTATCGGGACTGTCCGAGTCGTGCGAACAAGGTTCAGACTACTAACACCTGCTACGAATGTGGGAACACTGGTCACTTCAAAAGCGACTGTCCCAAGCTGAAGAAACCAGGAGCTGATGCTGCACGTGGAAAAGCGTTCGTGCTGAATGCGACTGAAGCACGACAAGACCCACACACTGTTA
Source organism: Deinandra increscens subsp. villosa (assembly GCA_039602395.1). NCBI lineage: Eukaryota > Viridiplantae > Streptophyta > Magnoliopsida > Asterales > Asteraceae > Deinandra > Deinandra increscens. Next base: position 45,788,108 of record JBCNJP010000006.1, read on the forward strand.
CGGGTACGTTTCTGTTAAACGAACATTATGCATCCGTTTTATTTGACACCGGTGCCGATAAAAGCTTCGTGTCTAGTGATTTTAGCTCTATCTTTAATATCACCCCTACGAAATTAGACACTAAGTATATAATCGAATCGGCCAATGGTAAACAAATAGAAGCGCGTGAAATGCTCCAAGATTGTTCAATGGATCTATTAGGAAATAAGTTCAACATAGACCTCCTACCCGTCCAGCTAGGAAGCTTCGATGTAGTAGTTGGAATGGATTGGATGTCCGCTAATCGTGCAGAAATAGTTTGGCACGAGAAGCAAGTCTAGATTCCCCTAGCTAACAATGAAACCTTGACCATTCAAGGAGATCGTGTCGATACAAAGCTTCATACATTTCGTGCATGAAGGCTCATAAATGCCTCCGAAAGGGTTATCCTGCCCTTTTAGCACATGTATCTTCCAAGAGGTCCAAGGAGAAGAAGAATGAAGACGTTCCAATCGTTCGGGAATTCGCAGACATGTTTCCTTTCGATCTACCTAGTCTACCTCCGCCCCGACAGGTAGAATTTCATATCGATTTAGTTCCTGGAGCCGCACCAGTTGACCGATCAATGTATCGTTTAGCTCCATCTGAAATGAAGGAGTTGTCAAATCAGCTACAAGAACTTCTTGATAAAGGACTTATCAGACCAAGCTTCTCACCCTGGGGATCCCCTGTCCTATTCATCAAGAAGAAGGACGGATCGTTCCGTATGTGTATCGACTACCGAGAACTAAATAAGTTAACGGTGAAGAACCGGTATCCTCTCCCACGGATTGACAACTTGTTCGACCAACTCCAAGGATCAAGCTTCTATTCTAAGATCGACTTACGCTATGTTACCATCAACTGAAGGTTCGAGATGAAGATGTCGCTAAAACTGCTTTTAGTACTCGTTACGGCCACTGCAAGTTCCTAGTCATCCCCTTCGGGTTAACCAACGCGCCTGCCGTATTCATGGACCTCATGAATCACATGTGTAAACCCTATCTCGACAAATTCGTTATCGTGTTCATCGACGACATTCTGATCTACTCCCGTAGTAAGAAAGAACACAAACAACATCTCAAACTTGTAAGGAATATTGCGCTTGAAAGATTTCCGGCTGAATGCCAATTTTGTTATGTTCTGACTGAAGTTGAAGTTGAAGCGGAATTCTCACTTCAAGCGGAACTGGCAGTTCAAGCGGAAATAAGCAGTTTTGTCTTTTAGCGAATATTCCGGGTGAACTCGATTATCCACCAGATAATGAGTTCAACCGGACTTTTCCTGAGATGTCTTTTCAGCAAGTCCAATCCTGCAAAAGCTTCTCGTATGCTTCTATATCTTATTCAAGATGCTCTCCTAAAGTAGTATGTTGCTGCAAACACGCAAGATATTCCAATTGCCGATGTTTATTCTTTTGGTAGTTTGTATTTGACTTTATTGTTTACGGTCTAGATTAGATCGCATGAGATCAATGGCTGTCATTGATCTCATCAGCACTATATATAGCTTAGTTAGCTCATAGTTTACACATCATCTGTTCTTGAACAACTTGTAATAGTGTAGCTTTGAGTTAGTGCAAATAGTGCCGAGTATTTAATTATTGTTACTATCTTTCTGCAAATCAAGCATTTACATTATACACAAGAACTAAATATCGCTTAAGTAAAGTGAAATATAACTTTAATTCCGCAGGGTTCTATTTGCAAGTAAAGGGCTTTGTTTTAGTTTAACTCTAACTAACAACGATCCTACAAGTGGTATCAGAGCTTTGGCTCTCACTTTGAAGACTTTCAGTGCTTCAAAGTTGATACTTTACTTGCTTACTTTACAAGCTTTGCTATTTCTTCTTTCAAAAGGTTTTCAAAATGAGTGATTTTAGTCTAAGTTGTCCAAATGGTTCTTCCAACAAACCACCAATGTTCACTCCTGATGACTTTGGTACCTGGAAACTCAGGATGGAAGGTTTTGTTAGGATTTTGGACCATCGTATTTGGAAATCTTTCACTGAAGGAACCTACTCACCCATGGTTTCATCTGCTGATGATGCAGAAGTCAAGATACCAAAACCACTAGATAAATATGTTGAATCTGACTACACTGCTCTCGAATTTGACCATAAGGCATATTGGACTCTACATGCTGCACTTCCTAATTCCATTTTAAGTGGGTTTAAAGGATATAAAACTACATTTGACCTGTGGAATGCCTTAAGTGAAATGTATGAAGGAACCAGTGAAGTAAAAGAAAACAAGAAAGATGTCTTAAAACAGAAGTATGAAAACTTTACTTTCAAATCTGGTGAAACAATGACAAACCAGTACTTAAGATTTGTTTCCTTGCTTGATGAACTCCAAAAAGTAGATGTAAAACTAGACCAGGTAGATGTTAACAGAAAGTTCCTACGTTCCCTGCCTTCTGTGTGGACAGTTTACACAGTGAGCATCAGGGAATGCAAAAACTTAAAAAAGATGAGACTCAGTGAACTTCATGGCATACTCAGTGCCTATGAAATGGAACTAGATCTTAAACAAAACTCATCTTTTGAGTCAACTCAACTATTTTCATCTGCACTAGTAACTATTGATTTTAACAGTCAAAGGTCGTCAAACTCATTATCATATCAGTCACCTATTGTCAGTTTCCCTGAGACACCAAGGTGTCAAGAAAGTTTTTCAAACACGTTTGAAAACTCTCCCAATGCTCATGTAGCAACTGACTCTTACCAAGGCTTCATACCTGAAGATCTTGAGTGTATAGGTGCTGATGATTTGGAGGAAATGGACATATTGACTCAACTTGCTATGGTTTCTGTCAGAGCTCAAAGGTTTTACAAAAGAACTGGTAGAACTTACAAGGGAGCAAAAGGTGCTCACATAGGCCTTGACAAAAGCAAGGTGAAGTGCTACAACTGTCACCAACTTGGTCACTTTGCAAGAGAGTGCTCTCAACCAAGAAGAGAAGGATAGAATCAGAGTCATGTCCAAATGAAAAATCAAGGAGGAAGCAACTCCAACAACAACAATTCTGGTAATAACTCAGGCTCTTACCCTACTCCACCAAACCCAACCGGAAGTCAAAACCACCAGAATATGGTAGCTGCTGTTGCAAATCAAACCTCATGTGTTGAATGGGAAGATTTCGTTGCTGAGTTTGAGCCTATCAACCATGCCTTGATGGCCAAACAAGACTCCACCTCAGATCAGGTAAACTCTATCCCTGAGAAAGTCCTAGAAAATCTATGCAGTCCTGCCTGCATAGAACAAGTGGCAAAGTACCGAAATCACAACACTGATTTGATTGATGAAGTTTCAAACCTAAATGAGTTAAAGGAATGTTTCAAGAAAACTGAATCATCATACATTTCAAAAATTGAAAATTTAACCAAAGAGTATGAACAGTTAAAACAAACCAACTCAGTGCTTGAAACACAGCTTGATGACTTGCTGTCAAAGCTTGAGAAATCAAGAAATGAAACCCTGCTAAGGCTGAGGTTGATGTTCTTGAGATCAAGCTGAAAGATGCTTTGTTTACTTGTGATAAATTCCAAGCAACAAACAAAAAGGCTGAGAAACTGTGGATGGGAGGGATGTACGTGAAGCAGGTGTTGGGTATAACTGTGTTGAACCACCAATTAAATACTCACCTGTAATCAAACCGATTGATGCTTTAAAATCTGAATGCAAAGTTAGTCTCACTGTTGATGACATTTCATCACAGTCCAGTTCTGAAAACAGTGTTGAGTCTAAGAAAACTGAAGTCCCTGTTGCAAGCACATCTGTTTCAGCTGACCAATCAACCATTTTGAAACCATCAATTGCTGTTCCTCCACCAACTGTTTATGAACCCAAGGATTCAAAAGTTGGAGGAAAGCAACCTGAGCAACCAAAGGGAAGTCAAACTCAACGGCTTGGTCAACTAAATTTCAACCAAGTAACCAAACTTGAGTCTCCCAGAAAATTTGAAACCAAAGTTGTTGAATGCATGTGCTGTGGTGAACAAGGTCACCTAGCTGTTGTATGCCAGTTTAACCCAATGAGCAAAGTTAAACCATTTTTGATACCAAAACCTGTTTTGCAACTAAAAGCCAATTTTCAAAAGAAACTCACAGGAAGAATTTCACCTGTGAAAAGTCACACAATGAAGCATTTTAGATCTGAATCCAACAGGGTCTTAATTGGTAATGATAAAAATGGAAGTTTCTTTGTTTTAAGGCAAAATCGTTTTTAGGCTGAAGTTCAGGCGGGACATTTTTCCGCTCGAACTCATGTTCAACCGGAAAACAAAACTCAACCCAGATCAGCTACTGCTCCAAAGCAGAGACCACATGTACACTTTGCTTATGGGTTTGAGCATTTTGAAGCTCAAGGAAGAAGAAATCCCTCTAGAGGAAAGACCACCTCTAGAGAAAAAATTTCAAGAAGCAAAAAGTCTTACCAACCTGAAATTGTTTTTACTACTAGTTCAAGTGGAAGTTACTGTGTTCCACCTCAGGGGGAGAGTTCAAATCAAAACAAACACTTTCCTCAAAGATTTTCAAAATCTCCTGAAAGAACTAAGTTGGTTAACCAAGGAAATGAAAAACCAAAGAAAATAACCAACAAGCAAAGAAAATTTAAGGAGTACAAGGAAAGAAAAACTGCTGAAAGGAAAAACACCAAAGGTGAAGGATTTAGTCAAACAAGTACTCAATATGAGAACTTCAGTTGTGACAATGATGATCTGCTTAATGAAGCTCCAGTTTTAAATACTTTAGTACTCAAGGAGTATAAGTATAATGATGCTTATGGCAGACCCAAGACCACTCAGGCTTGGGTCCCCTATAGAAATTAATCAATTCTGATGTGTGCAGGTGCAAAATAAAGGCCAAAATAGCCTATGGGTAGTTGACAGTGGATGCACTTGCCACATGACAGGGAATAAGCTAATTCTAGAAAATACAAAAAGAATCAATGGAGGACTAGTTGCCTTTGGAAGCACAAAAGGCCATATCACAGCACAAGGTGATGCGACAAATGGACTGGTAAAATTTGACAGAGTCAATTTTGTTGATACATTAAATTTCAACCTGCTTAGTGTCTCACAAATGTGTGACAAGAATTTGGATTTAATGTTTAATGAGAAAGAGGCCATAGTCCTCAAACCTGGTGTCAAAATTCCTGATGAACTAATAATGCTTAAGGCACCCAGGAGAGATGGATTATACATTTTGGATATGTCAGTTGCTACACCCTCATGTGGCACTGCTTGCTTTGTATCCAAAGCCTCAGTTGACGAATCTGATATGTGGCATAGGAGGTTAGGTCATGTGAACTACAAAAACATGAACAGAATTGTGAATCTTGGCTTGGTTAAGGGTCTTCCTAACAAGCATTTTGCATGTTCTGAAAACTGTGTGCCATGTCTCAAGGGCAAGCAACATAGAACCTCCTTTAAGCCAAAATTTGAATCTTCTATCTCAAAACCTCTAGAGCTGTTGCACATGGATCTTTTTGGTCCAACTAGAGTAATGAGTTTAGGGAAAAGGTCATACTGTTTTGTTATAATTGATGATTTTTCAAGATATACTTGGGTTTTCTTTCTCAAAACAAAAGATGAAACTGCTGAATTGATGAAAACACTCGTAATTAATTTAGAAAATCAATCAAATCTCAAAGTTAAAAAAAATCAGATGTGATAATGGCACAGAATTCAAAAATCATGTTTTGAATACATTTTGTGAGGAGAAGGGAATTGTGAGACAATCTAGTGCTCCTAGAACTCCACAGCAAAACGGTGTTGCTGAAAGGAGAAATAGGACATTGATTGAAGCTGTTAGATCCATGTTAGTAGACTCCAAGCTCCCTGTGATATTTTGGGCCGAAGCAGTGAACACTGCCCGTTATGTCCAAAACAAGATTTTAATTGTCAAAGGCAAAAACAAGACACCTTATGAGCTTTGGAGAAAAAGAAAGCCAAACATTTATTTCTTTAAGCCATTTGGTTGTCCTGTTACAATATTAATAACCAATGAGTCATTGCCTAAATTTGCTGAAAAGGCAGATGAGGGATATTTTGTTGGATACTCAGGTGTGTCAAAAGCGTACAGAGTGTACAAGAAGAGAACCAAAATTGTTGGGGAAACTATAAATGTCTCTTTTAATGAAAAATCTACCAACAATTTTGAGTCTCAACCCACTTGGTTATTTGATATTGACACACTAACCACTGCTTTCAACATAACTGTTGATAAGCCTGTGAGATCTTTAGTGCAGGAAAATAACTTTTATAGGTCTGCTGATGAGCATTGGAAGAGGAACACTGCTGGAACTGAGAAGCAAAACTTCTTCTCTTCAATGAGCATCAAACCTATCTTGCCAGGCAATGCAAAGAAACCTTCTGAAATAATTCAAATAGAAGAGGAAATTGTTCCGGTCGAAGTTCAAACGGAAATTTCTCCGGCTGACTTTCAAACGGAAATTTCTCCGGCTCAAGTTCAACCGAAAAACTTTATTTCAGAAACTGTTGAGAACAATGATTCCGGATCAACTGAACCTGAAAATTCAAATGATGAATTCAGTTTCGAGCATTTGACCCACCTTTCAGAAGACAGTTCTCACAATACAGTTGAAAGTTCAAATCCTGTTTCACAAATTGCTGATATTGAGTTTGATTACAGACTTCCTCGGCTCAATATACCCTCAAATGGAAGAAGCCATGAGTTCCCTATGTTTCTAGACAGAAGAATCAACAGAGATCACCCAGTGAGAAGTATTATTGGAGAAGTGTTCGCACCTGTGTTGACAAGGAGTAGATCTGCTAATGCAAACATTTGTTTACATGCCGCATTTTTGTCTCAAGAAGTGCCCAAGAAGGTAACAGATGCCTTGGAAGACAACAGTTGGGTCGAGGCAATGCAGAAAGAGTTATTTCAGATTAACAAGCAGAAAGTTTGGATATTGGTAGATCTGCCTGATGGAGCAGAACCAATTAGCACAAAGTGGGTATTCAGAAATAAGAAAGATGACCGGGGAATTGTTATCAAGAACAAAGCAAGACTGGTAGTGCAAGGCTATGTACAGGAAGAAGGCATTGACTATGATGAAGTGTTTGCACCAGTGGCTAGATTGGAAGCTATCAGAATCTTCTTAGCCTATGTTGCCTTCAAAGACTTCCAAGTATTTCAAATGGATGTCAAAAGTACCTTCCTGTATGGCCTACTAGAACAAGAAGTATATGTCAACCAACCTCCTGGTTTTGAGGACCCTCACCATCCTAACAAGGTGTGCAAGCTAATCAAAGCTTTGTATGGTCTCAAACAAGCACCTAGAACCTGGTATGAAACTCTTTCTAACTATCTTCTAGAGAATGGCTACAGGAGAGGGGCCATTGACAAAACACTTTTTGTTAAAACTGTTGGTAAGGAAGGATATGTTGATGGTACAAATCTATGTAGATGATATTATTTTTGGTTCATCTAACACTGTTTTGTGCAAGGAGTTTGAAACTTTGATGCAGTCCAAATTTGAGATGAGCTCTATGGGAGAACTAACATTCTTCTTAGGACTACAAGTAAAGCAAACTGCAGATGGAATCTTCTTGAATCAATCAAAGTACATCCAAAACATGCTGAAAAGATTTGACATGCAAGCCTGCTCAAGTGCAAAAACTCCTATATCCACTTCCCACAAGTTAACCAATGACTTAAGTGGCAAGCCAGTGGATGTGCACCTGTACAGAGCAATGATAGGCTCACTGATGTATCTCACTGCTAGCAGACCTCACATCATATTCAGTGTTTGCTTATGCGCTAGATATCAGTCCTTACCAAAGGAGTCAGATATGCTAGCTGTTAAGAGAATCTTCAAGTATCTAAAGGGACAACCAAAATTGGATTTGTGGTATCCCAAGAACTCTGACTTCTCTTTTAGAGCATTCACAGACAGTGATTATGGTGGTTGTGAGATTGATAAGAAGTCAACATCAGGTGGATGTCAATTCCTAGGTGAAAGACTTGTCTCTTGGAAATGCAAGAAGCAAACTCGTGTTTCCACTTCAACTGCAGAGGCTGAGTATATTGCTGCCTCAAGTTATTGCAGTCAAGTTCTATGGATCCAGAATCAAATGCTTGACTACGGGATCAATTTCATGGAAACTCCTATTCTTGCAGACAATAACAGCGCCATCTCCAACATCAACAATCCAGTAAAGCACTCCAAAACCAAACACATTTACATAAGGTATCATTTTATTAGAGATTATGCAGAAAAGAATTTGATCAAACTATTCAAAGTTCATACTGATCACCAGTTGGCAGATTTGATTACAAAAGCTTTTGATGAGGCAAGATTTTTCTATCTCATCACAGCCATTGGGATGATGAATTTTGAATAAAAACTTTTCACAATTTTCAAATAAAAGAAAGACACGTGCTTAAGAGCCCGTCTCTTGATACAAAAAGAAAAAGAAAAAGAAAATTTCTTGTGATAATTTCAGTTCATAGTCAGTAACCTCTGTTACACTATGAAAATTTATCACAAAATTTCAAAAACTCTTGTGTTTTGGTGTTCAGCTTCAATTTCTGGTTCAACCTGTGAGTAAAACAACTTTTGAAACTTACCGGGTGAACTTCAAACGGAAAAATGCCTTGTAAATGACGTGAAAAATGTTTTTGAAAACAATTCTTCCAAGCGGAAAAAACATCCGCTTGAAGTTCAGACGGAAGAAATTTAGTTTTTAAAATAAAGGAGAAATGGGTTCCGCTTGAACTTCCGGGTCAACAAAGTCAAAGTTCCATTTAATTACCCGGAAGGCACAATTTTCTAAGCGGATATACATTTATTTACCCATTAAGTTTTTAAGTGATTAAAATCCGAGGTTTCAGTAAATTTACTTTTGGATAAAGACATGCTTTAACCAGCTGTACTGTATAACCCATAAAGCATCTGTCCCATCAGTTACTGAACCGTCTGTTCTAAATCTCTCTCCTCCACGTCATCACCGAAAAGGTAAAAAGCCCTAATTTACCGTCACTTTCCCCATTTCTCTCAACCCCACTCAGCACTTACTCCCGAATTTCTCTCAAACTCTCTCCGATAAACCTCCGTTTAACCGTCAATCTTCTCAAAAACCTGTATCAACAATGGCTCCAAAATCAAAGGCGAGTGGCAAGAAGCCCATCGGTGACTCAAAGTTCCCTGTAGAACACAATTTGGTGGCGTACCTAGAACCACCAAGCAAAACTGACATCTACAACGGCATGATAGACTTCATCAAAAGATCTCACCTTCATCATGCGCTCACTGTTGAAGCAGAAATATTTGAAGAGGTTATGGAAGAGTTCTGGTCTCATGCTAGGGTTACCGAAGGCGAAGATGGTAGTGAATCGACTGTGTCGAAAGTTCAGGACACAGAAGTGGAAATTAATGAAGAAAAGGTGCGAAAACTGTTGAAATTCAGGGATAACGGTGGATATGAAGGAGTCGACTCCCAGAAATATCATCGACTGTTCAGGGATATTGGATACGGTGGTTCCCTGCAAAGCAAAACTATCAAGAAAGGGCAATTACCCTACAAATGGAGGTTCTTGGCCCATACAATTCTGGTGTGCCTATCTCCAAAGAAAGGTGGATTTGACGAGCTTGCCAGTGAACAGGCTTCCGCCTTCTATGCTGTGGTAAAAGGTGAAAACTTCAATTTTTCCAAACTAATTTTTCGAGCCCTAAAATCCAACATTCATTCTGAATATATCTACCAGTACCCTAGATTTTTGACATACATTCTCAAAGAAGAGTACCCCCAAATCGTCTGGCTTGGTACAATTTTGCAACAAAAACTTCTTAATGAGAAAACTTTTTCAAACCTTGCTTTGAACAAGACTGTATTTCTTGGAAGGGACACTGACTATCCCTTACCAATTCCAAGGCAGTTTCCAGATGAACCTGCTACTGCTGAGGTTCACCCGGAAACTGTCGTAGCAACTGAGCCCCATGCTCAAGATGACAAAGCTATAGACCCAATAGCTTCTGAACACCCATCTGTCCCAGCTTCCTCTACTCTCAAAACTTATCAATCCAAAAAGAGGAAAGCTTCCACAATCACTACCACTGCAACCTCATCATCAACCTCACCACCTGTCATTTTTAAAAGACAGAGAAATGTGGTTACTAGGTCTCCTCCACCTAGTCCCACCAACCAACCCGAAGCTTCTAACCTCGTTCAAGGCAAAAATCCTAAACGGAAACTGGTTAAATTGGGATTCTCTCTTAGGGATGAACCTTCATTTGAGGGGGAGTCATTAGAAGCAGATGCACAATCCCCATCTGAACACTTTTCACCCCTACATCCCCTATCACCTAGGAGTGACAACGCACCCATTCTTGGTTCAAATGAGGGTGTTATTAACTCACCAACCTCATTACAGGAGAACATACCGATGAACCAGGACCCTGTTGCATTGAACCCCCACTCCTCACCGGAGGTGAATCTCAGGAGATCTGAAGAGATTCATGCAGAAAGGGCTGCTGCTGCCCAAGGATCCCCATTGGATCTTGGTGTCAGCAGTAACATCAATAAGACCCGATCTGCGCCAATCTTCTCTGAATCAGCACCTAGAAGTCCTTTATTGGATCCAAGGGTTGCTGAAACAGATGAAGAGAATCCCTGGTGCCAAGAAGCCGTGGGTACCACTGCTGATCAATCTAGGATTGATAGCTTGGTTTTGTCCAAGGATGCTGGTAAAAAGCCAGTTGAGGACAGTTATACACTACCTGAATTAACGAAACTGTACCTTTCTCTCCAAGCACAGGTTGATACTCTGAATACAACTGTTGCTCATTTGGTGAAAGCTGATCCTACAAACACTAAAGCAGGTCCTTCAAACCCTATCAGAGAAGCTGGTGAAGCTGTTATTGCTGATGAAGCTGATACTGTCAAATTGGGGGAGAAGATGCCCTCAAGGCCCGTTATAACTGAAATTGAAGAAGTTGAGAGGATACCGGCTGAAGTTAGAGCCACAGCTTGTGAAAGAATTGGTGTCAACCCCTTCAATGTAGAAGAAAGTTGGGTGAACATGAAATGTAGTCAACTGATTGCTATTTCTCCTTTTGAGGACCCCAACCTCACTGAGCTTGTACAGTCAACCATGCTGATTGCTAGTGCTCTTCACGAGCACATAAACATGATCACAACACTTCTCAAATATGTTATCTTTCCGGTTGAAAGAGCCAGTGATCAAGTGGTAAGAAACATTGCCTCCACTAGCAAGGCAACCATGGATGTGGATGAGAGCACTGCAACTGTTGCAGTTGCTTCAGTGACTGAAGGAGGAGACGAAAATTTGATTAGTGAAGGAGAAGGAACTGAAGTATTGGAAATAGCCGACAAAGAACCTGAAGTCACCAAACCTCAGGTGGTGACTGAAGGGCAAATTCATGTTCAACCGGAAGTTCAACCGGAAATTCAACCGGAAACTCAACCGGAAGAACAAAGAAGTGAAGGAGCAGAATACATAGCCAAAACTTTGATAGCCTTAAGGAGCTTAGAACTAGTTCAAGCGGAAACACCTGTTCAAACTGATATTCCTAAAACCATTCAATAGGTGGTTCAGACTCCTGAAGCTGAGGCTATAGTGAAAATGGTGGAAAATGCCAAAAGAATAGCAGAAGATGAAAGGCTAGCCAAAGAACTTCAAGAGGAATATGATCTGTATCTGCAAAATGGAGTGTTTGAAAACTTGCTTGAAGAGGCTAAAACAAGATCTTTCAACAGGAGACTAAAGGATTACGATTTGGATGCAGTGACTGAAACTGATAGGCAGAGGTTGATTTCGATTGCCTCTCAATTGCCTACCAGGTTGATAAAGAATGATGAGAATTACATTCTATTGAAAAAGGTACAAAGGGCTCTTGTGGTTAGAAACTTGGAGAAAGAGGAAGAGGTAGCTCAGATGCAAGTTAGGGAACTGTGCAGCTTAATTGATACTATCTTTTATGAGCTTAAATGAGAGATAGCTGCTGTTAACCCTAACTTGGTGATGCCTTCACCTTCAGAACCAGTATCCTCTCCCACGGATTGACGACTTGTTCGACCAACTCCAAGGATAAAGCTTCTATTCTAAGATCGACTTACGCTATGTTACCATCAACTGAAGGTTCGATATGAAGATCTCGCTAAAACTGCTTTTAGTACTCGTTACGGCCACTACAAGTTCCTAGTCATGCCCTTCGGGTTAACCAACGCGCCTGCCGTATTCATGGACCTCATGAATCGCGTGTGTAAACCCTATCTCGACAAATTCGTTATCGTGTTCATCGACGACATTCTGATCTACTCCCGTAGTAAGAAAGAACACAAACAACATATCAAACTCATTCTGGAATTGCTTAGAAAGGAAAAACTGTACGCCAAGTTCTCAAAGTGTGAATTTTGGATCAGAGAAGTACATTTCGTAGGCCACGTGATGAACGATCGTGGAATTCATGTTGATCCCACGAAAATCGAAGCGATCAAAAGTTGGAGCCCTCCAACTACCCCGTCTGAAATACGACAATTTCTTGGTCTTATCGGCTATTACCGTAGGTTCATCGAGAACTTCTCCAAAATAGCCAAACCCCTGACCACTCTGACTCAGAAGGAGAAGAAATTCATCTGGGATGATAAGACTGAAGAAGCTTTTCAAACGTTGAAGCAAAAGCTATGTGACGCACCCATACTAGCCTTACCTGAAGGCAACTGCGATTTCTGCGTTTACTGTGATGCATCTCATCAAGGCCTTGGATGCGTGCTTATGCAATGTGACAGAGTCATAGCTTATGCCTCACGTCAATTGAAAGTTCACGAAAAGAACTACATCGCTCACGACCTAGAACTCGGAGCCGTAGTATTCGCCCTCAAGATCTAGAGACACTACCTTTATGGCACAGAATGCAAGGTCTTCACGGACCACAAGAGCCTCCATCATATTTTAAACCATAAAAGGTTTGAATATGAGGCAACGAAGACGGGTCAAGTTGCTCAGCGATTACGAATGTGAAATCTTGTATCATCCTGGAAAGGCAAACATAGTAGCAGATGCCTTAGGCCGTAAAGATCGTATGAAGTCAATTCGTGTTAGATCCCTGGCATTGACCATCCATACCGGTCTACCCTCCAAGATTCGTGACGCCTAACTAGAAGCTCTTAAAGAAGAGAACGTCGAAAACGAAGGTCTACGAGGTATGGACTGTCAATTCGAGATCAAACCTGATGGTGCCAGATACTTCATGAATAGACTTTGGGTACCTAAGTACGGAGACATCAGAAATCTGGTCATGGACGATGCTCAAAAATCAAAGTACTCAATCCACCATGGTGCTGACAAGATGTACCACGGACTGAAAGAGCTTTACTGGTGGCCCAATATGAAAATGGAAGTTGCAACTTACGTCAGTAAGTGTTTAACGTGCGCCAAAGTTAAAGCCGAATATCAGAAACCATCCGGTTTGCTTGTCCAACCGATAATCCCTGAGTGGAAATGGTAACGATACTATTTGGGTTATCATCGATCGTTTAACGAAATCAGCTCACTTCCTACCCATGAAGGAAAAGGATTCCATGGACCGACTAACGACCCTCTACATGAAAGAGATATTCTCCCACCATAGGACTCCCGTCTCAATCATCTTTGACAGAGATAGTCGCTTCACGTCTAACTTCTGGCAATCGTTGCATGAGGCCCTGGGTACTCAACTTGACATGAGTACTGCTTACCATCCCCAGACCGATGCCCAGAGTGAACGAACAATCCAAACTGAAAATGCGTGAGCATCGGATCGTCTACTTGATATAGCTAATCGGACATCAAAACGTAATTAACCGATTGATTTATTGATCAAAACGAACAATTACAATCAATAACACTCAGAATACAGACACAGAGAAAACTCTCTCAGAAACACACACTTAGCTGAAATCTCTTACGCTCAGAACTCTCTATTACAAAAACCAAACACATATTTATACCCAGCTGGCCAAGCTTCGGCCGAACCTCAGGTTCGGCCAGTACGAACTTCAGGTTCGGACCTAGTTCGGCTAGACCTAATTTGACATGGTCTTGTACATTGCTTGATACTTCACACGACGCATATATCAGGTATAAACAAACTCCCCCTCGTCGTGTGCAATATCTCTTCAACATCATCAACTTTGTATCTTCAATCAAGCTCCCCCTCAAGTGTAGAATTCGTTCGTTCAATGAAATGAATCTTCAAACAAACTCCTCATCAACTCGATCGTAGCTTGATCTTAAATACTTGATGACATTTTAGTGTATCCCTGGTCTTTCATCAACATCTTCAGAAGACTTGAAGTTGTGATCACTTGCACATAGCAACCTGCTCAAACTTTTAAATAATCTTGGCGCAAAACGTTTCTTTGAGACTCCAAGATATGATTTTGAAAATTGATATGTATCACGTGTTGATCAGATCGAAAATAAAGCAGAAACAAAATCTTTTTGATTTTTCAAAGTTTATGCTAAAACACACCGAAAATCTTTTTGTTCTTTTCTGAAATGAAATGAAATTGCAATACAAAATCAAACACTATTTTTGGTATGAGAAAGATCATTATATGGGATTATATTGAACATAACGCACTCAACTACACTTTAATTTTAATTAATCGAAGCACATAAGTCATGCTGATTGCTGGTATAATTTCACCAACTTAAACTCAGGCAGAATCATACTCATAACATCTAGATATGTTAAGGTATTGATTAGATTTGCTTTGACCAGTGTATCTCATACTATCAGACATAATCAGACATTTTTAGTTTTTGTTTCCTTTTCCTTTTGTGTGATAGCACTTGAGATTGTTTACAATAGCATAGTATATTTCATGATATAGTCAACTATGTTCCATGCAAAAAGAAATAAGAATGTTAAATCGTCTACCTTAAGGTCGATCTTTCGATACACAGATAAGGCCTCGGATTTAACAAATAAGAAAAATAAAACAAGTTGAAATTGTATAACCCAACAACAATCAGGTCGGTACTCTCGTACACGCAGAGAAAGTCCGATGAGTTATACGAAACACCAAAGATAATAAAGCAGAACGTCAAACGAACAACGATCAGGTCGATCTTTCGATACGCAGAGAAAGTCCGATCGTTTGACAAAATAAAGAAACTCAAACAAGTTTAAATCTTTGCAAAAAGAACACATGTATACACAGTGACTTCTCATTTTGAATTTCACACTTATTTTTCTTTTGTGTCATGAAATATGCATCAAGATTTTATCCACATGGTCAAGCATTAGTATTTAGTGTATATCACATCTGAATACTTTCTGATTTGCCGAGCCTACCAAGCATATCAAACAATGATCTTATGGCTCTTTCATCTACTATATCCATGAGTCAGATACGTAAGCCAATGTACCATCATTTCCCAATGATCAATTTCTCACAATTTTATATTTTGCATTTATTCACCTTCCTTCATTATATATTTGGCATTATTCACCTTCTCCCCATAACATGCATTTTCTCAATTACTCCCCCTTACTTACAATTCTTCCCCTTAAAATGAAAACTCTATTTTTGGATTTTCATTTTACACAAAAACACGACACTATTTTTGGGGTTTTGAGAAAAATTTGTAAGCAAATAAAAGTGATCAATCAACACGGATAGTTTGCAGATTTAGAATTCAGAAAATTTGCAGGTTAGAAAGAATTATCATGAAATTTAGATTAAGCAGAATACTCCTCCATCAACAACTTTGCAATCGTCGATAGGTCCTCTAGAAGTACCTGCACTCTGGTCAAACTAATTAGTCTAAAAATGACCCGAAGCGAATCGCTTCTGGTCGACCAGTGTCCTTGTTTTGTTTAGAAACCACCTTAGGTTTCCATTGTTGTTGTTTTGGTAATTCAGTTTTTGATGAAACAATCACAGATGACCGTGATGATGAACCTACATTTTGAACCTTTGAAAACATTGGAACAAAACATTTTTGTTTATGAAAGAATATAGGTTCAACGTTATCAAAAACTCTCCCTTGTTCATCAAAGAACTTTGTGTTGGCAGGTTTACCAAAAACTGGTTTCTTATGAAACCCTTGAGGTGAATCAGCAGGTGATGGACAATCCTTTGCCATATGCCCTGGGCGACGGCAAATATAACAGATTGTTTTCTCTTTGTCCCATCTTTGATGTACATGCGAAGAACACACATGAATATCTCGAACATGCTCAGAATGAGAATCATATACCGAATGCCTATGATCATGTACCCATTTAGATGTAGGGCTTCGAGACTGAGAACTTTCAGAAGAAATGTTAGCTTTCACAAAGACCTCAGAAATCTTTCGAGCATCAACACAATGAAGAGGAAATTCTTTATCAGAGAAAAGCTTATCAGAACCTTTGAGCTTGTAGAATCTCTCAGATTGAACTTTTTCAGCTTTAAACACATCCTCCTTCACTTGTTTCAGCTTCAATTTCTTTAAATCTTGAGATGATGATTCTGGAACCTTTTCAGCTTTGTCTTTCATCCCGTGAAAACCCAATCCTTCATGCTTTCCAGAAATCTTCTCCTCAGAGGAACAATGTCCATTCTTCGCTAATCGAGAAAATTCAGCTTTTACTTCGGTTACATTCTTGTGATCATAAAAGATCGTTTCATCAAACTCAGGTTGAGACTGAATCTTGTCACTAGAAGTAGCCGACTTCTCATTATCAGAAGAAGATGAACCAGATACAAACTTTCGTGCAGGAGAGACTGCAGATTTCTTGTCCTTCTTTTTATTATTCTTCCTGTTCTTCTTCTTCGACACAACTTTCTCATCCTCAACAGTAGATGAGGAAACCTTTGTATAATCAAATTCGTCAACTTTTTCCTTCACATCTTTGAAAGCTTCTTTGATATGAGCAGGGGGTGATGCAGTCTTATCAAACATTTTCTCAAAATTTTCATCGTTAGCTAAGAAACTTGTGAAGACTTGAGAATTTGAAACATTATTGAACAATCGATTAGCATCAAGAACTTGAATTTTCAGATCAGAAATTTTCTGTTGAGCCTCAGCAAATTCCTTTTCTTTAGCAATCAATCGCTTCGCAACTTTGTGAGTTTCAAATTTTTGCAAGCGAAGATTATCAAGTCATTTAAATAATTCCTTCCTTAATTTATCTTCATTACGCTTTTGAATCTCCAAATTTGCTGCTTGAACTTTATTGACACGAACCAATTCCCGCTTCTCATCCAACCACTTTCCCATGTCAACTTGATATGCTTCAATTATAGCAGCTGATTCGTCAACATTCTTTGTAAGCAGATCCAGCTTAACCTCTGATTTATCAAACAAATTCGTGAAATCAGAAGCAATATCCTCCGCTTCATCCTTCCATTTCTTGACTTCCTTTACCAACTCATCCTTTTCTTCACAGATCTTAGCTTTTGCAGTTTCAACATCCCTTTTTTCTTGTTTAGAAATTTCCAAAACTTCATTCAGCAATTTGATCTCTTTAAGCAAACATTCATTCTTCATACCCAATTCCTTCTCATTTTCCTTAGAAATTCCCAACTCCGAATTAATCATTTTGAAATCAGCAGTCACTCTTTTGACTTCATCAATCAGAAATTCTTTTTCTTTCATCAAAGCTTCAATCTTAGACTCAAATTTTTCATTCTCAGCAGCGTCATATGAACTCGAATCAGAATAATAATCATCTTGCTCATGTGTGACAATTAAAGCTGATGTATCATATCCAAAATGTTGACCCCAATCATAAACACCATCATGTTGAGTCGTCAAAGCTGTTGTCTTGCTTGTGTTACTAGTAGATGGTTGAGTAAAACCAGGCTTGGGTTATTGAGTAAAACCAGGCTTGCTTGCATGAGCATGTTGACAATCTTTGGCAAAATGTCCAAGCTGTGAACATTTATAACATTTTAACTTTGACTTGTCAAATCCCAGTTTATCACCAGAAAGATTTCTTCCATGCTTCTTGAAGAATCTCTTCGATCTTTGGCATAACATAGCATACTTCCAAGATATATCTAATTCAGTTAGTTGATCATCATCAAGAGCATCAAGATCATCACTGGTTAACTTTGCATCAGCAACATTCTTAATAATCGAACCAAAAGATGATGAGATCGAAGCAAAATCATTTTAGCACAATCCTCTGTTGATTCAACAGAAAAGACATTCTGAATTTAAAAATTTGGAATTGTAAAGCTACAACCCCGTGAAGACTTGTTATCAGAATTATTAGAAATTCCAGTCAAGAAAGCTGTACTAGGTGCAGAACTCAGACTTGGTTTAGCTTTAGCATTCATGCTTGCCGTATTCTCACCATGATACAATTAAGGATTTTGCAAAGTAGCAGTTGACTTCTTTGAATTTAACATTTCCATTTCTCGAGCATGAAGTTTTCCAGTAAGCTCGTGAAATGTCATTGTAATATAATCCTTATCATGAGCGAGCAGCAAAACATAATTCTCCCACTTATCAGGTAAAGCTTCCATAATCTTTTCCTTCAAATCGGCATCAGATTTCTCAATACCAACTACCTTTAATTCACTCATTAGATGTGAAAACCGTGAAACAAGAGCAGTAATGTTCTCATTTTCATAGTTTTGAAAATTATCAAATTCTTTGTTCAATACTTTCTTCCGACTTTTCTTGTAATCATCATTACCCTCACATCTTGCTAAGAGAGCATCCCACAATTGCTTTGATTTCTTACAAGTGCTGAATTGATGTAACAATTCAGTAGGTAAAGCCATTGTAAGATAACCATACACTTTCTTTTCAAGCTCATAACTTTTCCTTTCAACAGCATCAAAATCTTGAAGTTCCTTATAATCTCCTTCTTCAGTTGGTCGTTCATAGAATATCTGAATCGGAATCCATAGATCAATATCGTTTGTGCTTATGTATGCAGAAAACTGTTTCTTCCAATTTTGATAATCTTCAAGTTTCAACAATTTGGGAACTTTCTCACTTGTTCCAATTTCATTATCAAAATTCAACATGGTTTGCATCGCACTTTGCATTGCAGCAAATGCTTAAAATTCCGACATCGTATGAAAAATTAAGATTCTGCCGGCCGAACTCTCTCCGAACTTATAACTAAGCTCCGAACTCTGTCCGAACTTAAAACCAAAATCCGAACTTCGTCCGAACTTGCTCCGAAACAAAATCAAACGTCCGAACGTCGACCGAACCTTTATAGCTCCGATGTCGCACCGATCTAACTCCGAACCTAATCCGAACTAGACCAGACCTCCGAACTCTCACCGAAGATTGACCGAAAGACGACCGAACTTCAAGTTCGGAGCAGTTGCTCCGAACCTAATCGAGAAACTCCGAACTTCGAACTCATTTTTTAAAAACGCTTGGAACAGGACTGATTTTGACAAAACTCATTACTGTGGATCAGAAAAACCGATAGAAAATGGTTTAGGAACAGATTTGAGACCAAACACTCGATAGAATTGATGAACAACACGAAAACAAACTCGAGAATCACGAAAAAGGCTTCAAAAATCCGAATATAGCAACCACAGATCAGTAGAGTGAACCAGAAAGCTCTGATACCACTTGAAATTGCGTGAGCATCGGATCGTCTACTTGATTTAGCTAATCGGACATCAAAACGTAATTAACCGATTGATTTATTGATCAAAACGAACAATTACAATCAGTAACACTTAGAATACAGACACAGAGAAAACACTCTCAGAAACACACACTTAGCTGAAATCTTTTACGCTCAGAACTCTCTATTACAAAGACCAAATACATATTTATACCCAGCTGGCCAAGCTTCGGCCGAACCTCAGGTTCGGCCAGTCCGAACTTCAGGTTCAGACCTAGTTCGGCCAGACCTAATTTGACATGGTCTTGTACATTGCTTGATACTTCACACGACGCACATATCAGGTATCAACACAAACCCTGGAAGACATGCTGCGTGCCTATGCAATCGATTTTGGTAAAAAATAGGATGAACACTTGCCCCTATGCGAGTTTTCATACAACAACTGTTATCACACCAGTATTCAAGCCGCCCCGTTCGAGGCACTTTATGGTCGAAATTGCTGATCTCCCATCTGTTGGTTTGAAGTCGGAGACAGCCAGATCACGGGTCCAGAACTAGTAATCGAGACCACCGAAAGGGTCTCGCAGATTCGAAACCGTCTGAAAGCCGCCCGTGATCGTCAAAAGAGCTATGCTAACGTCCGACGAAAACCCCTATCATTCAAAGTCGGTGATAAAGTTCTTCTGAAGGTTGCCCTGGAAAGGAGTCATCCGTTTTGGCAAACATTGTAAGCTAAACCCTCGGTACATTGGTACATTTAAAATTCTTGAGATTATCGGACCAGTCGCCTACAGACTAGAGCTACCAGCCGAACTTAGTAGCGTACACGACGTCTTCCACGTCTGTAACTTGAAGAAGTATCTTGCCGACGAATCGCTCGTCTTCCCTCTCGATGAAATTCAAGTTGACGAAACCCTTCACTTCATGGAAGATCCTGCTGAAATCGTCGACCGCGAGGTCAAATAGCTGAAACGAAGTTTCGAATCCCTATCGTTAAAGTTCGATGGAACTCTAGACACGGATCCGAGTATACTTGGGAACGTGAAGACAAGTTCAAGGCCAAGTACCCGCACCTCTTTCCCAACCCAGCTCCTGTAGACGGCGCAGTCTGAATTTTGGGACGAAATTCCTTCAACTAGGGGAGAATGTGACAACCCGTAAGTTTCCCAAGTCAAATCATATAATAATACGTGTAATTAACTGTTTCTGTGTGCATAAGTCTGTGTTTTAGTTAACATAGATAACGTATTACGCAACTATCCGTTAGTCTTGGCGTAACCCTAAATTAATATTTCGACGATCGACCTTTAAAAACAAGAATATTATGTATATGATCGGTGGAACTTCAATAATAAGAAACGTTTCACAACAATATATGTAACTAAATATAAAAAGAATTTTTATATTATCTTGTCACCTTTGTACCATTTCAATACGTACGAAGTTCGTAACATTGTTTGACGTAAAATAATCAATGAACGATAATGTTTATTCATTTATTTATCGACTAGTCCAATAATAAACCATTTTAATGTTTAGTATATATATAAAGAAAAACCGTTAGGTTTTTATATAAACAATCAACGTAAACGTTTTTCACAATTTAACACCATTCAACTTTAAACAAGACTTGTTATCATTTCTATTTTTCTTGAACTCGACTCGTTAGTCACCATGCACGTCCACACCATGCATGATCAAAACCCTTGTCACCTTTGAGTCTAACCCAACCCGACCCACGATCACAGCTCAAACGGACACCGAACCACCTCCCATCGGTTTTTAGAGACTTAATCCACCACCTTTGCTTAATCCTTCCCTAATCACCCAACCAAAAAGCAAAGACTATTCACTTGTACCTCATTACCATCATCATCTTACACCACCTTTTCCTAAACCTCGCATCACCACCCTAACACCTACATGTACAACCTTTGACCTCCTCCTCTCCTCCCATGCACCCTCATGAGCCGGCCCCCTTCCCTCTCGGCTCTCTCCCTCTCGGTTCCACACCCACAAACCGCCACCACCACCTTGTGAATCAAACACCCCCTTTTCTCTTTTGTACCACCATATATAAGCATACTAAAGTAGAAACCGTAGAGGTTACTTTCATTACCTCCCACCATCAAACACACATTCTTTCCCTCTCTCCCTCTAAACCCGTCGCTCTCTCTCTCTCTCTCTCTCTCTCTCTCTACTCTCTCTCTAGTTTTCTTTTAACAAAACACATACTACTTGAAGATCAAGCATTCTATGAGCAACAAGAAAGCAAGATCTACCATCCTCCATCCATATCCACGTATTCTACAAGTTAGTAGAACTTATTTTCTTGCTTTTCTCTAGATTTGCATGTTAGATGATCTCATTTTATGAATCTAACACTCCTACATCAAGTCTTGGTTAAAATGGTGACTTTAAACTTATGTTTTCTTCTATAATGATAATAACCTACATGTTTGTTCATACTCTTGTTAGATCTAGTAAACCTTATGTTATTGCTAGTGATTACATGTATTTCGAACTCCCCATACACTATATTATATAGATCTAGAGAAAAACTAGTGTTATGATGCTAATATGTGTACAATGTGCCTTGGTTTTGTGTATAAACCACTAGATCCGAAAACTATGACTCTTAAAAACCCTAGATCCGAAATTTTGACATGTTATGAGGTTATGGATAGCACCATACGACTTATTGATATGTTTAAATGGCTAAATCTATAAAAATAACACACTAAAAAGTCTCGGAAACTATAGATAAATTAGGGCAATTTTTGGACAGAAACTTCGACCCCTCTTAAAGTGAATATAAAGTATATTTTTAGCCATAAACACCCTAGTACAAGATCCTTTTTTGAAAATAGCTAAATTTGGGAAAAAACGGGAACAAAAACGGACACTTTACGGGCCCGGAAAACCCATTTTTGTAAAGTTATACAAATAAATGTCACAACTGATCTTGAACACTTTTAGAGACTTAAAATGACTTAATACATGTTTACAAAGTGTTTTGGTAAGTTACAAAACCCTAGAACGAGTCCTAGGATCAAAACCGGCTAAATCGGACACATACCGGCAAAACCGACAAAACTAGGAACTTGGACTTTAGAACTTGTATTTTCTGATTTGATATGATATTTATGATGTAAATAAATGTATATTTATTTATGTGTTCTTATGCCTTAGTCATATTTAGAAATACCATGCAATACGGCTAAAACTGACAAAACGTGTCTTTTTTACTTTAACCATCAAAACTGTCATTTGTTTCATTAAAAGTCACCTAAACTTATGAGATAATTATTTGAAATGACAAACTATTTCTAAACTAATTATTATCAGGGAAATACATAATATTTTTAATTATCGCACAATAAATATTTATTTTCAATAAATATTTACTTAGGGTCAATGATATCGTACTATGTTATCGGGTTACCATAACGCCAAGACTTGACCAACCAAATTGGATGACCAAGATGTCAACCCAATTTCTATATTCTAAGTTGTCTTTTAACATTGTATAGGATTGCTTACTTGCCTATCTTACTGAATAAATTGCATTCAGGTGAGTTTTCACGGCTCCATTCTTTTAACAGTTTTAATACTTGGGGGAGAATTCATTACAAACATAAATCATTGCCTGACAAATAGATTACTTGTTACCTTATTATTACATGATCTTTTCAAGTCCACATCCTGTTATACCATGCTTGTTCATGCTATGATGAAACCCCACTATTAGTTGAATCCGATTAATTTACAAACTTAAACAATGACCCGTGAATAGATCTATTGGGTTAACGCCCCTGCTCTGATTGGTAGCTCCAATCCTGACTCCGTTTTAATAGTTAAGAGAGTACATACAGTTATATTTGGCTATGCGGTACTGTTGGACATAGTATCATGAGTAACCCAATCAGTTAGTTTCAGAATTCAAGGTTTAAGGTAATTTATAAAATGGTATCTAAACAAATTGTCAAACGATGGAATGATTCAATCAAACTTGTTTATCAAACTTTACATGCATGCTATCTAAACCTGTGAACTCACCAACTTTATGTTGACTCGTTTTAGTATCTGAATTCTCAGGTGATTGAACTTTGCTGCATTCGGGACATCATATCATTTAGGACCTGCATTTTTCTTATTCTGGAGTCATGGTCAAACCAAGCTGCACTTTTGGAGATTTCATTGCATAACACCTAACGGTGTCATGTTCTCAAATCTCTTTGAAATGTAATTGTTTTTGTAACAATTAAGACGAATATACTTTCACTACTATTTCCGCTGCAACTTTAAATGAAACTCCACATTTTGAATTAACTTAACTTTCTAAACGGCTCTAGTTGTTTAATCATCCAGAGGTCGTTTTATGTAATCTTGACTTTGATCCATCTCTCTCGCACCCGACACAATAAATACCGGGGTGTGACAGTTTAGGGGGGATCTTGGTACACCTTGCACACACCTCACTTTCTTTGGCATTATCAAAGGGGGGGGGGGAGTGAGAGGTACGGTGGCATTATGAAGGGAGGAGTGGAGGAGGTGAGTGACATCAATAGAGTTAGGAATTGGGATGGTGGGAATATCAGGGCCTTTATGTATGATGTTGGGCTTGACTACAAAGCTGGGGTAGTAATTTGGTGCATGCTTGCATCTTCCATGTTTCTATTCTCTATTCTTTCTTTATTTTTGTTGTTAAATGTCTTGTGGCATTTATGTGGTTTTATTCTTAAATCTGTTGATCATATGGGTCATATTAGGCTGATGATCAATTCTGCCCAGTTTAATTGGTAGTTAGGTTGGAATTGGCATATTTGGTGTAATAGCCTTGGAGTGATAAGGTTGGAGGGCATCAGGTCTTATAGGTCTTTATTTCCCACCCTTAAATTTTGTATTTTAAGAACCATTCTCTGGTGCCCAATCCTGTTTAGTCCCAAATTTGTGTCAGCCTTTTTTATGTTCCATTTTTTGAGTCTTGTCTCCATTTGGAGATGGGGTGGGGGGTTTTGGGAACAAATAAAGATGAGGTTTGGGTCTGGATTGACAATTGCTATGGCTGATAGTTATGTTAAAAGTTGCAGGTCTGGGAGTTTGTTTTTAAGCTGGCGGTGGGCTTTTATTTGTTACAAGGATTGTCTTAGTTGGACAAGTGGTTGGTATGCTGGGTTGTATATTGAGGTGGATTATTCTAATAAGGGAGCTGATATGTGTTCTAATGGTTCTTATATGAAGCCTGGTAAGTTCAGATGGAGGAGGCAAAAAGGGGATTAAATTTGGATTCTTTTCTTATATATCTTGTGGATGTTTATGAATTTGAGGTTTTCTGCTAGTTCTAAAATTGATACCAGTAAGAGATTTGGAATATGGCTTTATGGTTGGCTTGTGTTATTACTATGCTTGTTACATCAATACATGTCTCTCAGTTTAATAATCCACTTTATTGGTTGGGTCATGAGGAATGATATCTTGTTTGATTGGTTTGATTGGGTAGTGTATTTGGCTGTAGTGGGGATCTGTGGGTGGATGATGAGATTGTTGGATTTGAAAACTAAGGAAATCCTATGTAAGTTAGTTGTTAGTATGTTTTAAAGTTTGGATAGTATTTGTGATGGTTATCTGGTTTGGTTGTTAGATTGGATCAATCATAGCAATTGGTCAGATGTTAAGAGGTTGTATTGTTACAAGGGTTGGAAGCATACGAGTCTTAAAGCTAGAAATCAGGATGTCAAGGTTGCTCTCCGGAGAGCTGGTTTGATTGAAAATGGCTCATGGTGGTTTAATGGTACATTACGGGATATGTGGTTGCTGTTGAGGTGCCTGAAGTTGATGTTTAAGTCTAAAGCCTTATCTAGAATAAAGTTTATTCAGTATGTGTTTGAGATTCTTAGTTACAGCTGGAATGGTGGCAATGTTTGTTTTGTGGATCCTTGGTATATGGCTGATGATTATAGGAGGTTTAAGGTGAGAATGTCAATCATCTTAGCAAAATCATGTGTGGCCTTGGTTTGATTATGGTCAGGATATTGCATGAAAGCTGGTCAAACTGGTGTTGTATTTGGAAGGATATTAACAGATTCTTGGTTTATTTGGGTTTAAGATTGATGAATATGCATCATAACAGATAGCCTTCTATGAAGTTTGCTTGGTTGATATGGAAGGTTAGCTGTATTTTGGCTTTCGGGAGCAGCTAAGTTGCCATTTATTCTATTTGTATGTGTTGGTGGAGTTCTAGTATGGTTATTCTGTATTTTGGTTGTATTCCTGTTGATAGGGTTGTTGTTTGGTGTTTCTATGCTCACTTAGCTGATAAGGTTGGGAATTGTCCAACCTAATGGTTTTGTGAGTGCTCCTCTTGTACTTTTTTATTTTTCTATTTATTTTGCCGGGTCCCCCCCCCCCCCCCAAAAAAAAGAGCTTAGACGGTTGTAAACGTGTTTTGGCCATATAGGTTAGTAACACTCTCGTCAAGACTTCCTAGGTAGACATCTGGGTCTAATGGGTGGTTAGGATTTATACGCGATGCCAATCCTAAACATAAGTCCTAACTACTGGTGCTTTCACCCTTTAGGTTAGTACACGTTTGTCTCGTTTGAGGTATTATCATTTGGGCAATTTTAAGAGTTTAAAAATGTACCAAAGGAATTTTTAATTGTATTTCAATAATAGAAACTTAAATTATTAAGTCTTTAAATATTCTGAAGGGATTTAAAATTATAAAATCCTTAAATTTTTCAAAGGCAAATTAATTCTTTAAATCTCTAAATATCCTAAAGGCATAAATCCTTAACTAATTAATTCATTGAAAACATTCTAGGAAAATTAAAACTTGATATGTTCTATGAACATAATATAAATTCATCCTAATCATGCTACAAGGTTCCATAATTGTTAAAACAATAATTTTCATGGTAAATTTTGGCATATAGACTTTAGAAAATTTCCCAGAAATTTTATGTAAAAAATGATACCGAAATCCAAAATGATTGTCCAATTTTTACATGTATGCAATATTCATTTGGATGATATTACACACATTTTGCAAAGGAAAACACCAATTGAGTTATCATGAAAGTAACAATATTTAAGTTTGGTAAAAATGTCAAAGTTAGGAATTTAGATGGTTATACAATGATTTAAACTTTGTTGAAAAGGGCTTTTGGGTTTGAACTTGGGCCAAAATATTAAAAGAAAAGGGCTTTGGGCTGGGTTTCGGCGGCTTGGGCCGTGCGGGACCAAAGCGGGCATCAGTTCGCGGCTCGGGCCCGTTGTGTCACGGTTGAGTTCGCGGATCACCTCGGTCGTTCGGTTTATCGAGTTTACATAACGGGTTAAGGTTTCGGGCTCGGTTTCATTGTTTTCGGTTCATTGGGCCTATTGGGCCAAGTCAGGCCCAATTGGGTTATCGGTTAAGGTTTTGGCTTAAGTCTTGACAATGGAGACAGTTTGTTATGTTTTTATTTCGTAAAAATAATTGTTCGAGTCGGTTATATCAGTTTTTCAGGAATCGGTTATAGTTTTCAGTTTTTCGCACGCGTTACCGATAAAACCTCAGTTTTGTTAGTTCGTGGTTGTTTTAAGCTCGACCGTCCAAATTATTTACAACCGAATAGTTTTAAACATACGATCACTTGTCATTTTGTCGTGTCGATTATACAAACGTACGACACCAGTTCCGGTATAATATAAAAATACAATTTATATTTACTTTTCTTGTTATGGAAATTCCACGATTATTACATGGAATCTCTATGCATTTTAAGGGTATACGCTTCTAGTATAAACGCGAAATTGGTTTACGTGGCCCAATTGGGTTATCGGTTAAGGTTTTGGCTTAAGTCTTGACAATGGAGACAGTTTTTTATGTTTTTATTTCGTAAAATAATTGTTCGAGTCGGTTATGTCAGTTTTTCAGGAATCAGTTATAGTTTTCAGTTTTTCACACGCGTTACCGATAACAACCTCAGTTTCGTTAGTTCGTGACAGTTTTAAGCTCGACCGTCTAGATTATTTACAACCGAATAGTTTTAAACATACGATCGCTTGTCATTTTGCCGTGTCGATTATACAAACGTATGACACCAGTTCCAGTTCCGGTATAATATAAAAATACAATTTATTTTTACTTTTCTTGTTATGGAAATTCCACGATTATTACATGGAATCTCTATGCATTTTAAGGGTATATGCTTCTAGTATAAACGCGGGATTTGGTTTACGTCATTAGTTAACAGTCAGATTCAGAATTTAACAGTTAAGCAATTAATCGGACCAGTTAATGCACATTAATTCTTAATTAAAAGTCAAAGTGAAGCGCTTTGACCTGGGTTTTTTGACGAGGTGTCACATTCTCCCACAGTTGGTAGAATTTCGTCCCGAAATTCAGTTCTTGATCATTGGTTGAGTGCGACATTTCCGAAATTATAGGGTACTTCCGACGCATTTGATCATCGCGTTCCCAAGTGTACTCTGGACCTCACCATTATTTTCCAGCGCACCTTGACATTGGGAATGCGGCTATGCTTCAGTCTCTTGAGTTCTCGGTCAAGTATCTCATCAGGTTCTTAAACAAAGTGCAACATCTCGTCGACTTGAATTTCGTCAAGTGGGATGACAAGCGTTTCATCAGACAAGCATTTCTTAAGATTACTAACATGAAAGACATCATGCACACTGCTTAGTTTTACGGGTACACATAGACGGTAAGCTACTGGTCCGATTGTCTCGGTGATTTCACATGGACCAGTGTAACGAGGGTTTAGCTTTCCTCGTTTGCTGAATCTGATGACACCTTTCAAAGGTGACACTTTTAACATGACACGATCACCCTTTTCAAATAATAAGGGTTTGCGACGGTTATCGGCGTAGCTCTTTTGCCTATCCCTGGCACCTTTCAATTGGTTACAGACCTGAAACACTTTCTCAGTCGTTTCAAAGATTAGCTCGGGACCAGTCAACTGACTGTCGCCGATCTCTGTCAAATAAAGCGGGGATCTGCACTTTCTTCCATAAAGTGATTCGAACGGAGCGGCTTGGATGCTGGTGTGATAACTATTCTTTTTTGGGTAAAGGGTTACCCCGGTGATTGTATATATATACCTCAAAAATAGTACAAGTAGTAAGGAAAAACCCTTACTAGTTCATACTTGGGACATGCCCCAAAGTATGTAAACCAAATAAAACAAGGCAAACATAACCAAAAACAAACCACCAAACCACAAGCTAGGAAAAAACGAAATAACAAAGGACTACGTCATTCCATTATCGTCCTCCCCAACTATTAAGAATCTTCAAAACTCTATCCGTTGTCTTCAACTTCAAACCAAGAAGTCTGGATCAATAATCAGTGCAACCCAGCATGTCAGGAGGTCGCGCATGATTGTTGAAAATCCGATTATTCCTTTCTTGCCACACAAAATAAGGCGCATCATGAACAACCAACTTGTCCACCACACGATCCGAAGAGGAACCCGACCTACTAATAAAATTCAGTAATATCAACCCACGAACCCGGAATGTGGTTCAAAGTAGTAAGCCCTCTAACAAACTGCCAGACCTGTAACAAAAACTGACACTCAAAGAACAGGTGAGGATGAAAGTCATGATTCGCATAACAAAGAAGACAGCACATCATATTCATGTTCTTCCTCCACGCGAAATCCCAATTGAGAATCTTGTCTTGAGTAAGAAGCCTACCACGCATGACAAGCCAAACAAGGAAAGCATGACGGGGGATACACTGAGTGAACCAAACAACATTAGCCCTCTCAATCTCCAAACATCAAATACGGATCAAATTCCATACCAGAGAAGAAGAAAAATCATAAAGCCCACTATCAACTCTCCATTTAACCATATTCTCAACATCAGATATAAGAGTCACGTTAGCAGCCTCATTCAAAATAGGATAAAGGTCAGCCAAAGCAGCATGCTCGCAGCATATCTTCAAGCATTTGGATCGTTCTTTTGCTTTGTCTGTAAGTTTGGGGGTGGTAAGCGGTACTCATGTCAAGGCGAGTACCCAACGATTTCTGGAGGGATTTACAGAAGTTCACGGTGAAACGACTAACGCGATCGGATATGATAGTTATAGGTACACCGTGACGAGAGACGACTTCCTTCATGTAAATCTTAGTTCGTCTTTCCGTACTGTCGGTTTCCTCAATCGGCTTATCAATCAGTTGTTTCTCCATGCCACGCATGCACTCGTTTTCCAAATTCTCCAGCTTGAGAGCTTCGATTTGAGTGTCACGAACTTGAGATGAGAGATTCGAGCGTATAGTCATACTTAGTGCTCGAATACGACGTGGTTTGGCATGTTCCTTCCTGCTTAAGGCATCGGCTACAATGTTAGCCTTAATCGGGTGATAACGAATCTCGCATTCGTAATCGTTAAGCATTTTAACCCATCCTAGTTGCCTCATATTTAACTCTTTCTGGTTAAAGATGTGTTGGAGACTCTTGTGATTGGTGAATATGACGCACCGAGTCCCATAGAGGTAGTGCCTCCAGATCTTGAGGGCAAAGACAACGGCTCCAAGCTCTAAGTCGTGAGTCGTATAATTTTTCTCATGAATATCCTGTTGTCGAGAGGTGTAAGCGATGACTTTCTAACGCTGCATCAGTACGCAACCCTAGCATTTATGCGAAGCATCACAGTATACAACAAAATCTTCGATTCCGTCTGGTAAGGATAGGATTAAGCCGTTGCAAAGTTTTTGTTTCAACAACTGGAAAGCAGTTTCAGTTTTATTATCCCAGATGTAAATCTTATCTTTCTAACTCAGGGTGGTAAGAGGCGGGGCTATCTTGGAGAATCCTCAATGAATCGGCGATAATAGCCAGCAAGACCTAAGAATTGTCGAATCTCGGTTGGGGACGTGGGAGTACTCCAATCCTTGATTGCTTCAATCTTAGCCGAATCAACGTGAATACCTCAGTTGTTGATCACATGACCTAGAAAGTGCACTTCGCGAATCCAAAAGTCACATTTGGAGAACTTCGCGTAAAGCTCTTGTTTCTTCAACAGTTCTAAGATGAGTCTCAAGTTTTCTTCGTGTTCTTTCTTACTACGTGAGTAGATAAGAATATCATCAATGAACACGATAACAAATTAATCCAGGTATGTTTTGCACATGTGATTCATTAAATCCATGAACACGGCCAGTGCGTTAGTCAAACCAAATGGCATAACGAGGAACACGTAATGACCGCGTGTTCTAAACGCTGTCTTTGAGACGTCTTCATCCCTAACCCGGAGTTGATGGTACCCTGACCTTAGATCGATCTTTAAATAGAAGCTCGATCCCTAGAGTTGATCAAATAGGTCATCGATCCTTGGAAGCGGGTAACGGTTCTTCACAGTTAGTTTGTTCAACTCTCTGTAGTCGATGCACATTCTGAACGTTCCATCTTTCTTTTTCACAAATAACACAAGAGCACCTCATGGAGAGTGGATTGGGCGGATAAATCCCTTATCTAGCAATTCTTGCAGTTGGCTAGATAACTCTTGCATTCCAGATAGTGGTAGTCGGTAAGGGGATCTGGCAACTGGCGCGGCTCCGGGTGTTAGGTCGATGCGAAACTCTACCTGTCGCGTTGGGGGGAAGCCTGGAAAGTCTTCTAGAAAGACTTTCGGGTATTCATAGACAATAGGAACGTCTTCGATACACTTCTCCTTTGGTTTCTTCTCGGTGACATGAGCTAGAATGGCATGGCATCCCTTGCGGAGGAATTTCCGTGCCTTCATACATGATATGATATTTAGCTTGGCTCCACTCTTTTCGCCTTGTACGTTCAGAGTGTTACCATCTGCTAATGGTACTCTAACCATTTTCTCATGAAATACAGTTTCTGCATGATTCTTTGCTAACCAATCCATTCTAATGACTACATCGAAACTTCCTAAATCAACGGGCATTAAGTCGATGCTGAAAGAATGGTCGGAGAGTTCTAACGGACAGTCCGGGTAGATTATTATGGTTTCTATCAAATCTCCATTTGCTTATTCTACTATAAACTTAGTGTCTAAGGCAACAGGTGTGATTTCATGTAATTGACTAAAATTGGTAGACACAAAGCTTCTATCGGCACCAGTATCGAATAAAACAGAAGCATAATGGTTATTTAGTAGGATTGTACCCGTCACCGTGTTAGGGTCACAGCGGGCGTCTTCGACATTGATCACAAAAGCTCTTCCCCTAGCTTGGTTAGCATTTTGATTCTTTGTCTTCGGGAATTCCTTCTTGTAGTGTCCAACTGCCCCATAACCATAGCAAGTCCGATTTGGGCAATCGCGTGCTACATGTCCTTTAACCTTGTAGATGTTACAGTAGACATTACCATAATCGAGAGTGTGGTGTAGGTTGCATTTGGAGCACAGGGGAGCGGTACCGGTGTAACCGTTTTTTCGGACAGGATAAGTAGGAGCAGTAACAGCATAGATCTTTTTCGTTCCGGATTCCTTAACAGGGGCTTTCTCAGAATTCTTCTCATCGCGATTCTTCTATAATCCGCGTTTTCTCTTGTTATCAGGTTTCTTGCTCAATGAAGGGGTGGTACTAACATTAGAGGGCTTGTTCTCAGACGCTTTCTTGCCAAAGTTTACACTACACCTTGACGATTAGCTTGGTAAATGAGGTTGTGTGCTAGACGCACAGAATCCTGAAATGTCTAAGGGTTTGAGGAAAGGACATTCCTTGAATGTGTGGTGCAAGTCCAGCGTTCGATCTTCTTGTACGGTGGAGTGATCATTGTCGGACAGAGATGAGCAAGCTCACAGAACCTCTTCGTGTATCCAGCAGTGTCAGCTCCATTCATGGATAGGTTCTAGAATTCAGATTCGAATTTCTGCAGTTCCTCCCTAGGACAATACTAATCACGCACCAGTTGTTTGAGCTCGTCCCATGTCATTTCATAGGCTAAGTCAGTTCCCATAGCATCAGCATGGGAATTCCACCAAGTCAGTGCATTATCAGTAAACTTGCTAGTGGAATATTTCACCATGTACTGTTCAGGACAGTTGCTAATACGGAAGACTGACTCCATTTTCTCAAAACAGCGAATTAAACCAACAGCACCTTCGAAACCCTTAAAATGAGTGGGTTTGAAATTCATAAAATCTTTGTATGAACATTTACGAGGGCTTGCAATGTTAGGTGAAAACGTTGATCACAATTTTCCAAAATTGTAGTCTAGTGTTTTATAACATTGGTTGATTCGTTCTTACCGTGTGCTCCATTGTCAGCGTGACGTTTGGATTACAGCAGCAGCGATGGTTTCTGAAATGCGTCGTGCAATCAGTTCCTCAATATCAGCAGCGATCATGGGCGGAGGAGGTGAAGCGTTTCTGGCGGCTCGGCGTCTAGGCGGCATGTTTTCACTTTAAGTTATCAATGCCAACATAGAGGAAATTTTAGATCATATGTGAATGGGGTTATTACATGCGCGAGAATTACTGCCATGACATACATCTACAGTACCCTAATACGACACATGCAAGCATAACAAGAAACATGAAGTAAGAAGAACGTCGTTCACGAATGAACATGACATAATGATAATAACAGGAATAACATTAATCATAACTATGACAAACATAAACAACATCATAAACATAATCATAATACTAGTTTCCATTCCACAATATTATCCGATAAAACATACAATACCAAAAGAGGACAAGTTTTAGTGTCTTGGACTCGCAGTCCCATAATACATCATTACAAAATATATAAATATGTTTTTACCTAAAACAGTGGATCAAAAGTCTAGATACTAAGGTTAGCTATCTAGAGTGGGGGTGGTCCTAGGGGCCTGGTCAAAGCAATAGTGATCTGGGAGGTGAGGCTCCGGTAGGTGAACACTTGCCCGACAAATTCCTCCAAGATAGCAACCCTAGCCTAGAGGGACTCGTTGGCCAACAACAGATCAGTGTTGGCCATGCGAACACTGCTCATGTGAGTGTGCAGCGACTCCATAGCACCCACAGTGGTGGTCTGGTGGTGCTCCACTACGGCCAGACGGGCCTCCAGTGCGACTAGGTCAACCCAAGTAGGGAGTCTAGCGACCTCGTCGTCAAGGAGGGCAAAGGCCTGTTCGTGGCGAAGTATACGTTCCACCAGTAGCGATATGGTATCCGCGATAGGCTCTCCTGTAAGTATGGAGTAGCAGGCCATAGGCTCGTGGGTAGCAGCGCCCCTAGTGGAGGACTCACCTGGCTCATACAAGCTAGGTATCCCCTCACAGGTCCTCCATTGCTAAGCTGACCCGCGATCCAGGCAAGATAGGGATAGTCAGAAGCACGGTGCCGCTTGGGTACAGGCTCGTCTGCAAGTCCCTCGGCTGCCCTACACCGAGAGGGGCCAGACGCCTTCCCGGGGGTGAACCCCTGCCTACCGGGATCCGAAAAGGGCCGGTAATGCGTTGCATTCTCCTAAGGGTACTCGTAATATTATTGGTTGGGATGTTAATGCCGTTGATGCTATGGTCATTGATATGACTAATGAGGTTATTCGTTTTCGGGTACTTCTCAAACGTAATTCTATGGTGATT
Organism: Deinandra increscens subsp. villosa; assembly: GCA_039602395.1. Classification (NCBI taxonomy): domain Eukaryota; kingdom Viridiplantae; phylum Streptophyta; class Magnoliopsida; order Asterales; family Asteraceae; genus Deinandra; species Deinandra increscens. The sequence goes on from JBCNJP010000006.1 coordinate 45,822,265, forward strand.
TTTTGCTCTATGGTCTATGCAAGTAACAACTACATTAACAGACGTCATTTGTGGTCTTCGCTTCTTTTACATAAGCAGGTGGTTAAGGATGAGCCTTAGGTCCTTCTTGGTGATTTTAACACTATCTTAAACATGGAGGATAGATCGATGGGTCCGTCTAAAGTGGATATTGGCATGGTGGATTTCAAGGAGTGTGTTAACAACCTGGAAATTATGGATATTAATGGCATTGAAATGCACTTTACATGGAACCAAAAACCTAAAGGTGGTGTAGGGGTGATGAAGAAATTGGATCGTATTATGGGGAATATTACCTTTATTGATAAATTTCCTAATTCCTTTGCTTTTTTCAGCCCTACAGAATTTCGGATCATTCCCCATCTATTTTGATGATGCCCTCGTTATCTAAAGGCAAACCGAAGCCCTTCAAATTCTCTAATTTCCTTACTCATAAGAAGGAGTTCTTGGATGTGGTTGATAAACAATGGAAGTTTGATATTTGTGGTGTGCACCAATTTAAATTGGTCAAGAAACTGAAGCTCCTTAAGAAGCCGTTGCGGGCACTTCTTCATAAACAAGATCATACCACACTTGCATTGATCCCTAAGGTAACCACTCCGATTTCGATCACTGATTTTCGTCCTATTGCTTGTTGTAATGTTTTGTATAAGTGCATCAGCAAGATCATTGCTAACCGGATGAAAGTGGGCTTGAATAAGATAGTCAGTCAGAACCAATTGGCATTTGTCCCGGGTCGTCGCATCTCTGATAACATCTTGCTTACCCAAGAGGTCATGCACAACTAAAACCGTCACTATGGTCCGGCAATGTGTGCTTTTAAGGTCGACATTCAAAAAGCCTATGACACGGTAAACTGGAATTTTCTGAGAAGAATTTTATATGGCTTTGGTTTTCATCCTACTATGATCAAATGGATAATGAAGTGTGTTACTACTCCGTCCTTTTCCATTTGTATCAATGGTGATATTCATGGCTATTTTTTGGGTATGAGAGGTCTTCACCAAGGTGACCCTCTCTCACCATACTTGTTTACCCTTGTTATGGAGGTTCTTACTTTGCTTCTTTACAAGCACGTAGCTAATGATGTCTCTTTCAGATTCAATCATAAGTGTGCCAAACAAAAGATTCTAAACCTTTGTTTTGCAGATGATTTGTTCCTATTTGCTCATGGAGATATATATTCGGCCTGAAGATTGACAAAGGTTTTAAGGGATTTTTCTTTGATGTCGGGCCTATTCCCTAATAACCATAAGAGTACAGCTTTCTTCTATAATGTCCCAACTGCAACAAAACAGGAGATTTTAGCGTGTTTACCTTTTTTGGAAGGTGGGTTACCGGTTCGGTACTTGGGAGTTCCCTTAATCTCCTCGAGATGATTGTGATTTGTTCCTAGCGGCCCCTTAATCGTCATCCCTAATCATTGGGTTGGTACGAGTTGAATTAGCGAACCATATTGAATTAGGGTTTCGACTCAAGTTAAATTATTTCTTCGTGTAATTCCTTGTGATCGATCCAGCTGAGATATTGATGAGATACGAGGTCTGCTAGCGGTGAATCTATACGAATTCAGTGTTTCATTTCTTGTGTGAATCGGAATTGCGTTTTTCTGTTTGCGATCCAATTAGGATTTTCTTTCGGATTCTCTCGCCGTTCTCCTCCTGGTGTATAGCGATCTGTTTTCGTCTAGTGTATTGACTTCAAGTTGCATCTGTTCAGATCCTTGGGTCGGTCTTCTGGTGAAACGAACTCGTTAGCGCTGTGTGGGAGACGACTAGGGTTTCAACGGTACTTTGGCTTTCTCGATAACGTTGCATCATGAGCTCCAAACCACCTGATAACAAGGGTGTAACAGTTGTGGGGGGTTGGCAACCAATTCGTGGCATTCTTAAAAATGCAGGTCCACAAAAAATTGCCACTCAAAAAGTGGATGACATCCAGCAAGGCTCAAGTGCAGGTATGCATGCACAATCGAAGGCCGGCGGCCATGTTAGGGTTCTAGAATCTACTCCAGTGCAACAGCTGAAAGTTACGATTAGTACCAGTCCGGCAGATTTGAATAATAACCCTCCTGAGATGCCTAATCTCTCGTATGCTTCTGTTACCTGAGGTGTCAAAACAAATGTTATCAACTTCCGTCCCTTAAAATCTGATGCGAACTGGGAGGGTGTGGATATTGTCATTCCCAAGGAGACTGTCGCAAGGTTCATGCTAAGTTATCATTCACTCTTTACGGTTATTTTCTTGGTGATCGGATTGTGGTTCCTGTGGTAGAATACTATGTTAAACAAGCGTGGAAAAAGTTTGGTTTGGCAAAGGTTATGATGAATGCTAGTGGGTTCTTTTTCTTTAAGTTCATGGATGAGAAGGGTATGTTAGATGCGTTAGAGGGTGGACCTAGGCTGATTAAAAACCGTCCCATGTTCTTGAATATATGGACTCCTACGACGCAGTTGAAAAAAGATGACATCAAGACTCTGTCGGTATAGGTTAAATTTCACAATGTTCCCTTAGCTGCTTTTACGGATGATGGTGTAAGCCTCATTGCGACTAGAGTGGGTGTTCTTAAAATGCTTGACTCGCTCACGGCTTCTATGTATCTCAACAGTTGGGGAAGGAGTAGCTATGCCAGAGCCCTTGTAGAGATATCAGCCGATGAGGACTTTGTCGAGACGGTTCGAATTGCTATCCCAGATATTGATGATGACTGTTTTATTATGGAATCAATTGATGTTGAATATGAGTGGTTGCCTCCAAGGTGTAAACACTGCTGTGTTTATGGACATAGTTCATCTGAGTGTCCTACACAGAGAAAGAAAAACGTGACTCCAAAGGTTGATGATGATGGGTTTACTGAACCCAAGGGTAAAGAAGTAGCTAGGAAGCTGTGACACCCCGTCCAAAAGTCAAGTCAACGCACCTTACTTTGACCCTAGATTAGACCTTATGTGCTTATCTTATCTATGATTAACTGTTTGGTAACTGTACGTAACCGATAAAAACTGAACGTAAAACTGATTCCCACGTTTGTATTGGAAAACGCGCCCTAATAAACATGAAAGACCACTAAGAAATTAATGGAATGTTAAACAATAAGAAACGAATATAAAAATGAAATTTTTATATTTTTCTAAACATGTGTCACGGATATTCACCATCGACACGGGAACATTTTAAGAGATTACGTGACTAGAAACAACTGGAATTCTAATCACTCATGGTAATCGAGCTTAAAACTGACGCGAACAAACGAAACAGTCTTCGTTGCATTCACGCGTACCAAACCGGACCAACTTGAGAAATGATATATGTTAAATATGGAATTTTAATAACAAGAAATAAAATATAAAAATTGACTTTTATATTTTACCAAAACTGATATAAACTGTTACGAGCATTCTAGAAACTTAAAAACATTATGAAAAATGGTAAATTGTCAAGACTTAGCCAAACCGATAACCGATCACCCTATTGGGCCCGGTTAGGCCCAATAAGCCCAAAACGACCCGAACAAACCCGAAACTCGACCCGATAATCCGAACCCGGATTCTTTCTCCTTTTCGGCCCACTCGAGAATCGGCCCAAACCGGTTTCTTTTCCCTTTCACGGCCCAAACAGAAAACCCGGCCAACCCACTGTTTTCCCTTGGGCTTCGGCCCAAATCCCCTTAACCAAATGCACATGGGCTTTGGCCCAAACCTCAAACCTTTTAACTTAATTGTTTTGGCCCAATGATTTTTATAAAATTTACCCACTTGATTTTATAAACTTTTGGCCCAAATAATTATTTAAAAACTCACCACCATTGTAATAAATTGTGTTTGGCTTAAATTTATAAAAATCATAATTTTTATAAACTCCTAACTCCTCCATATTTTATAAAAGCTCTTAGACTTTTATAAAGTTTATAAAAGTTAATCAACCTACAACTAGTGAAATTGGGAGCCATGACATCTTGACAACACACCAAAATCCATTGGTTTTTAATGAGTAATTACCATGGGATTTAAGCCTAAACCAAGGGTCATTACCCAATAATTTAACTATAAGAAGGAGGCCACCCCCCACACAAAATCCTTGCACCAACACCACTCCTCTCAACTCCCTCCCTCTTGCCTCCCTTGAGCCAGCCGAGAACCACCACCGGCCACCGCCGGCCGCCGCTACTCCGCCGCAGCCGCCGCCATCCGCCATCCGCCACCGCCGGAACAGCCGCCAACCACCACCAATTTTCTCTTCTTCTTTTGTGAGTCTTCTAACTCACATTTCTCACATATTTCCACCCTTTGAACCGCTCAAGTCTTGACAACAAACAACTAAAAACACTTGAATGCTTGCATCTTGTTATGATCAACTAACAAAACTCTCTCTTTAACCTCCTTTTCTCCCAAGATCAAGCACCTTTTCTTGGCGTCTTTGAGACTTAAAATGACCAAGGGGTGTGGTGAAACACACTTGTGAAATCAAAAGAAAGTAATGAGTGTGCACCAAGAATCTTGCATTTATGAAATCTTGATTTCATAAGTTAGTTGATTTTAACAAAACTCAAGCCCCTTCATAATTTATAAAAATATAAATCCACGAACTAACAAATGATAAATCTAACTTATGTGACTAACTTGTCCTAACACAAAGTATTAGTTGATCTTTATATATTTTATGTCCTAACATGAAAATGTTAGTTGATAGTTTATTATTTAATGTCCTAACATGAGAATGTTAGTTGATTGTTATTTATATTTAAAAGTCCTAACACCAATGTGTTAGTTGATTGTTTATTTATTTGTAAGTCCTAACACAATGTGTTAGTTGATGGTTATGATTTATGTCCTAACAAAAAGTGTTAGTTGATTTATTACAAATCATATTATGTTACATGTTAAAACAAATGAATCTCCTAAACAAGATGAAATGATATAAACAAAGTTACATATGTAACTTATGACATAAATGGTTAAAATAAATAAAGAGACAAAAAGAACTTTTATAGATTTTATTTCTAAAAATGAAAAGAATAAATTTATGTCAAATGATTAATTCGACATAAATTCTTGGATTTATTACAAGTTTTACCTTTCTAAAACTTTTGTTATAAATGAGCATTTTTTTTTCTATAAAAAGTCACTTGTGAAAATTAAATATATTTTTGTAAAAGGATTTTATAAAAATATATCAAAGGCAAGCCATTGACTTTAAATGCTTATATGGATTTTTATGAAATCAAAGTAACCAAAAATGGACTTACGTCCGTTAGAGATTTTAAATAAGATCAAGTTTTTATAAAGACAACTTTATATAAATCCAAGCGTCGTTACAATGTTTTGAAAATGTTTAAGAAAGAAATAGATATTTCTTGTCAACAAAATGTTTAAACGATTTCAAGACTATAAAATGTTGTAATGAAGCTTAAAAATCCCATCATGACTAAAATAAAATAAATAATTATTTTTGTCAAATAATTATTTACAAAGGATTTCCACTATGTTTTATTCACCAAGTATTGTTAATCATAACTATTAAAAATAATTATAACTTGCATGATTAACTGATAAAAATAATAATAAACATTATTATTCGTCAATGTTTAAAACTTGGTTGAATTGTTAACTGATTTTCTTGGTATATTTATTGAACGTAAGTATACGCATTTCATGGAAATAGTCTCGATAAACGTTAACTATCTGATTTTCACATAAATATAAACTTGAAAACGTGTATTTATTTGTACGATAAATACTAATAACGGGCATTCCAAACAAATACAAACGGGAATAACATCAAGACTTGACCGGTATCATTTGGGTGACTTATGTTACTCAATTGATCATAGACCTTATGCAAATGTCTTATTCATCTAAATTAGGACGTTACTTGCTACCGCTACTTCACGGTTCATTCATTCATCTGCTGATTCTGTGAGTTTCACGGCCCCTTTTCCTTTTTAACTGTTTTATACTTGGGGGAGAAATCATGAAAACTGATTAAATGCTTTTTACTTAATATTATGGTTTACTTGTTAGCCGTATGACTACTTGTTCTCTTACTGATTGCCCAACTTGGTACATTATCATTATAAACGTTTGTACAACCGAAATCCCATCATTAATTGATCTCAATTAGTTCTGTACGAAATGATAGCTAGTGAATAGATCTATTTGGGTTGACAACCCTACCCTAACTGGTAGCTCCAGTTCTGACTCCGGATTGTCTGGGGGTACACGTCAGTTATTCTGCTCTGTTTAACATCTCTGGACAAGAGATGCTAGATGGGTAAACCGTTAGTATTTGAAATCAAGGTTCAGGTGAGATCATACAACCACAACAATAAACCCTGATAATATTTAAGTATACCGAAAACTGTTTTACAAATGTTTAACTGATAAATCCTAAACCTGTGAACCTCACCAACTTTATGTTGACCTTTTAAACTCATGATTTCTTAGGTAATTGATGCAAACACCGGAGGACATGCAAATGGGGCTTAATCATGCTATCGGACCTGCTCTTGGAGTCATAGTCCCAACTTATCCCAATAAACCGTTTTATGTTTAACATTAATTTAGACTTTATGTTTTCCAAATGTAAGACATTATCATTTCCACTATCTATCCGCTGCAACTGAAATGAAGAATTGTTTTATGAAGTTTAAATTATTAGATGTTGTTCTATGTATCCTCGACTATGATTCCATTCTCGCTCACACCCGACACCGTTGACCGGGGTGTGACAGATTGGTATCAGAGCCGTGGTTATAGCGAACCAGGATAAACAAACAAACAAAACAAAAACTGAACCTGGACTATAACCCACTCCGAAGCTACCATTTGCATGCAAGTCCTTATCCTCAATATGTTTACTTATGCTAGCTTTGTGTTACTTATGCATTACTTTAGTTCCTATACTATCATGATGTTACTGACCACTGTTTCCTGTTGGAATATTTTCGCAGAGATGACTTCCAAGGAAGTCATTTGCGTTGCCGATTCCGATGAGGAACCAAGCGTGGACTACACCCCTTCACCCGAGGATCCTACACCTGAGGACTATACGCCCTCGCCAGAGGATCACATACCATCGAACCCCGAGCTAGAGGCAGCTACAGTTGGTATCATCCACTGATCCACCATGGTTATAGCAAACTAGGTTGCACCAGTAGGACCTAGACTATAACCCTGCTTTACTAGACTTATTTTCATATGCATTTCATGTTGCATCCGCCCTACTTGTATACGTGCTTACTTGCTTACAAACTATCATATAACACTGGAAATTTGTCACAACCTCGTTTACCCCTACCACTATTCTATCTGACACACGAGGATGAGTACGAACACACACTGAGACACGAACGTCTCCTCAGTACACGACAGCCTTCGACGATGACGTCAACAAACAAACAGACGCATGTGGGCAACGAACTGGCTAGTTACACAACTGCCGATGTTGTTGCACCTGCTGAAGCTGTCACTGCTGTACTTGCTTTGTATAAAACATCTCCGTACATATCCGGTGCATCACATCCTATTGAACAACACATTAGTGATGATCGCGCCTAGGAAGTCAGCCATCATACTACATCAAGAAGCGATCTTATATCTCTCTCCTTCCTCTCCTTTTCATT
>JBCNJP010000006.1:45830403-45864109 GCA_039602395.1 Deinandra increscens subsp. villosa
TTCACCACCAGGCAAATCTGGTTACCAACAACATTCCAAGCCTTCTTAAAAAATGCAGCAGAAAAACCATCAGGACCTGGCGCTTTATTATCACTCATAGCAAAAATCGTGTCTCTGATCTTTTTATCATCAACCAACCGGATCATATGATTAGCCGTAGTGGAATCAAGTTTTCTATCAAAGATGGCAGGATCAAGACACAAATCAACGGTACCCTTCCCTCCCAAAAAAAGCCTCATAATGAGTAACAAAAGCAGTAGGCACCAAGTCACCCTCATGCTTGTTACCCGACATATCAATGATCTCATGGATATGACTTCTATGATTACGGTTCTTCAGGGATGCATGAAAGAAGGCCGTGTTAGAATCTCCCGTAGCCAACCAATGAACCTTAGACTTTTGTTTCAGGAAATTCTCCTCATCAAGAGAGAAGGTGTGAAACTCCTCTAAACATTTTCTTTCCTCATCCCGTAAGGTACTATCCGTCGGGTTATGGTCTATAGCCATCTGAATCTCATCCAATTTGGCACGACACTTATCGACCTTATCATGCAAATTACCTTAGGCAAAGAGAAGTTTTCTAAGCGGACCTTTGAGAAGCCTCAATTTTTTTACCACACCAAATTGATGAACACCCTCAATATTCTCCTTCCAAACCATCTCAACCGCAGTCAGAATACCCTCCTTAGTGGTCAAAAAATTTGCAAATTTAAAAGGCTTAGGTTTGCTGAACTTGCATGGAAGCATACGTAAAACACAAGGACTATGGTCCGAAACTCTAGAAGGGCGGAAAATAGCAGTAGCATTAGGAAACCTATCAATAAACGCATGATTGCCCATAACCCTATCAATCTTTTTTAGAATACCCGTACCCGTGTTAGGATTTTGGCTCCACGTGAAATGGACCCCGAAACAATTAACATCAACAAAACCAACATCATTAACACAATCTTTAAACTCAGACATACCAATATCAATCGCAGACGGCCCCACCACCCGATCCTCAATGTTTAAAGCCGAGTTGAAATCCCCCAAAGTGACCCAAGGTCTATCCTTGATAAACACATTATGCAACCTTAAATCAGCCCAAAGTCTTCTACGCTTAACATAATAATTATCCTCATAGACCACCGAGCAAAAGAAAACCTGCTTAGAAACTTTACACAAGACTTGAGCATGGATAACCTGATCAGTTTGGGAAACCACCATAACATCATACACATTAGCATCCCAACCCATAATTATGCGGGTACCTTTAGTACAAAGGTTACCATTCGACGTCCAATCCCAGTTTTTAAAAACACCACGACAAACCTTAAACAGCTTACCAACTTTAACACGAGACTCCAAGATAGCACACAAGCTAAGATTGTACTCCTTCACAATGTTTTGAACCTCCTTCTGTTTGAGGGGACGATTCAATCCCCTTATATTCCACGAAGCTATACTACCCATTGGAAACCTTAACAGAAGGAGTGCTTGCCCCTTGTTTAGTTTGTTTGACCCCAGCCACCATAAACTCTTTCGTTTCATTCTGACATTCAAGCACCTCGTCCTCCATTTCCGAAGTATCAACATTCAGGTACTCTCTGCGTTTTGAAGAGCTAGCCTCATGATCATTAGCCCCTCTAGAAATATCCATATCCACCTGTTCGAGAACACCAAACGCGTTAGATAAAGTAACATCCACCTGATCCGTACCCAAAATCGACTTTTGCTTCGGTTTTGTACTAACAGGACGGTATTCAAACTTTGGCTTGACTTTAGTTGGTTGGTAGTTGTTTCTCCTCGCTAGTTTTTTCTGGTTAGGTTTAGTAAACCTCTCCTCATCAGCCTTAACCTGCATCTTTTGTTTTTCTTGCTTACTAGGCCGGTTTGGGCATCCATTTGAGTTGTGACTAAACACACTACACTGCTTACAATGGGGGGGGGGGGGGCTTCCACTCATACTCAATATGGATAGTCTCATAACAGCCTCATCACTATCCGGATCAGGAATAACAACTTTGATCGACTCTTTGAACCCATGATCTGTAAACACCTCAATAAGAGCCCTAGCAAAGCTACTTCGCCCCCATGAGTCAAGACATATAGATGAAGTAAGTCAATCCAACATCTTAAGGGTACCAATCTGAGTAGCGATCATGCTTAAACCATTTTCAGTAAAAGCAGCCAACGGAACATTATGCATTTTAACCCAGACAGAAACCAGCTTAACATCGTCCTTCTGGAGTGTGGTTGTAGGACTCCACAGGTTAAGGAACATGGGCCGATTGCGTATCAACCACGGGCCGCCCTCCAATGCTCCCATCATCCCTTGTTGATTCTCAAACTTAAAGAAAAAATAACCATTCGAGTTCATCATAGATTTTTGAAGTCCATATTTAGTCGAATTTTGTCTGACATAGTAATCAACAACAGGGAACGCAATTCTGTCTCCAAGAAAGTAGCCAAAAAGAGTAAAGGACAATTTATTTTGCACCTGACGAACTGACTCTTTTGGCAAAACCACATCAGCACCCTCCTTGACGTTAACAGCCCGAAGGGTTCGAAAGTTAGCAACCCTTTTCACATGGGATTTTGATTTCGACACTGTATCAGCATACGAGCTCTGTCCTACATTAATAATACCAACGCCCTTCATACCATGCACCTGATCAGGGCTCAAGATGGGAGCAACCCTATTAGACGGGTCAATAACTTGAGGAGCAACAATTTCAGAAATAGGTTTAGCCAGCTGGGGAATCACAGAAATAACCGGGCTATTTGGCTTACTCCGCGTAACCGACAATGACTCTCCACCCTTAGTTTCTAACGTAATGGTGGCACCCCTCGTGGACGACTTCTGAATCCCAGACGGAAACTTTAGAGAACCCCGGATAGGCTTCCCGTCAATACTCTTAACCTTGGCAAACGGAGGGTGATTAGGTTTCCCATCAGGTGGTTGACCTGGTGGGATACTCGCCATGCAGAAAGTTACGTAAAACCAGAACCATAGAACCCTAAATCGATTTCAACAAGGCGCTAACAAATTCGTTTTGTAAGTATCTCGAACCAAGGATCTAACAGATACAACTTAACTCAAGATAATGTACAAAAACAGATTGTTATACATAGTGGCGAAGCTTGAAAATATCAAGCGGGGGGTCGGGATCTAATTTTTTTTCCTAACGTCAATTTTTGGGTAAATGGGGGGGGGGGGGGTCAAAACCGGAGTATATCAAAATTTTCTACATGAAAATTATATACCCCCTACATCGCAAAAAAAAAATTCGGGGGGTCGGGCGCCCCCTCCCGCCCCTTAAAAGCTGTGCCCCTGGTTATACACCCAAGAAACACGATTCAAGAATCCGGAAAACCCTAATCGAAAACTTCCCAATAAAGGAAAAATCGATACACACAGAAACGAACCACTAATTAGAATTGGAATCCACCGCTAACTGTACTCGTATCCCACCAATATCTCAGCTAGATCGATCACAGGATGCTATACAATAACTTGAACCAGGATCGAAATACTTCAAACCCTAATCCAAATAGATTGCTAACACTCTCATACAAATCTAACGATTAAAGATGGAGATGACAGGACTGCTAGGTGGCGATTCACAACCGAAATCAGTGAGGGAAAACAAGGGAAAACAATCACGAAGATCAGAAAAACGAAAATCAGAGAAACTCTAATTTTCGCCAAAAATCACCAGAGAACCAGAGAGCTGATTGTCCTTATCTCCTATTTAAACAAACGCAGCCCCTCTCCACCTTCTCTTTTCGTTTCCGAACTCAGCCTCATCCCAACCCTCTTGCTCGATTTCTGGAGTTACCAAGGCTGTACTACAGCCCTTGTACAATCGCAGCAGCCTAGGAGGTCATCACGGGCAAGAAACTCGAAGGTAATCGTCTTCCGGTTTAGTACTTTCATGTCGATAACTTGCGGGTTTTAGCCTCTGATCTTGTGTGCTATTGAAATATTTATTTACTTGGGGGGCTGGGGCTGTGAATGGAGTGTATATGTCGATGCCTTACTGATTTTTTTAGTCACGCATGTATGTAATCTATGCTACTCGAAACATATACGTACGTAGTTCTCGATTCCGTATATTTACATCCTAGAGCCAGTGCATGATTACAATAAATTATGGTGAAAAACTAATGATTATAAACTGATTTCGAGTGTAGAATCATATTAATAATTGATCGGAAATCTTAGGATGTTAAGCTGGATGTTCTGGTTCGTAAATGGGGTTTGGTAGGGAGAAGAAGACACAGGATTGGATGGGTTAAATATAATACAAACTGGGTTTTAACCAAATAAGAAACTGGCCTAGTGGTAGTGGCTCGTATCGTGAATGGAGGGTCGCGGGTTATACCCCTGGTGTCCCCCGGTTTATTTTTTTAACTTATTTTTGTTACCATGAAAATAGTACCTGAACATTACTGGTTAAATATTATGCAATCTGGATACAAACAGTAAACCAAAAACTTGCCTAGTGGTTGATGCCTTGTGTTGCGACTAGGTTGACCCAGGTTCGAAGCATGCATACTACAACTTTATTTTTTTTAGTTCTGTTTCATTAGCAAGGAGATAACACTAAAATTTATGTGCTTAAATATGTGTGAAACTGGATAATTAACAAAAATCGGGAATTGGCCTGGTGGTAAGGGTACTAGATGGTGGATGGAAGGTCGTTGGTTCAAAACCAGCGCCTGACAGTTTAATTGTTTCCTTGTTATTTTTGTTGGATTTTAACAACCTTATGCATGTGCTACAAGGTGTTTGATAGGTTTTTTTATGTTCATGAAAGGTGTTAAAATTTGGTGCAGATTATGACACATACTTTATATAATTAAAATTGTAGGAATTTTAGTTGTGCTATGTATGTTTAAACCGTGAAACCGTGCGTGCTTCTTGTTAATCACTTTACAATCAATTTAGGATGCATACTAGAAATGTATAACGCGTGCTTACTTGTTGCTTGCTATTTATGAGAAACATGATATATATGAAATTTTCCTAAACTATAACATTTCCAGAATTGGAAAGTTTAACCAGACAAACAAACCCAATTATTAACGAGTCACCAACGAGTTTTCATGGTCGATTGAGTCAGTGCAGTCATTCATACACAGTAGTCTTACACAGTTACAAACATATAGGTAATTCGTAGGATTCATCAACACTTTCATTAAATTTTCTTGCCGAGCTCCCAAAGGTGAGTTCTCGAACATTTTTCTCTGAGTATTTCATTCAGATGAAAAAACATGCTACAAACAGTACTGGTAATATAATTGTATAGCTAATCACGTATGCGCGAACATATAACACGAATTACAAGTCCTTACATTTCGAACCGTTAGTTTATGAGAAAGCGAGGTAATCTTTGGTAGTACTACTGGGTTTGACAAACCCCACCTGCGTTAGTAACTCTAACTCGACAGGATGTCGAACGGGTGTAATATTAGCCTAGACAGTATAATCATCGTCCGTGTGTAGGCGATGGTGGAAGGCATTACAAACACAAACAATCACGCTTCGGTTGCGAACCACATAGCGATAGCGTTATTGGCCTTGCTAGCTACAATTACTATTATGATTACCATGGTACAAACATTATGAACATCTTTACAAACATCTATTTTTTTCTTTTTCTTGCGTTGACGTTTATGAACTCACCAGCCTTGCGCTGACCCACATAGCATGTCTTTCGTAGGCCATTGAGGTACGAGCACGCTAGGATGCATATCACATGACAGTTTAAACATATTGACTTGCATTCCAACTTTTACGTTTGGATTTATTTATTTTCTTTTTGTGTTGGTTTGAGGGTGCGTGTTTTGCGCAACACTTTCATTTACCTTTTACGCTTCCGCATTTCTTAAACTATTTTGGTGTGTTTGCATGGTTTGGTATGACTAATGACTCGGATCCTGGTTTGTCACACGCCTCGCGGTATAAACCCGGCACGTGGAAGTTTGAGGGTGTGACAATAATGGTAAATGACACTCACTTCTTCCATATTTTTTAGTCATTAACTCATTTGTTCTCTCGTCTGATCTAGTAGAAAGGGTTAGTGCAATATTTCTCCTTAGTATAACTATCTCAATAAAAAAAATAACTTTGTTGTTCAAATTTAAAACAAACATCAATATAAAGATCTCTGAAAATACAATGATCAAACAAAGTGAGCATTCAAAAATTCATATAACATGCTGTCAGGTTTCTTTTGAGGTTGGATATGAACATAACTCACTCTCAAATAAACTAAATTGTTCATCTATATGGCCCTAAATAGTGTTTTATGGTCAGCTATATGACCAACAGTGGTGTATTTACAAAATATAGATGATGCTTCAAAATGATAGTTTTTGTTCGGATTTTTGTTGCTGCCACTTGTTTTCCTGGCAATTATCTTCAGCATGAGATATTTTGTTTGAGACTTGCTCCATTGCAAATTGGCTGTGGTTCATCGCCCTATTCAAACAGATTTTGTTACATTTTGTGATTTCTCATGTATATACACTGCATTCCTCCTTAGTTTAATAGCTTATATAGTGGTCATTTGTTTTCCTATATCCTTAATTTAGAAAATGGAATGAGCATAGTTTGGACTAAGAGTTATTATATTTCAAAGCACATTCCTATGTCATAGGATGGTGAATGGAGCACTGGCAGATGAGATGAAAGACATTCATGCTCTCTCAATCACCAAAGTTCTCACCCCTGATCAGTGGAAGAAGCAACAATAGTCCTAAGCTTCTCAACCTATTGCTTAACACCCACCCTTTTATTGATGATAAGGTATTTATATGATAACAATAATCATCCTTTTGGATCAGACTACAGTAATCTCTATTGCTTCAACTTCTGTTGTTTATAATGGGTTATGTGCTTTGCACACCACTAGAATTAACAGTCCTGAATGTTGTACTGGTTTAAATACATAACTTTAATAACTAAATGAGACCACTAGATCAATTTCATAAAGGATGGAAATACATGTATAGGTAATCTTTAGTCTTATATTTGATCGTAAAATGGGATAAAATTAAAAAAAAATTGAAGTTGCATACTAATTGTAAGCATATTTGGCACATAATAAATAATTAAAATTATTCCAACCGGGCGCATTAAGCATATTTGGCACATAATAAATAATTAAAATTATTCTAACCAGGTTCTTTTATAGAACAACCTGTTGGTTCTCATGCAGATGATCGTTTAGAAGACGTTGCTTAGAATGTAGAAGAGCCGGTAACACAATCGGCAGTGGAAAATGTTGGTGCACGAAAAAGGCGCGGTCCTAGTTTAAATAAGAAACTTACCCTGAGCAAGGGTAACAAAATTAATTTGACAATGGATAAAGGCACCAAGCATTTTGTCGGGACCACATCAACACACTTTGCTACCGAGTGTGGAATCGTCATTTGGAGCTGTTGTCCGATGGATTTCCATAAATGGGATTTAATGACTGAAGATGTTAAGAAAAAGTTGCATGAGAAATTAGAAGTAAGTACTATTTATTTCTTATAATTATTGAGAAGCTATTATCACTTTAATTTCCATTTCATATCTGGACATATCTATTCAATGCAGGAAAAATTCACATTGTTGCGGGAAGATGTTGTTTTTATGGAATATATTGATAATCAACTACATACCCAATGGAAAAGAACCATAGGTTTTTTGAGTGCTCACTGGAAGAAGAATGAACAAAGAACAAATCCTCAAAAGGCAAGATCGATGATGAAATCTTACTGTAGGAGCGCAGCAGATTGGAATCATCTCTGCGACTATTGGGAGAAGGAAAAAACACAGGTGAGTAACCAAAGCTTATTTTGTACAAATCATAACTATTCATGATTTATTTTTTTAATTTTTTTTTTTGCTTCTAATTAGTATGCCGATGTTCATTCTTTTAGAAATATAGTGAGCAAATAGAAATGAACAGAGGAAAGCTAATTAATGCAAGCAGAGGGGGATCACGATCTACAGCTAATCATGTCTTCCAACTAGTAAGATTTACACATTTATGTTATTTGTGCATCCATCAACTAGTTCTAAACACTTGCAGCCATCACATAAGAAGATTTAATTATGTATTGAAAAAAAAACCCGTACGACAAAATTAAGGCCACCATAATAGAAAGAGGATAAGTGACATTCATGTTTAATCAACACACAAAACATACCAATAAGTCTTTACTTTGTCATTGTTTTATATTAGTTCTAATGATATTGTTTATGTTGATAGACAAATCCCGACACTGAAATGCCTCCAAGTCTGTTAGAAATGTACTATCGGTTGCATTATAAGGCAGATAAGCAAGGGTGGTTGAACGATCAATCACGTATTGACTATGTGAGCATTTTATTGTTAAACTTTCTATTTTGTCAAGTATATATTTTGGGTTGTTATTACTATTAATTATTGTTCTCTTAAATTATATTAGGAAAATATTCTTAAAAAAAAAAGACAGACATGGCTCGATTGAATAAAGAAGGAACCATCTGTACTACAGCTATTGAACATGAGATTGAGAAACAAGCAATTAAAAGTGTTTGTGGTAAGGAAAAAACACTTAAATCGACATGGGAGTTTGGAGTCGGCCCAGCTATGAAGAAAAAAGATAAGTTGATGAAGTTGGTGGCTGACTCATCGAAGGATAATTCTACCGAGGATGATGAAGATGTAAGAAAGAAGCTTCAGGTACTGGAAAAGGAAAATTCACTATTAATTAAATTCTTGAAAAGCAAATATCCAGATTTCGACATCACAAACCCACATGTGCGTTCTAGTTCTGCTGGTTCTGGTGAAGTTGAAAGGGATTCGGGTGAAGATGAATGGATGTTGAAAACTCTACTTAGTTCTTTACTTTCATCGTTTCTTATTTTTATCTAGTACAATTTGTGACTTTTTAATCGTTGTTCGTTTATTACTTTATGTTATCTACAACAATTATAAACTTTTGATTGGTTTACGTTATCATTTTGTTTTGTTGGTCAATATTAGTTATTGTTTTTTAGTCCCTAAAAATATTTGTTATATATTTGGACTGCATGCTTAGGACTAAATTAAATTGTATCGTAGACTATTTTTCAGTACCTAATTCTACATACATTTGAATTTATAAACCGTATTACAGACTAAAAACTAGTCACTAAAAATCTAAAACGACTACTTTCAGATACTGATTTTAAGACTTTAAATAACCATATTACAACTAAATATCGGTATTTGATATTGCATAATATGGACTAATTGTCAGTCTTTAATATATATTATTGGAAACTGATTTAATATAACATTTCAGTCCCTAAAAGAGACTAATAGGGACAACATAAACATGTTTACAGGAATGAATTTTAGTCCCTAAAAAGTAATATTAGGGACCAAATCAACACAAGATCTAGGACTGATTATCAGTCACTACAAAAGATTTAAAGACTAAAATGACGTACAACCGGGACCAGGATTAAACACTGAATTTTAATGTACGGAGGACTGACTGTGAGTCTTTGTTGATACCACACAATGGGGACTGACTGACTAACTGATTATCAGTCACTAAAAAACATATTTAAGGACTGAAATGACGTACTCCCGGGACCAGGATTAAAGACTGGATTTTTATGTATAGGGGACTAATGAGTGCGGAATCCAATTGATTGATTCAATCAAGTATGAGAAGCAATAATAAACGACGAATCAACAAAGTTAATAAACACTTATGATTAGGTGATCAAATCGCTGATTACTATTACAACATGATTTCTGTCTAGCAAACAGGGTTCGGTTAAGCCACCGAAATCTTTCTATGGGCTCTGTCAAGTCACGAATTCCCCCTCTCTCTCTATTTTGTGTCTATTTCGGCAAACCTTAGCTAGTAATAAGTGAGTTTGTTAAAATACAAACTCACACATTTATTACATGGGCCAAAGCCCTACGCCCCTCTACCTCAAACCATATTTTACAAGAACAAACACATAATTAACTAACAACCAATCACTAAACATGGATAACCAAAGCTCAAACCCATTTAATACACAAGCCTCATCATTTATCGATTATAGTGCGGAATCCAATTGATTGATTGAATCAAGTATGAGAAGCAATAAAAAACGATGAATTAACAAAGTTAATAAACACTTACGATTAGATGATTAAATCGTTGATTAATATTACAACTCGATTTCTATCTAGCACAGAGGTTTCGGTTAATTCACAGAAATCTTTCTATGGTCTCTCTTAAATCACGAATTCCCTCTCTCTTGTGATGTGAGTTTGTTTTTTGGGTAAAGGGTTACCCCGGTGATTTTTGTATTAACAGAAACTTCAAAGTACAAGTAGTAGAGTGAAATCTCTACTAGTTCTCAAAGGGGCATACCCCAAAGAGTAAAACACAAAAAGAAAGATCAAAGCACACCCAGCTAAATACTGGTAAGAACAACAAAGGAACACGACACAACACTAAAGCCAATTAGCCACCATCATCAAAAGTCAAGCTCCCCAAGGATCTCCAGATGGGGAGGACGTTTCTCCCCCGATCGCCAAACTTGCACTTTAACCCCAGTACCTTGTAGCGGATATCAGACAGAACATCCCCAACAACCTTCTCCGGCTGTCGATAATTGTTCCCATGCAGCCGATTATTTCGTTCCCGCCACACGTGATAGACAGCAGCCGCCACAGAGAGTTTAAACACGACACTAGATAGGGCCTTGGACTGCGAATTCGATGCATAGCAATTGATAATACTATTCCAATTACTCGGCATCTGAATCGGAAAGCTTCTCCTTACCGTCTCCCAAACCTTCTTGGAGAAAGGACACTAAAAAAAAAGATGGTTATGAGAATCTATATCAGAATAACATAGAAGACAACACATCATGTTCATACATCCCTTCTTCCAATTCCAGCGTACCAGCTTATCCTGAGTTCGGAGTTTACCATTAATAACCAACCAAAGACAAAAGGCATGTTTAGGAATGCTTGTCGTATTCCAAACGAGATATCTCCAAGGGACCACATCATGGGACTGCCTTAAGGAGTTCCAAGCCGTAGTAGTTGAGAACTCAACAAGAGTATCATCCGCTTTCCACCAGTGTTTATCAGCAACATCCTTGAGCTCCGGGATATGAACATTGGTTAACATCGGATAACGATGAACCCAATCCAATGGCCAATTCCAACTGGGGCTCACAATAACTTCAGCAAGACGAGAGTAGATGTTAAAACCGGCATTATGAATTTGTCTAGAGGAGAGAATATTAGCCAAGGGACCGATATCGCTCCAAGTGTCATACCAAGCAGACGTGTCAAGGCCATTCCCAACAGTGATATATATGTATCTTTGTATAATAGGCCTAATCTTCACAAGGTTTCTCCAACACCAACTACTAGAGGCATCATTCTTACAATTCCAGAAGGTGCGGTTTTTCAATCTATACGTGTAAATCCATTCAACCCAAAGCGAGTTCCTTCTAGTGAGGATACTCCACACATGCTTAGCGAGGAGAGCACGATTCATATCTGTAATACACCGGATTCCAAGACCTCCCTCACTTTTAGGTCGGCAGATCACACTCCAGGAAACTTTAGCAGCCCCCTTTACACGTTTTCCTTGGGACCACAAAAAATCCCTCATCTTAGCCTCCAGCTCCTTTACAACTCTAGCAGGAAGAAGAAACACTGAGGCCCAGTATATATGCATAGAGGAAAGGACCGAGAGGATGAGTTGCAGACGACCAGCGAAGGAGAGATTTTTGTTTCTCCAGCTAGAAATGCGATTGTCAGCCGCTTCTAATAACGGAAGACAATCCCGATAACGTAAGCCAGACGATAATAAAGGCACCCCAAGGTACTTAACAGGAAGTTTTCCTTCAGTAAAAAGGTAAACGGCTTAGAATAGCAGTTTTAGTATCATTCCCCACATTACAGAAAAATATAGTGCTTTTAGGGAGACTGGGGACTAAACCAGACATCTTTGAGAAGTCATCTATAGACCGCATCAAACAGGTAGTAGACCTGGTATCGCCATGAGCAAAAAGGAACAGATCATCAGCAAAACAGAGGTTAACAATCTTTTGGTCCTTGCATTTCTTATGATACTTGAAGAAAGAATCACTGTCCACATCACGTTTCAGCATGAGAGTTAGAACCTCCATAACCAGGGTAAAAAGATAGGGTGACATTGGATCACCCTGCCTTAAGCCCCGCCTGCCTCTGAAGTAGCCATGGAGCTCACCATTTAAGCATATCGAGTAAGACACAGAAGAAACACATTTCATAATCCAATTCACCATCACATCCGGAAACCCAAAGCAGCCAAGAATGTGATTCAAAAAATCCCAGTCCACAGTATCATAGGCTTTTTGAATATCAACCTTTAATGCACACTTTGGCTCACCCACATTCCGGTGGTAGTTATGCATAAGTTCTTGAGACAACAGAATATTATCCGTAATGAGCCGTCCAGGAACAAAAGCAGATTGATTGGCACTCACAATGTCATCCAAATAACCCTTGATCCGATCCGCAATAATTTTGCTTATGCACTTATACAATACATTGCAACAAGCAATAGGACGATAATCTGTAATATTAACAGGGGTAGTCACCTTGGGAACCAAGGCAATGATAGTATGATTGAGTTCTTGCAGAAGCTTACCATATTGGAAAAAATCGCGAATGGCCTGCATAACATCCTTCCCCACAATCGGCCAAGCACTCTTAAAGAAAGCCGAAGTAAAGCCATCCGGGCCCGGAGCTTTATCATTATCAATCCCAAATATCGCATCCCGGATCTCCCCATCCTCAACAGGACGAATCATGTATGTAGCAGCCCCGTTATCAATTTTTCTAGTGAACAACGAGGTAGGCGGCATAGCAGAACTTGTACCATGGGTTCCAAAGAATTTGGTATAGTGCGCCACAAAAACGGTAGGAACCTCCTTTCCTTCATGAGTTACACCAGAGGTGTCCTTTATAGCATCAATCCGACCCCTATGGTTCCTTATTTTTAAGGATTTGTGAAAATAAGAGGTGTTTCGATCGCCTACGGCAAGCCAATGAACCTTGGATTTCTGTTTTAAGAAACTCTCCTCATCAAGACTAGCAGTTTGGAAGTCATCCAGAATTGTAGCCTCCTTCTCTTTTAGGATCAGGTTAAACGGGTCCTCATCCCTAGCCTTTTGAATCTCGTCTAACTCAGACCTTAACTTACAAACTTTTTCATGCAGATTCCCTTGTTTAAAAAGCATAGACCGAAGAGGGGCTTTTAAGTGTCTAAGCTTTTTGACAACACAAAATTGAGGAACTCCAGTGACGTTAATATCCCAAGCTTTTTGGACCGTTTCCATGAAACCAGGTTTAGACGTGAGGAAGTTTGCAAACTTGAACGTCCTCGGTTTTGAGGGCCTGGTACAAGTAAATTTAACAACACTAGGGCAATGGTCAGACACTCTATAAGGCTGAAACATAGCGAAAGCAGTAGGGAATTCCTCCACGAACTTATCATTCGTCAAGACTCTATCCAGTTTTTTAAGCGTCCCTATCCCTTTTTTTGGTTTTTGAGTCCACGTATAGTGCATTCCCAAACCTTTAAGATCCGTTAACTCACATCGAGTGACACAATCTCTGAACTCACGCATGCTAATATCCAGAGATGAGGAGCTCGTGACCTTATCCTCAAGGAAGAGAGTAGAATTGAAATCCCCCATCACAACCCAAGGACTTAAGGTCGCAATACCTTTGAACTTGGCAAGATCATCCCATAATTGGCGTCTTGTTATATAGTAATTGGCCGCATACACAATCGAGCAGAAGATCACTCTTCGATCATGTTTGAAGATCAATTGGAGATGCATAACTTGATCCGACTGGAAAAGAACCATGATATCCATAAATGTCGTATCCCATCCCACAATAATACGAGTTCCTTTAGTCGAAACCCCACCATTAGAGGTCCAGTCCCACGATTTGAACACATCACCACACACCTTAACCAGCTTTTCAACACTCACATGTGACTCCAACACAGCACAAAAGTTTAAAGAATGTTCCCGAACTAAAAAACGAACCTCCTTTTGTTTCAGAGGGCGGTTCAACCCCCTAATATTCCAAGTACCAAGACTAATCATGAGGACCCTGTCCTGAAGGAGTGCTTGCCCCTTTTTTATTGAGATTTAGCCCCGAAGCCATAAAGCGAGCCGTTTCATTGGTCTCATCGAGAACTTCCATATCCGGGTAGCTCATCTTGTTTTTATTTCCATCCTTCATCTTCCTAGCAAAAGACTGGAGCTCTTCCATTTGAATAACACGGTCCTCTCCCCCTTCCAATATGTCAAACGGATTATGTGTTGATACATTAGCCGTCGGTTCCTTGCGAGTTTCCTTATTTTCTGTTATCGGTTTACTACTCGAGGATGCCCCTTGGTCCGAAACTTTGATACTCACAGGTCTATAAACAAGCTTGGCCTTCTGGTTTCTCGCCGGAACACCCTTTTTAGCTACCTTCTTCTTATTTGGCTCCACAAAACCTTCCTCGTCCACCTGATTCACCGGATACTTTTGATGATCTTTAACTCTATGCGGGCAATGCTCCATATCATGACTAAACACACAACACTTGTTGCACCTTGGGGGTTGCCATTCGTATTCAACATGTATCGTTTCCACAAGAAAGTCCTCACCATCCGGATCCGGAACACTAACCTTTATAGTTTCCATATATTCATGGTCAGCAGATATTTCAATTAACGCTCTAGCAAAACTACTTCTTCCCCATGAATCATAACACATGGAACTGGTTAAGGCATCCAATCTCTTTGGCTCTCCAACTTTTGTGGCTATCATACTCAATCCGTCTGCAGAAAAAGCAGCAAGGGGAACATCATGAAATTTGACCCATACCGAGACCTTCTTTATGTCCTCTTTTTTGAGCTGTGTGGTCGGGCTCCATAAATTAAGAAACATGGGCCTGTTTCGAATTTGCCAAGGGCCTCCTTCCAAGACTTTAATCATTCCCTGTTCATCACCAAATTTAAAGAAAAAAATACCCATTCGCATTCATCATCGTTTTCTGAAGGCCATATTTCTTCCAATTCTGTTTAGCATAGTATTCGACCACAGGAAAAGCAATCCTATCCCCCAAGAAATAACCAAACAAAGTATAAGAGAGCTTCTGTTGCACACTTCTAACCGCCTCCTTAGGCAGCACAACATCAATACCGTCCTGAGTTTGTGACTTTAATGCCCGGAAATTTATTGTCCGTGACGCAGACAACCCCACAACCTTGGCCGCGAAAGAAGGTTCACCCACAGTAGCCGATGATTGTTTGTTCAAATCAGTCATGTTGTCAACATTCAAATTGCCATCCTTATCACCAAGGTTGTCCTCACTATTAGTTTTAGGAGAATTTAAGGCCGGTTGAGGCTGAGCTTCCGTATTTGGATCTAAGACAGGAGACATATTTGCCTGTGGGCCGTTAAAATCGGTCCCCTCTTTAGCGGATGACACATGCCCAACACCATTGTCATCCTTCGACGTAATCACATGCGTTCCCGATTTCATCCCTCCGCTTATATTCTTCATTAACCCACGAGAAAGTATAGGTTTACCATCCACTTGTTTCAGATTTGTAAACTTAGACGTCGAATTTTTCTTATCAGGAGGCTGGTTTTTAGTTGCCATAGACGAGATGCCGATTCAGTCGTAAACCCGATGCCACGCGTAAACACAATCTCGATAGTAATCAAGATTACGATCGTAAATACTTCCCGATCGTAAACTAGCAATCGTATACAGGCTCCAGATCGTAAACACGCTTCAATCGTAAACACGTCCCAATCGTAGACACGTCCCAATCGTAAACACGGGCCACTCGTAAACACGTTGCTGATCGGTGCAATTCCGTCAAAACCCTAATCACCCCCCACAAGGTGCTAACGAATTCGTTTCACCAGTTAATCGATACAAGGATCTAAACAGATACAACTTGTGATCGACGAACCAAGCGAACACAGATCGCTACACACCTGGAGAAAACAACGCAGGAATCCGGTAAAAAGAAGCCCTAGTCGGAATGAAGAACAAG
Organism: Deinandra increscens subsp. villosa; assembly: GCA_039602395.1. Classification (NCBI taxonomy): domain Eukaryota; kingdom Viridiplantae; phylum Streptophyta; class Magnoliopsida; order Asterales; family Asteraceae; genus Deinandra; species Deinandra increscens. Next base: position 45,846,500 of record JBCNJP010000006.1, read on the forward strand.
TCCGACACAATCAATGAAAATAAATACCAAAATCGAAATAGATGAACTGCTAACAGTACTCGTATCTCACCTAAATCTCAGCTGATTCAGTCACAGGGCATTACACGATTATCAATTAAACTAGAATCGCAATAGCAACCCTAATCCAATGAGAACCGCTAATACTACTCATACCAAAACAACGATTATAGATGACGATCACAGGACCGCTAGGAGAAGATCGCAATCGAAATCGGTATGCAGATCAAACAAGATGGAACAAAAATCACGAACCAGGAGAAACCCTAGTTCGCTCGCTCTCAACCAACCAACTTATTACACATTTATTACATGGGCCAAAGCCCTTTGTCCCTCTAGCTCAAATCGAATTTTACAAACTCAAACACATAATTAACAAACACCCAATCACTGGCATGGATAACAGAAGCCCAAACCCATTTAATACACAAGCTTCATCATTTATTGAGTATAGTCGAAACACGATATCAATGATCAATCATTAGTGCGGAATCCAATTGATTGATTAAATCAAGTATGAGAAGCAATAATAAACGATGAATCAACAAAGTTAAATAACACTTACGATTAGGTGATCAAATCGTTGTTTACTATTACAACTCGATTTCTGTCTAGCACACAGGTTTCGGTTAAGCTACCGAAATCTTTCTCTGGGCTCTATCAAGTCACGAATTCCCTCCCCCTCTCTCTCTCTTTTGTCTAATTCGCCGAACCTTAGCTAGTAGGATGTGAGTTTGTTTAAATACAAACTCACACATTTATTACATGGGCCAAACCCATCGCCCCTCTAGCTTAAACCGTATTTTACAAGAACAAACACATAATTAACTAACAACCAATCACTAAACATGGATAACCAAAGCTGAAACCCATTTAATACACAACCCTCATCATTTATCGATTATAGTCGAAACACGATATCAATGATTAATCATGAGTGCGGAATACAATTGATTGATTGAATCAAGTACGAGAAGCATTAATAAACAATGAATTAACAAAGTTAATAAACACTTACGATTAGATGATCAAATCGTTGATTACTATTACAACTCGATTTCTGTCTAGCACACAGGTTTCGGTTAATTCACGAAATCTTTCTATGGTTTCTCTCAAATCACGAATTCCATCTCTCTTGCGATGTGAGTTTCTTTAGATACAAACTCACACATTTATTACATTGGCCAAAGCCCTTTGTCCCTCTAGCTCAAACCATACTTTAAAAACCCAAACCGAATCTTAGAACATGGATAACAGAAGTCCAAAGCCATTTAATACACAAGCCTCATCATTTATCCATTATAGTCGAAACACTATATTAATGATCAATCGTGAGGGCGGAATACAAGTGATTAATTGAATCAAGTATGAGAAGCAATAATAAACGATGAATCGAAAATGTTAATGAACACTTACGATAAGATGATCAAATCGTTGATTACTATTACAACTCGGCGAACTTAGCTAGTAGGACGTGAGTTTGTTTAAATACAAACTCACACATATATTACATGGGCCAAACCCCTTTGCCTCTCTAGCTCAAACGTATTTTACAATAAGAAACACATAATTAAATAACAACAAATCACTAAACATGGATAACCCAAGCCCAAACCCATTTAATACACAAGACTTAGCATTTATCGATTATAGTCGAAACACGATATCAATGATCAATCATGAGTGCGGGATCCAATTGATTGATTGAATCAAGTATGAGAAGCAATAATAAACGATGAATTAACAAAGTTAATAGATGGCAAACCTAGCTAGTACGATGTGAGGTTGTTTAAATACAAACTCACACTTTTATTACATGGGCCAAACCCCTTGGCCCCTCAAGCTCAAACCGTATTTTACAAGAACAAACACATTATTAAATAACAACCAATCATTAAACATGGACAACCCAATCCCAAACCCATCTTATACACAAGCCTCATCATTTATCGATTATAGTCGAAACACGATATCAATGATCAATCATGACTGTGGAATCCGGGTGATTGATTGGATCAAGTATGAGAAGCAATATTAAACGATGAATTAACAAAGTTAATAAACACTTACGAGTAGGTGATCAAATCGTTGATTACTATTACAACTCGATTTTTGTCTAGCACACAGGTTTCGGTTAAGCCACCAAAATCTTTCTCTTGGCTCTGTCTAGTCACGAATTCCCTGTCTCTCTCTCTCTCTCTCTCTCTCTCTTGTGTCTATTTCGGCGAACCTTAGCTAGTAGGATGTGAGTTTGTTTAAATACAAACTCACACATTAATTACATGGGCCAAAGCCCTTCGCCCCTTTAGCTAAAACCGTATTTTACAAGAACAAACACATAATTAACTAACAAGCAATCAATAAACATGGATAACCCATCTTAGCCTCATCATTTATCGATTATAGTTAAAACACGATATCAATGATCAATCATGAGTGCGGAATCCTTATGATTGATTTAGTCAAGTATGAGAAGCAATAATAAACGATGAATTAACAAAATTAATAAACACTTACGATTAGATGATTAAATCATTGATTACTATTACAACTCGATTTCTGTCTAGTACACAGGTTTCGGTTAATTCACCAAAATCTTTCTATGGTCTCTCTCAAATCACGAATTCCCTCTCTCTTGCGATGTGAGTTTCTTTAAATACAAACTCACACATTTATTACATGGGCCAAAGCCCTTTGTCCCTCTAGCTCAAACCGTATTTTAAAAACACAAACACATATATAACTAACACCGAATCTCTGAACATGAATAAAAGAAGCCCAAATCCATTTAATACACAAGCCTCATCATTTATCCATTATAGTCGAAACACTATATTAATGATCAATCATGAGTGCGGAATCCAAGTGATTAATTGAATCAAGTATGAGAAGCAATAATAAATAATGAATCGACAAAGTTAATGAACACTTACGATAAGATGATCAAATCATTGATTACTATTACAACTTGATTTCTGTCTTGCACATAGGTTTCGGTTAAGCCACCGAAATCTTTCTCGGGTCTCTCTCAAGTCACGAATTCCCTCTTTCTCTCTCTCTCTTGTGTCTATTTTGTCGAACTTAGCTAGTAGGATGTGAGTTCGTTTAATTACAAACTCACACATTTATTACATGGGCCAAACCCCTTTGCCCCTTTAGCTCAAACCGTATTTTTCAAGAACAAAAACCTAATTAAATAGCAACAAATCACTAAACATGGATAACCCAAGCCCAAACCCATTTAATACATAAGTCTCATCATTTATCGATTATAGTCCAAACACGATATCAATGATCAATCATGAATGCGGAATCCAAGTGATTGATTGAATCAAGTATGAGAAGCAAAAAGAAACGATGAATCAACAAAGTTAATAAACACTTACGATTAGGTGATCAAATCGTTGATTACTATTACAACTCGATTTCTGTCTAGCACACAGGTTTCGGTTAAGCCACCGAAATCCTTCTCTGGGCTCTGTCAAGTCACGAATTCCCTCTCTCTCTCTCTCTTGTGTATATTTCAGCAAACCTTAGCTAGTAGGATGTGAGTTTGTTTATATACAAACTAACACATTTATTACATGGGCCAAAGCCCTTCGCCCCTCTAGCTAAAACCGTATTTTACGAGAAAAAACACATAATTAACTAAGAACCAATCACTAAACATGGATAACCAAAGTTCAAACCCATCTTAGCCTCATCATTTATTGATTATAGTCGAAACAGGATATCAATGATCAATCATGAGTGCGGAATCCAATTGATTGATTGAATCAAGTATGAGAAGCAATAATAAATGATGAATTAACAAAGTTAATAAATACTTACCATTAGATGATCAAATCGTTGACTACTATTACAACTCAATTTCTTTCTAGCACACAGATTTCAGTTAATTCACCAAAATCTTTCTATGGTCTCTCTCAAATCATGAATTCCCTCTCTCTTGCGATGTGTGTTTGTTTAAATACAAAGTCATACATTTATTACATGGGCCAAATCCCTTTGTCCCTCTAGCTGAAACCATATTTTACAAACCCAAACACATAAATAACTAACACCCAATCACTGAACATGGATAACAGAAGCCCAAAGCCATTTAATACACAAGCCTCATCATTTATCCATTATAGTCGAAACACGATATCAATGATCAATCATGAGTGCCGAATCCAAGTAATTAAATGAATCAAGTATGAGTAGCAATAATAAACGATGACTCAACAAAGTTAATGTACACTTACGATTAGATGATCAAATCGTTGATTACTATTACAACTCGATTTCTGTCTAGCACATAGGTTTCAGTTAAGCCACCAAAATCTTTCTCTGGTATCTCTCAAGTCACAAATTCCTTCTCTCTATTGTGTCTATTTCGGTGAACCTTAGCTAGTAGGATGTGAGATTGTTTAAATACAAACTCACACATTGATTATATGGGCCAAAGGCCTTTGCCCCTCTAGCTCAAACCGTATATTACAAGAACAAACACATACTTAATTAAATAACAACCAATCACTAAACATGGACAACCCAATCGCAAACCCATCTTATACACAAGCCTCATCATTTATCAATTATAGTCGAAACACGATAACAATGATCAAACATGAGTGCGGAATCGAAGTTATTGATTGAATCAAGTATGAGAAGCAATATTAAACGATGAATTAACAAAGTTAATAAACAATTACAACTAGATGATCAAATCGTTTATTACAACTCGATTCCTGTCTAGCACACAGGTATCGGTTAAGCCACCAAAATCTTTCTCTTTTTCTTTGGGTAAAGGGTTACCCTAGTGATTTTGTATTTATATACCCCAAAAAGCACAAGTAGTAAGGAGAGCCCTTACTAGTTCATACTCGGGACATACCCCATAGCATGCAGAAACAACACAAGAACAAAACAAAACAAACCACCAAAAAACAAATCAGAGCAAAACAGAACCACCTAAGCAAACAAAAACTAGGAACAAAAAAAACGAAGTCACGCCATTGATGTCTCCCACCGAACCAATCCTCTAAGAACTGAAAACCTGTGCCACCCAAGGGGACCTCTTGCATTTAAAGCCCATCAACCGACCACGAACCACATCAATAATCCTGGCCGCAACAGTGTCAGGAGGACGAGCATGATTATTGAATATCCGATTATTTCTTTGTTGCCAAACAAAATAAGCCATAGCATGAACTACCAGTTTATCCGCAATAATCTGAATTGACTTCATCGATTTCCCAATAAAAAAACCCGAAACATCAGCCCAAGCATTAGAGACCCCAGTCATACTCGTGTAAGGCTGAACAAGATTCCAGACCCGAGCGGCAAAGGGGCACTCGAAAAAGAGATGGTCACGAGAGTTATAATCCTTGTAACAAAGAAAGCAACACATCATATTCATATTTTTCCCACTCGAGATATCCCAACCCGTAGTCTTATCCTGGGTAAGCAAACGATCACGCATAATAAGCCACACTATAAAAGCATGACGCGGAACACACTGAGCAAACCAAACAAAGTTAACCCATGGAACCTCCACATCTCTACACCGAATAGCCTCCCAAACAATAGACGAAGAGAAATTATAACTTCTATCTCCCATACGCCATTGCAAACTGTCCTTACCATTAGTTATTATATGAATTTTCGTGGATTCATTTAAGACACAGAACAGATCAAGCCAAGCCAAAGGCCAATTACCACCATTAGAGGCAAAAACATCCGCTACCTTGGTGTATGAGGTAAAGCCCGCTGAGTACCTGATGCGAGGGGAAATGTGATGACATAACGGACCTGACGACATCCATTTATCAAACCAAACGGACGTGAACCTCCCATCACCAATACACGACCACACAAACTGACGAATAAAGGGCCGTATGGCCAAAATCTTCCTCTAACTCCAATAGCAAATAGACCCAAAGGGAATTACGTCTGATGAGAATACCCAGGAGACCCACAGGGAATTGCGTCTGATGAGAATACTCCAAGCATGAGAGGCCATCAAGGATTTGTTCATGTCACTAATCCGTCTAATGCCCAAATCCCCTTCAGTCTTTGGAACACACACATGTTTCCAAGCAACTTTCGCCATCTCCTTCTTAAAAACACCTTGACACCACAAAAAGTCGCGCATCTTCTTCTCAAGAGAGGAGATAACACTAGCCGGAAGAATAAAAACCGAAGACCAGAAAATATGGAGCGAGGAAAGAACAGAGATAATAATCTGAACTCTACCCGCAAATGACAAAACCTGTTTTTCCAGTTCACAATTCTGTTCTCCAGATCATCAATTAGTGAAGCACACTCTTTGGCCGTATGACTAAATGAAATAAGGGGCACCCCTAGATACCGGACCGGGAGAGTACCCTCCTCCATACCCATAGTTGCCAGGATATTAGTCTTAACCTGATCCGTGACATTGCAAAAGAAAGCAGTACTTTTCTGAGGACTGGGGTACAAACCTGTAGTCGTGGAAAAAGGAGAGAGCACCTGGAAAATAACTCTTGCGGATTCAATATCACCCCGAGAAAAAATAAATAAGTCGTCAGCAAAACACAGGTTGATGATATTCAGCTTCTCGCAGTTGTGATGGAACCTGAAGGATTTATCAATACTAGCAGCCTTCAGAAACATAAGAGTAAGCACCTCCATGACCAACGTAAACAGATAAGGGGAGAGCGGATCCCCTTGCCGTAACCTCCGTTTCCCACGGAAGTACCCGTAAAGATTACCATTGATGCAAATGGAATAAGAGGGAGATGAGACACACACCATAATCCAATTTATGAACCTCGGGTGGAATCCAAAACCTAACAACGCAGCTTCAAGAAAGCCCCAATCAACAGTATCATAGGCTTTTTGTATGTCAATCTTGAAAGCACTACGAGGGGGATCGTACTCCCTATGATAGTTATCCATCAACTCTTGAGTAAGCAGGATGTTATCCGAGATCCGCCTCCCCGGTATAAAAGCAGACTGGTTAACATCAACAATGTTCCCCAACTAAGACTTAATACGATCAGCCACAATCTTGCTAATAAACTTGTAAATCACATTGCAACACGAAATAGGCCTGTAGTCAGTGATCCTCCCAGGAGTTGGCACTTTAGGAACCAGAGCAATAATAGTATGATTCAGCTCATTCAGTAGTTTATCGGTCATAAAGTAATCATTAACAGCAAGGCAAACCTGTTTACCAACAATGGACCAGGCCTTCTTAAAGAAAGCAGCAGTAAAACCATCCGGACCAGGCGCCTTCTTATCATTCATAGCGAAATTAGTATCCCTTATTTCTTTGTCATCAACCGGCCGAATCATATGGGTAGCCGAGTCAGGATCAAGCTTTCTGGTAAATAGATCAGGGGGAACAGACAAATCAGCAACACCGGGACATCCCAAGAAGGCCTCATAGTGATTAACAAAGGCCGTGGGAATAGCCTCCCCCTCATGTTTATTTCCAATCACATCCATGATCAAGTTAATACGACCCCTATGGTTTCTATTCTTCAAAGAAACATGAAAAAAAGTCGTATTAGAATCACCCAAGGCTAACCAATGCACTTTAGATTTATGCTTCAGAAAGGATTCCTCATCAAGGGAGTACATCCGAACTCAGCCATGCACCGTCTTTCCTCATCCCTCAAGCTAGCATCCATAGGATTTCTATCAATGGCCTGTTGAATCTCATCAAGCCGCTGACGACTGGCTGCCACCTTTTCATGCAGGTTATCCTGCTTGAAAAGTAATTTACGTAAGTGAGACTTCAAAAGTTTCAACTTTTTAGCCACACAAAACTGATGAACCCCAGCAATATTAGTCTCCCAACTCGATTCAACCACTTCCAGGAAACCCTCTTTGTCCGTCAGAAAATAGGCAAATTTAAACGGTTTTGGTTTGCTCTTTTTAGTAGCCTGAAGCCTCAAAAGGGTAGTGATCCAAAATCCTGTAAGGCTGGAAAGTAGCAGACGCCTCCGGAAACGCATCAATAAACGCCGCATTCCCCATCACTCTATCAATCTTCTTTAGAACACCCACCCCCGATTTTGGTTTCTGATTCCAAGTGTAGTGGAAACCCGACATATTAATATCAGATAGATCCACATCATTAACACACTCTTTGAATTCATGCATACCAATATCACTAACCGAAGAACCCTCCAATTTATTCTCCACGTTAAGGACAGAGTTAAAATCCCCCTTAACACTCCAAGCTCTATCTTTAATAAATACATTGTGTAATTTAGATCATCCCAAAGTATTCATCTCTTGATGTAATAGTTATGGGCATATACCAACGAGCAAAATAAAACCTGATGGGTCTCCTTATAAGTAACTTGAGCATACATAACCTAGTTAGTTTGTGAAACAATCATAACATCAAAAACATTCACATCCCAACCCAAAATGATACGGGAAGTGTCTCTCTCGAGTCACGAATTCCATCTCTCTCTCTCTCTCTCTCTTGTGTCTATTTCGGCGAAACTCAGCTAGTAGGATGTGAGTTTATTAAAATACAAACTCACACATTAATTACATGGGCCAAAGCCCTTTCTCCCTCTAGTCCAAACTGTATTTTACAAGAACACACACATAATTAACTAACACCCAATCATTAAACATGGATAATCGAAGCCCAACCCAATTTAATACACAAGCATCATTATTTATCGATTATAGTCCAAACATGATATCAATGATCAATCACGAATGCGGAATCCAAGTGATTGATTGAATCAAGTATTAAAGCAATAATAAACGATGAATCAACAAAGTTAATAAACACTTATGATTAGATGATCAAATCGTTGATTACTATTAAATGGGTTAAAGCCCTTTGCCCATCTAGTCCAAATCATATACAAGAACAAATTACTAACAACCAATCACTAAACATGGATAACCCTTCCCAAACCGAATTCCATGCACAAGCCTCATCATTTTTCTAATATACTCGAAACACGATATCAATGATCAATCATGAGTGCATATTCCAAATGATTGATTGAATCAAGTATGAGAAACAATAATAAACAATGAATCAATAAAGCTAATAAACACTTACGATTACATGATCAAATCGTTGATTACTATTACAACTCGATTTCTATCTAGCACACAGTTTTCGGTTAAACCACCGAAATCTTTCTCAGGTCTCTCTCAAGTCACGAATTCCCTCTCTGTCTCTCTCTTGTGTCTATTTCGGCGAACATTAGATAGTAGGATGTGAGTTTGTTTAAATACAAACACACACATTTATTACATGGGCCAAACCATTTTGCCCCTCTAGCTCAAACCATATTTTATAAGAACAAACACATAATTAAATAACAACAAATCACTAAACATGGATAAACAAAGCTCAAACCCATTTAATATACAAGCCTCATCATTTATCGATTATAGTCGAATCACGATATCAATGATCAATCATGAGTGTGGAATCCATGTGATTGATTGAATCAAGTATGAGAAGCAATAAAATATGATGAATTAACAAAGTTAATAAACACTTACGATTAGATGTTCAAATCGTTGATTACTATTACAACTCGATTTCTATCTAGCACACAGGTTTTGGTTAATTCACCGAAATCTTTCTATGGTCTCTTTCAAATCACGAATTCCCTCTCTCTTGCGATGTGATTTTGTTTAAATATAACCTCACACATTTCATGGGCCAGAGCCCTTTGTCCCTCGGTGAGGAGGTGACAAATTTTTTTTTTTTTTTTTTATAAACTTGTCTTGTGTGTGTGTATGTAGAGATTTTAAAAAAATCTAGTAATGATAACTTATCAAATTATCATTACATGCATACAACATCACATAAATGTGATTTATTTTTACACTCCATCTCCTTATATATATATATATTTACGACACACATATGCACACACACACACTTCTCTTTTAATTTTTATAAACTTTCTAGTTACACACAGTGTATGTCGTGTTTTACGGGTATTTTTCCAAATCCAATAAATTCCAATATTTATACCAAAATTCATGAAATTAAATTACGCTCAGGACCGTATAATTATTTTTCAGTTTCGTCACAGTCGGTCGGTGACCGAATGCAGTGACGTTTTTACACGGCTCCTTTCTATTTAACGCGTAATTTTCTCTAATTCGTCACTAACCGAACATAAGACTTTTTCTAAAGTCTTTATCTTATTTAAACTCATAGTTTAAACCAAACGAAATATTTTATTCGTTTCGTTGGTCGGTCCGCAGTGACGGCTTTCAATATTCAAATAATTCACGTAATCACAATTATTTCCAAATAAATCCTAATAAATCCTAGATTTTTATAATTAATCTAAAAATTAAAGTGACGGATGTCACAACAAATTCCCTCTCTCTCTCTTGTGTCAATTTCGGCGAATCTTAGATAGTAGGATGTGAGTTTGTTTAAATATCATCTCACACATTTATTACATGGGCTAAAGCCCTTTCTCCCTCTACCCCAAACCGTATTTTACGAGAGAAAACACATAATTAACTAACACCGAATCACTAAACATGGATAACCCAAGCCCAAGCCCATTTAATACACAAGCCTCATCATTTATCGATTATAGTTGAAACACGATATCAATGATCAATCATGAGTGCGAAATCCAAGTGATTGATTGAATCATGTATGAGAAGCAATTATAAACGATGAATCAACAAAGTTAATAAACACTTACAATTAGATGATCAAGTCGTTGATTACTATTACAACTCGATTTCAATCTAGTATACAGGTTTCGTTTAAGCCACCGAAATCTTTCTCTAGTCTCTTTCAAGTGACGAATTCCCTCTTTCTCTCTCTTGTGTCAATTTTGGCGAACCTTAGCTAGTTGGATGTGACATTGTTTAAATATCATCTCACACATTTATTACATGGGCGCCCTTTCTGTTTTTTTTGGGTAAAGGGTTACCCCGGTGATTTTTGTATTAACAGAAACTTCAAAGTACAAGTAGTAGAGTGAAATCTCTACTAGTTCTCAAAGGGGCATACCCCAAAGAGTAAAACACAAAAAGAAAGACAAAGCACACCCAGCTAAATACTGGTAAGAACAACAAAGGAACACGACACAAACCGTATTTTTGGGCGCCCTTTCTCCCTCTACCCCAAACCGTATTTTACGAGAGAAAACACATAATTAACTAACACCGAATCACTAAACATGGATAACCCAAGCCCAAGCCCATTTAATACACAAGCCTCATCATTTATCGATTATAGTCGAAACACGATATCAATGATCAATCATGAGTGCGAAATCCAAGTGATTGATTGAATCATGTATGAGAAGCAATTATAAACGATGAATCAACAAAGTTAATAAACACTTACGATTAGATGATCAAGTCGTTGATTACTATTACAACTCAATTTTTGTAAAGCACACATGTTCCAATTAAGCCACCGAAATCTTTTTCTGGTATCTCTCAAGTCACAAATTCCCTCTCTCTCTTGTGTCTATTTCGGTGAACCTTTGCTAGTAGGATGTGAGTTTGTTTAAATACAAACTAACACATTGATTACATGGGCCAAAGCCCTTTCTCCGTTTTGTCCAAAACATATTTTACAAGAACAAACACATAATTCACTAAACATGGATAACCGAAGCCCAACCCAATTTAATACAAAAGCCTCATCATTTATTGATTATAGTCGAAACACGATATCAATGATCAAATATGAGTGCGGAATCCAAGTGATTGATTGAATAAAGTATGAGAAGCAATAATAAACGATGAATCAACAAAGTTAATAAACACTTAAGATTAGATGATCAAATCGTTGATTACTATTACAACTCGATTCCTGTCTAGCACACAGGTTTCGGTTAAGCCATCAAAATCTTTCTCTAGTCTCTCTCAAGTCACGAATTCCTTCTCTCTCTCTCTCTTGTGTCTATTTCGGCGAACCTTAGCTAGTAGGATGTGACATTGTTTAAATACTAACTCACACATTTATTAATTGGGTCAAAGCCCTTTCTCCCTCTACCCCAAACCGTATTTTTACAAGAGAAAACACATAATTAACTAACACCGAATCACTAAACATAGATAACCCAAGCCCAAACCCATTTAATACACAAGTCTCATCATTTATCGAATATAGTCGAAACACCATATCAATGATCGATCATGAGTGCGGAATCCAAGTAATTGATTGAATCAAGTATGTGAAGCGATAATAAACGATGAATCAACAAAGTTAATAAACACTTACAATTAGATGATCAAGTCGTTGATTACTATTACAACTCGATTTCTGTCTAGCACACATGTTTCAGTTAAGCCACCGAAATCTTTTTCTGGTCTCTCTCTCAAGTCACGAATTCCCTCTCTCTCTTGTTTCTATTTTGGTGAACCTTTGCTAGTAGGATGTGAGTTTGTTTAAATACAAACTAACACATTGATTACATGGGCCAAAGCCCTTTCTCCCTCTAGTCCAAAACGTATTTTACAAGAACAAACACATAATTAACTAACATCCAATCACTAAACATGGATAACCCAAGCCCAACCCAATTTAATACATAAGCCTCATCATTTATCGATTATAGTCGAAACACGATATCAATGATCAAACATGAGTGCGGAATCCAAGTGATTGATTGAATAAAGTATGAGAAGCAATAATAAATGATGAATCAACAAAGTTAATAAACACTTACGATTAGATGATCAAATCGTTGATTACTATTACAACTCGATTCCTATCTAGCACACAGGTTTCGGTTGAGCCACCGATATCTTTCTATGGTCTCTCTCAAGTGACGAATTCCCTCTTGCACTCTCTTGTGTCAATTTCGGCGAACCTTAGATAGTAGGATGTGAGTTTGTTTAAATATAAACTCACACATTTAATACATGGGCCAAAGCCCTTTCTCCCTTAACCTCAAACCATATTTTACACGAACAAACACTTAACTAACTAAAAACGAATCACTAAACATGGATATCCCAAACCCAAACCCATTTAATACACAAGCCCCATCATTATTGATTATCGTCGAGACACGATATCAATGATCAATCATAAGTGCGGAATCCAAGTGATTGATTGAATGAAGTATGAGAAGCAATAATAAACGATGAATCAACAAAGTTAATAAACACTCACGATTAGATGATCAAGTCGTTGATTACTATTACAACTCGATTTCTGTCGAGCACACATGTTTCAATTAAGCCACCGAAATCTTTTTCTGGTCTCTCTCAAGTCACGAATTTCCTCTCTCTTGTGTCTATTTTGGTTACCCATTACCCCAAAAAAAAAATAAACTCACACATTTATTACATGGGCTAAATCATTTTTCGTCCTCTACCTCAAACTGTATTTTACAAGATTAAACACATAATTAACTAACTCCCAATCACAAAACATCGATAACCCAAGCCCAAACCCTTTTAATACACAAGCCTCATCATTTATCGATTATAGTCCAAACACGATATCAATGATCAATCATGAATACGGAATCCAAGTGATTCATTAAATCAAGTATGAGAAGCAATATTAAACAATAAATTAACAAAGTTAATAAACACTTACGATTAGATGATCAAATTATTAATAACTATTACATAGGCCAAAGCCCTTTGCCCCTCTAGTCAAAACCGTATTTTACAAGAATAAACACATAATTAACTAACAATTAATCACTAAACAAGGATTACCGATGCCCAACCAAATTTAATACACAAGCCTCATCATTTTTCTAATATAGTCGAAACACGATATCAATGATAAATCATGAGTGCGGAATCCAAATGATTGATTGAATCAAGTATGAGAAGCAATAATAAACGATGAATCAACAAAGTTAATAAACACTTACGATTAGATGATTAAATCGTTGATTATTATTACAACTCGATTTCTATCTATCACACAAGTTTCGGTTAAGCCACCGAAATCTTTCTCTCGTCTCTCTCAAGTAACGAATTCCCTCTTGTTGGATTTAGGTGTCCAGACCCGACTAAATCAAGTACCCGACCCGGTTAAGACTCGTAAGAGTTACACCGGAGGCAACGGGTATTTAAAGTCCGCTTACTTTTAACCGGCAAATTCGCAGAAGAATTAATTATTTGTTTATTAAATAGTTTAATAGATAAATAATTAATTACTTATTTAAATTACTATTAATCATCAAGATTAATTAAGCGACTAAAGACGTTAAACAATATTTACGTCATGGACGGAAATCAACGAATTATTGGTTTGACTAATATTCGTTATATGACGGGAAGCGATAAACATTTAAAGAGTTTATATGTTAATCTCGAAAATAAAATGGTTCGATTAAGGATTAAGTAAAATCGAGGGGCTTAACGGAAACTAAATCAGTTATAAATATAACTGATTAAAGGAGACGAAACCCTAATCCTCCAAGTGAGAATTAGCGGCCCCCTTCTCATCCCTCTCGAGAATCCGACGCCGATGGCACCCTAGCCACCGCCGTCTCCCTTGTTCTCCGACAATCCGTTCGCGAGAACTCTAATCCTAAATCGCCGCCACTGCCCCGTCGTTCCGCCGCCGACCACCGCTCACCAAGCCGCCGCCGCGCGCCCTCCTCCCTCGCCACTGCTACAGCCGCCTGCCACCGAGCCGTCGCAGCTGGTCGCGACCAAGCCGTCGCAGCAGCAGCCCGGAGAAGCCGAGCCGCCGCCGCCTGCAACCCAGCCGCAGCCGACCGTCGCACATCACCGCCGTCACCGTCGCACGCAGCCGCCGCCCCTCCTCGCCGTCGCCGGTTCCACCGCCGACAAACCCTAGTCGCGAACCGCGTATCTTGCGTGTTCTGCCGTCGTCCGCGAAACCCTAGTTTCGCGCCTATCCGACGTACGGGATTTCGGTGCCGTATCACCGAGGGAACTCCGTATCCGCGAGGCCGTCTCGATTTGCCAGTCAAATCGTCCTGCGAAACCCTAGCGTCACTCGTTGACTTCCGGTGTCTCGAACGTCTGTTTGAATCACCGCTCAGGTATATCTAAACTCGTAGTTAGTTTAGATTTAAATTGTTTATTTATTGGATATGTCGCGTTTTTGTTTAAACGCGTTTTGGTGTTTACGTGTTATGGTGATTGTCGAATCCTGTTGTTTTGGTTCACGCTAATTATCTGGTTTTCGCGTTAGTAAATTAAAACGTTTTCCGCTGCCTATTAAATTAATTGTTAATTTAATTATCTGATTTAATTTACTCGGTAATTGATTAAATAATTATTTGTCATAAATAATTATTTCCAAACAAAAAAAAAATTGCTATTACCCAGACCCGAATGCCACTGTCGTAACCCAACAGTGGTATCAGAGCCCTTGATCACCACACGCAAACCCAAACCGGTCAATTTAAACCGGTATACTTTCGCGAACTGGGGTTCTGAACCCGAAAGTCGCGAAATTAAATGATTCGCTTTTTAAATATGTTTAGTCGATTTGAATCCACTAAACATAATCCGATTAAACTAAATTGATTGAATTATCTTTCGTGCATATTCGGCCCAACCCTATTTTGTTTTGTCATTGATTCGTTATGGTTTGGCCCGTTAGGCCCATGTTGTTTTGTTTTGGATTGGCCCACTTTTACTGGGTTCAAAGTTGTATTTATTTAAAATTAGAATAGTTTTAATTTTAAATTGTTAATGCTCACTTTCGCCTGGACGAACAAGACGAGCTTGACACAAGGATCCATTTAAGATCATTCCCTTTTTGGATTTTCGAAAATGGCTAGAAGCCAAAACAAGACCGACGTTTCCTGATGACACGCAGGAGCTTGTTGAAGCCAGTGGGAGCAACTAAGTCGATCAGGGAGTTTTCTGTTCTCGTGGTTGATTTACTTATACATCCCTTGACCTTCATCGATGTTGTCATAGGCTCTGACAATATCGAAACCCCTGCATGGCCGGATATGTACATGTGTGTTTGCTTGTTTTTGGTTGCTTGTCTTAATTTGATTAACGCGCCAACTAAAATCCAAACTTAGTTTTATCGATATAAAACTAATTTTTCAATCGATTAAATAAAAGTCCTAATTTTATTACGACTTCATAAAATTTATTAACCAATTTAATTCGAAATTAAATTCGGATTTTTCGATATAGTAATCGAACATTAATAAAATTGGTTATCATCTCGCAAGTGACAATCGTTGTCCATTTGGCTACTTAGAAATTTTGAAAGCACTTTACGCTGTCTGGAGAAATTTTCTAACTAACTGAATTCCCAATTCCTATTCAAGATTAGCTTGCCATCCTTGAATACGAATCATAACATCGAAACACTAAAACATTTGCCTATTGTTTCAGATGGCTAACCGCGCAAACCAAGAGATTTTCCATCTCAAGTCTCTCCTTGAGAAGGAGAAACTTGATGGCGCCAACTTCCTAGATTGGGAAAGGAATCTGAGAATCGTCCTGAAAATGGCTAACATGGAGAACGTGTTAGAGGCTGAGGTTCCTGAGGAACCTGAAGCTGACACGGTCGCGGCGCGAAACGCCCATAACACACTGCGAACAAATGCCAAAATGTCGCGTGTCTTATGCTAGCCACCATGAATTCTGAGATTCAGAAGAACATGGTTGACAGGATGGCTTTTCAGATGATCGGTGATCTGAGGGGCATGTTTGAAACTCAGGCCCAGCGCTATGACACCGTTGTGACACTCATTAGTTGTCGCATGGCCGAAGGCGCTCCCGTCAGCTCTCATGTCCTAAAGATGAAGAGTTACATCGACCGTTTAGCAAAACTGAATTACGTCATCCCCGCCGAAATGGCGACTGACCTGATTCTTCACTCACTGTCTTTCATGCAATGATTTCCCATTTACACGTATTAGACACACATGGCAAATCTTAACGATCATACAAAGTACTACGACCTCAAAAAAAAATCACATACTCTTTTTAACATGCAAAATATGCTGTAAGGCTACTAGATCGTTTAGTAAAATAAATACACAAGTTAAATATTTAAAAGTGTAGTTATAAAATTTGTGTGTCATGTTTTGTATCAAGAGTAATCCTATATATGAAAATATACAACTTATCCAACATTAATACCATGTAATTTAAGCTTTATATCACTTATGGTGAGGATTTAAAGGATAACTAAATCAGGAATAAAAAGGAAAAAAGACTGCTGGGCGCAAGGCTTGAACCTGCGACCCATAAGTCCATTCGAATGCATACCACTAACCAGGCCAATTTTCACTTTGTTAATTCAATCCAGTTTCCAATTTATTTAACCATTTGCATTCTGGTGTCATCTCTTTACTAGTGAAACAGAATTCAAAAAGAAATTAATAGCTGCCATGCGCCGGATTCGAACCTCGGACACCCCAGTCGCAACACAGAGCCTTAACCACTAGGCTTGATTTTTGTTTGGTTACAATAGCGTTTGTGTAATATAAAACCAGAGACATTCAGGTGCTTTCTTCTTCACACTAAACTTAAACATCGGTTTACCCACTGAACATCAACCCTCGACTTTTTCCCCTAACTACCAGTGTTTCCTATGAGTTAATTTATATACCTTCATTTCTCGAAGGCCAAATAAAAACGAATATAACCCTTCCAGTGACATCA
>JBCNJP010000006.1:45864609-45881334 GCA_039602395.1 Deinandra increscens subsp. villosa
AACGAATCATGTAATAGTCAACAATTGATTAATTGGGATAGTACTCAAATAAAATGGCTGAAATAGAGAAAATCATAAAACAATAAGTGAGCACATATATTAAGAATTCAGAAATTCTAGAGCATGTATATTTATTATTTGGAAAATGTCTAATATGAAACATCGCCCAGTTCTGTTTTCAGAGCCGGTTACAAGAAAAAAAAACATTGGCTAAAACTTTTAAACCCAGTTTCTCAAACGATGCTAACATGAAACTGGACAACTTGGATTAGTTTGGACTATCCAGTAGGTTTCACCAGTTCCTGAACACCCCTAATCCTTAGGAAAAAATGTTGAGTAGCAAGCAATGAGCCTCCATGATAGTAGAATCACATAGACTTTATACTATAGATTTCAAGGTAGACAAGCACTAAAGACCTTGAAACGCATAAGGTCTCACCCACCTAGTCCATACCAATAAGATTACAGAACAATTATGTCTCTGGCAACACCTCAACATGATTTCAGTTTCCACTTGTGTACGACAAGGGTGTCTTATGTATGTGATGCGTGTGCCTTCACCCCTTAGAGAGCCTTGCGTTTTTTATAACACAGATGACATATATATGCCAACAACGTGAAAACTATACAGTTCTATACCATTATGCAACTTAACATGGGCAACTCTAGAAATCAAATTGATGCTTAAAATAACACAAATACACATATCATAACTTCATAATGTGTGTCTTTATAACTCATAAGCAATTAAAAACCACTTAAATAGTAGCAGTTTCTTATAAGCTAAATCTGGTAACAAGAATTTTAGATAGCTAAAAGAAACAATGAGTATTGAACTCACCTTTGGCAATGTTTTTAGGGAAAACAGACACCGTTTCCACACCAGGAGCCGGATTATAAGCATGAGTTTTGTATCTAGTTAATTGGAAATTGAAGAAACTATAGAAAGATAAAAGTTAGTCATGATTGTAGTAGTATAAAAAATCAATAATAAATTTGACCAACCTGTGCAGAATCCTCAATTATTACCTTAGCTATTCTACCACTAAAAAGCAGCTATAGAACACATTTTCAAAGAACACCTACAAAACTCATTTACATAATTCATAGCAGAAAAAAGAAACAATAAAATTGAAAAAATTTCGTCAAATGAAAACATAATAAACGACACTAAATTATTACCTGAACATAACCAATCACCATCATCATCGTATATCATCATCGTCGTCGTCATCGTCTGAGTCAACAATTTCAACCCTCAACATCAAGATTTTCAACAACTTCTCCCGTAATATCTTCACGAAGAAGATTCACATCTTCTAACAAATCTGACACATTATCGTCTTCCAAAATATCCCACAAGTGCCTGTGGCAATTCTCTCAATGATTTTCCAATTTGAATTTGGTTTTAGTGGATCATTTATATAGAACACTTGTTGAGCTGAGCCTGGTTTGCAAGAATGAAAGGATCATCCATATAAGCATGTCGGGACGTGTCTATGCTAATGAAATGAGGCTCAAAGATCACGTGCTTTCTTTGACGATTAGTGTCCAACCATTTGCATTTGAATAAAATAACACGATAACCTTTTATAAATGAAAACTTAATTACTTCGTCAAGATATCCATAATAATCGTCTTGCACGTCATTGTGAACGCCGGGGGACCGTAATTCCACAATTTTGTGTTTGCCTACAGTCATCTCGTGACTTTACTAAAAACTTAACTCCGTTCACTATGTATCCTTTGTGATAGATAACTCGATTGTCGGGAAGGGAAGACAATGCATATAACTCCTCAATGATTGGAGATGGATTTAGATTATAGTTCTCTCTAATCTGTTTACAATTTTTATAAAAGTAATCATGTTATTAGATTGCAATATATTATTACATAGTAATGTAAGTAAAATAGAGTGTGATTGTTACCCGTGTTGCAAACCAATCAGGGAATGTAGACTGTTGCATCTCACAAAAATCCGATGATCCAGGATGTTTACTTTTTAAAAGTTGCAAGTGTTCTCTGACACATGTAGATAAACCATAAACTTTTTGTAAAATGTGATACCAAATACAAATTCATAACAAAACATTAAAAATAAAAAACTTACTCTAAGTACGGTTGAGCCTCTTGACAATTGTTTAGGATAAACCATATGGCTTTCTTCATAAGATCACTATGAAGGATACATACTTCTTTCTTCCCAATCCCTCGGCCATTCACCCTAAAAACATCCAACATGAAACTTTGATCATCATTATAGGTTTTGTCATTAGTTCTCTCACATTTGTCCAACTTCGATTCAACGCCTCGTAAATAATGTGAACAGAATGTTATAGCTTCTTCGACAACATAACCTTCCGCTATAGAGCCTTCAGGTTTAGCTCTTTTCCTAAACAATCTCTTTAAATGACCGAGGAATCTTTCAACTGGATACATCCACCTTGATTGCACGGGTCCTCCGTAAATTGCCTCTTCAGGAAGATGCACACACAAGTGCACCATAACTATAAAAAATGATGGGGAAAATATTCGTTCAAGTTTGCATAGGGTGACAACAATCTTTTTTTGCATCACTTCCAACTCTGTCACGTATAGAGTGCCTTCCGTAGGTTTCTTGAAAAACTGAGACAACTCTACTAACGCATCACGGATTTTTTTTGTCATGACAATCATGTGATTTAAGCCCGTAAACCTTACCTTGATCAACAATCACATTTTTTGCTAAATTTCCGGCATACCCATCTGCAAAACGCATAGACTTGAGTAAATTACAAAATTGTTTTCTCTCCTCTCGACCTAAAACATATAAAGCATGTGGTTTAAACCAATGACCATTCTTCTTCACCAAGTGAAGCTCCTTACATATGTTCATGTCTTTCAAATGTAGTCGAGCTTTGTCAGTGTCTTTCGTCTTCCCTTCTATGTTTAACAAGGTCCCTAACACGTTTTCACACACATTCTTTTCAACATGCATCACGTCAAAGTTGTGACGAATTAACAATTTATGCCAATATGGAAGTTCAAAGAAGATGTTTTTCTTTGACCAGTTTGTACTGGGTGTGTGTGATTCTAGTTTTATTTGTTTCCCGCTATGAGAGTGTTTTTTTACTTGATCATGTATAGTTAGATTTTCCAACTGGCGTAAGCAATCATCTCCACTGACACGTTTAGGTGCATCCCTAGTCTCTCTCTTTCCATTAAAATCTCGTGCATTCCTCCAAGAGTCATTAGGTTTGAGAAATCGTCTATGGCCCACATATGCTATTCTATTTCGTATACGTACACTACTTGCATCTTCATTGCATATCGGACATGCCTTGTATCCACTTGTTTTCCATCCAGACAAGTAACCATACGCAGGAAAGTCATTGATTGTCCACAATAGTGTTGCACGCATGTTAAATCTCTGTTTTGAGTTGCAATCATATGTTTCAACACCCTCATCCTATAAAAGTTTCAACCCATCTACGAGCGGACGCAAGAATACATCAATCTTATTTCCTGGTGATTTTTTTCCAGGAATCAACAATGTCAACAAAAATGAAGCATCGACCATAGACTTCCAAGGGGGCAAATTGTATGGAATGAGTACAACAGGCCACATACTATAGGAAAGACTCATTGCCCCGAAAGGACTGAAACCGTCACTTGCAAGGCCCAAGCGAACATTTCTAGGAACATTTGCAAAATCAGGAAACATTGCATCAAAGTGCTTCCACGCCATTCTGTCTGCAGGATGCCTAAGAACACCTTCCTCTTTGGTTCTATGTTGATCATGCCATGACATTTCCCTAGCAGTGTGTCTAGAGGCATATAAGCGCTTAAGTCTACTTGTGATGGGAAAGTAACACAAGACTTCTACCGGTTTCTTCTTCCCCTTACTATTTTCTTCATAACGACTATTTTTACATACCGGACAATTTTGCAATTCTGCATTTTCCTTCCAAAACAATGCACAATCATGTTTACAAGCGTGGATAGATTCGTATCCCAGTCCAAGAGTACGTAAATACTTTTTCGCCCCATAATTGTTCTTCGGAAAGTTTGCATCCTTGAAAGCCCGACTAAATAAATTCAAAATCATATCCATCGACACATTTGTCATTTTACATGTTACCTTCACATTCATCAACTCCAGTAGAAAACCTAATACAGAAAAATCCTCACACCCCGGGTATAAAGGTTTCTCTGTATCAACAAATACCTTATCCACATTTGGGTTATTGCGTTGATCATGATCGTCCCTAAAATTTTCGGATTCGGTTTCAACGCGTTGATGAAACGCATTATCAAGTAACTCGTGTACACCGTCATTCGATTCGTTTCCACTTTCTTCAAACTCGTTTGTTTCGTCTGTTTCATAACCCGGTAGATGTTCACCGTGATATATCCATACATTATATGACGGTAAAACCATTATGTATGATATGTGTCGCAACAACTGATCGAACATGCTTTCTTGCATTCACACACTTTTTACATGGACATTTGTAATCGACCATCACTATCAACATATTTGTTACCCCTTTCTACGAAAGCCATCGCTCCTTTAATAAATGTTGGATCTATCTTATTAGTTATTTTGGCCCAACTCTTATCCAAAGTCATTGAGAAATTCTCTTTAGGAATCTACCTGATGTGTTAAGCAAAAATGATTTAGAAGTACATAATGAGTCTTTTTAACTAAAGTTCAGTAACGAGGCAAACAAGGTTTTGAATGTGCATAAATTAATTATCTCGACACTTACCATACAACAATCAAGAATCAAATCAGTAGTTGCATCACACAACCGACACTATAGTTCAATATATCCATCTACAACAGAATAGAGACTTTTTTTTCTTTTGCCTTTTAAAAAAAATAAAGAATGCTTCATTTAAAGGACACAAAACATAAACTTGAGAAACGAGATACACCACTACATAAAGAACGGCATAGTCCTTCACCCCCCAAGATACTCAAGGACCAACATCGGTTTGGTAACCAAAACCATTTGCCTCCTAACCTAACCGCCGGTTACAAACCAATTAGACTACTCGGCCCCCAAACCGGGTTTTCACTAATTGGTTGCAAAAAACCCGATAAAAACCAACTAACCGGTCACAATGGTTACAAACTAAGTACACACATTTTACTTTTAAACCAGTTAAGACCGTTGGTTTACCAAACCTGCAGATTTCAAGACAAAAATAGCTAAAAGAAAGATTATCAAACACATAATTAAGAACACATTTTTAAGCTCGTTGAGAATTATGCATCAAACAGCCCTGCATATAATGGTGTTATTAATTTAAATACAAATTAAATCCTTCATATGAATCAATTCATAAACTGGAGATACACACATAGTCACTCTAAAAATCGACATTTTCATTAATCAGGTTATTAACATCCTAAACATTAAGCAATTTACTATAAAAATCCAAAGGAAAAGAGGGTAATAAACTGTTTTTAATTAAACATAAACCGGTTCTTTGATTTCATCCATCCTAACAACATCGAAGTCTGATTTTAATTAGCTCCCCCACAATCACAATGAGGACCAACAAAGACAATAAAAACCCTATCTAATCTTTTCAAAGGAACAAAAAATATCGAAGAAATACACTAACCTGAACAATTGAGGTTCCGATGAATGCTGTAGTACAATGATGATTCTCAGCAAAGCTTCGGCGAACAACAACGTCGGCAAACAACAATAGATTGTGTAAGGTTGAAATCGGCGAACAGCAACTCCGGCGAACAACAATGGATTGTGTAACTGTGAACTTTGCGAACATGAACTCTCAAATGGAAATTGAAATGTTGAAGCAATTCAGATTAATTTCGTGTGGAGGAAAGCTGATTAATTGGGCGCCAAATCTGCAAGCTTGAGAGGGAAAATTTGGGAAAGATTTTGTTTAGGGATCTGATTCTTAATTCAATTTTCTTTTTAATATAAGTTATATGTTTCTTTTTTTTAAAACTATTTCCATACGTACTAGTCTCGGGCTCTCTTTCTCTGGCACTCTCCTTTTAATAAGTTGATTGTTTTTAATTAATATATTCACACATATTTAAATTTTTAAAAATTATAATATACTTATATATTCTTTTTTTAAGAGCATCAATAATAATAAACTTATAATTTTTTTAAAATTATAATATACGTATATATGCTTTGCATTTGTTTTGTATTTACTACAATGTAAAATTTTATATTATATTTATGACAAACTGTATTATATTTTATTTTTCTAAATAGTTAACAGTACTGATTTCAACCTGTGTTCTTCAAGGGATGTCAACGCCACTTTACTAGTACTTAACTAGAGCTCAGTTATGTGTGTGTTATTTGCAGTTCTAAAAAAATAAAAATAAAAAAACTTAAACGTAAAATTATACTATATGTTCTCTTCTATTTGCCGTTTGTAAACGACCCATTTTGAATAATTTTAACTGTTTTAGTCGAGTCTTTTTAAATATCCCGTGTTTTGCCCACGTTGACCAAAGATTCTGGATCCGCCACTGACGAGTAAGTTATCTCCTTATTCATACCGTACAATCAACAATACGTTTGCTAAACTCGGTAGATTAAGAGGTGGGCAAAACATGCCACATTTCTAGTAAAGATAAATCCAAAAAAAAGAAATGCTAAACCGGGACTCGAACATGAGTAATGTAATTTAAGAAGCAAAATCATAACCATTGCGAAGGTGAAGCTTTAGTTGTAAATTTAAGGAAAACAAAAACTATATAAAGAATTATAGAATTCTTATATATAGTGGTTGTTTAAGGAAGTTTAGATGATTGGGTCATTGTGGTAGGGATTGCGATGTTTTTTTTTTTGTTTTGGTATGATTGGTCTTGTCTTGGGTCATTGTGGTAGGGGTCAGGCTTGTATTTTTTACGTGTGTGAGTAATGCTGGGTTGAGACCTGCTGTGGGTTTTTGTTTTGTGTTTGAAGGAAAAAAAAACAAAAAGAAAGGAGAGAAAAAATATGAGGGAAAAACCCCTAAAAAGGAGAGAAAAAATTGTGAAGAAAATAGAGGAAAAGAAAAGAAAAAGAAAAAGTAAGGTGAAAAATGAACTATAAAAAAGTGAAACCATTGGTAAGGGGTCTTTTGGGTTTTTTGGTAAGTGGTGGTGATGTTGGTAAATGTTTGATTCTCATGGTGAAGATGTTGGGGTGTTGTGTGTAGTGATTCATGGTTGTGGCAATCTCAAGGTATATGTGGGGTGGCTGGTTGTGCTGGGTGTATGGTGTGTGATGGTAGGAGGTTCCAGTGGTTGTGGCAGTGCGGATGGGGGGCTGGCGGTTGGGTGTTCTTTTTTCGGGTCGTTACGGTGATATGGGGGGTTTTAATGATCGGAGTGGGGTGATTTGTATAATGGTGTTCGTTTTTTCCTGAGGTGTTGGCATGAGCTTTATGTGTGTTTTGGTGGGTGATGGTTGTATAGAGGGGCTGTTGGAATTTTCAGGATGGTAGAGGCAGGTTTGTGTTGGGTTATTTGGGTTTCAAATATTATTTCTGCTAAATTAGGATATACGTAACTCCCGTTTATTTGGGTTAACCCGACACCTCATTTTTAAGGTAAAATTCAAACTGAGCCCCGACCCTATATACAAATCTTGTTTGTTGGGTTAACATGGTGAAGCCTTTTAGACCAAATCGGATCTGAATCTAACTATCTTAATCAGTTCCAGGTTGGTTTGGGTTAATCAGATCGGAAATTTTCGACACTAGTTAGCCGATAGAAGAAATAATACTTAATAAAGTTTAATATTATAATTTAGTTAGATAAACTAATTAATAATATCATTTTGCTTGTTATTTAAGAAAAAAGAATTTAATATATTAAATAAAAGAATCGTGCACAACTCTTTACTAAAGGACGACTCCTAGCATTTACGTGTCATAGAAACAATGTATTAAATGACGATTATAGCTCCAAGTTTTATGAATAATATTCAAAGTATTATGCAAAAGCACATGTTGGTTAACTTAATCTAAATGTTACTTCACTTTTTCATGGAGATTTAGCATCATCATTACCATTTATTGTTGTTTATGAATCTATATATGTTACAGACAAAGTACATATTCATACACCCCTACTATTCAGTTTATTAGGGTTAACCAAAAACTCGAAGTTTTCTGGTAAAATTTAACCCAAAACCCAATCATACATACAATTCGGGTCACGTCCGGTGGGTTTGAGTATTTTTAACACACCAACATAAGAACATTGTAGATTTGTTATAGTAAAGAAGAAATAATAAAATAAAATATAAAAATATTACAATTTACTTAATAATTTAATATAGAAAAAATAAAATAAATACGATTTACTTAATAATTTACATCGTAAGACTATATTTAATAACTAGATTTTAACCATCCGCGCGTTGCGCGGAGGTGTTCAAGAATGACATCATGATGTTACCAAAATTGCAACGTTGTTGCGTTAGTTCTATTAGCTTAGTTTGTTGTTTGTTTTACATAAAGTGAGCTTCACAAAAGATCATGACTTCGTTCATCTCAACGCGGTCTCGTTTGGTTGTGTTCTTGTTGTTTTAATCATTCGGATAACACGGGTAGAAAAAACAGTTAAACTGCTACACCACCAACATAAATTACTGGTGATCAATGGAGGTTAACGTGAGGATAATGCAAACACACAAAACCATTTATGGATACGTGGAGGAAAACGAAAAAAGAAAACATTTAACGACCAAAATCACTTATAAAATTATGTCCAAAACATAATCATATTTACCATTTAAAAGTTTACGTTTTAAACAACCAAAACAAAAATATAAAAAGTAAAAAAAAAAGTTATAATATTAAATAATCTAAATGGAGGTTATCGCTGGGATAATGCGAACACACAAAACAATTGCAATGGAGGTTACCGCTCTGACGAAGTGAATATTGCATTTGTAATATGCAAGCATAATATAAATTGTTGGTAATCAATGGAGGTTACCACTGGGATAATGCGAACACACAAAATTGGTGGTCAATAGAGGTTACCGTTGGAATAACGCGAGCACACAAAACCGTTGGATTGATCATAATATCATTTAATAAAAATAATAAAAAATATTTAAATTTGTTTGATTAATTAAATATATAAAATCCATTTGATTAATTAAATATATATAAAAATTAGATTATTTTAATATATATATCATTAACTTAATAGTTTGAATAAAATAATATAAAAGAAATATTATAATATTCTAACCAAATAAAATATTAATATGTTATAAATTGTAATATAGTAGAATTTATATATAAGACTATATATAATAATTTACATGTAAGACTATTTTTAATATAGAAAAAAATAAAGGATAACAACATACAAACAATACTTTCCGTTCAAAAAGGATAACAATAATTTTAATATAGAAGATTAAAGGATAAAAGGAATTAAAACTCAGCCTACTTCAAATTCAATCAAATCTTCAACAATTTCAACCCCGCGAAAAACGATTTGCCCACAAAACAAATCAACATGAGAAGCGGCAATGTTGCGCACACCTCAAATATCAAGCAATCTCATTCTTATACATGATCACTCAGAAGCAACTATCGTGAAACAGCCACCCCTGCTTTCTAATTCTACGCCTATTCTCATACTCAATCAGGTATGATTTCTTTTTGATGTTCAATTTATATGCATACAATTCATAAATTTGAACATTTAGCTTTACAATTTTATATGCACATAACATGTTCGATGAAGTGCCTAAGAGATCTACAAGTTTAGTCCATCTATTTGTTCAATGGATTATTAGTTTCATATGAGTTTATTTCATATGTAGTTTATGTCAGAATGGTTTTCACAAGAACAAGGACCGGAGAGGATTCAACTGCATATGAAAATGGGTTGAAAAAGCAGCGCACAACACGGAAACAAAAGGGTAACAACCTTATTGCTACACATAATTGTGACACCCGGCAAATTCAGGTGATTTTGTGGACGAACACGAACAATTATTTATTCGAACATACATGCATTAATACATCTAATAAGAATCTTAGATGGGTCACCGAGTCCACGAACAATCACACACGAGTTGAGTCGGTCCTAATCGTTGGTGACTAAATTATTAAAATGCTATCGAATGAACACAATGTGCATAGTTTATAACTCAATGATTTAAGGTGTACATGCGTGTTGATCGATTTTACATGATTATTATGTGATGCTAGAACTACATGAACCGAGCACTTATGTATACGTCGAGCCTATATCAAACCATGCTTGTATATTAAATATTGGTTAGGAGAATGAAGGGACCTTAAACGGAAACTTAGTGTACTTGAGGGAGGGGTACGTAACATCTCCATCGAGATTATTGATTTAGATAAAGCTTAGAATTAAGATAAATTCCCACAACCAATTCCCCGAAATCACAGCCACCTCCTCTTTTATTTACCCCATTAACCGGCCACTCTTTTCCCCCTCTCCCTCAGATATTACGCAGCCCCTCTCCACCTTCTCTTCTCGCTTCCGAACTCAGCCTAATCCTAACCCTCTTGCTCGATTTCTGGAGTTACCAAGGCTGTACTACAGCCCTTGTACAATCGCAGCAGCCTAGGAGGTCATCACGGGCAAGCAACTCGAAGGTAATCGTCTTCCGGTTTTAGTACTTTCATGTCGATAACTTGCGGGTTTTAGCCTCTGATCTTGTGTGCTATTGAGATATTTATTTGCTTCGGGGGCTGGGGCTTGTGAATGAGTGTATATGTCGATGCCTTACTGATTTTTTTTAGTCACGCATGTATGTAATCTATGCTACTCGAAACATATACGTACGTAGTTCTCGATTCCGTATATTTACATCCTAGAGCCAATGCATGATTACAATATTCTATGGTGAAAACTAATGATTATAAATTGATTTCGAGTGTAGAATCATATTAATAATCGATCGGAAAACTTAGGATGTTAAGCTGGATGTTCTGGTTCGTAAATGGGTTTTGGTAGGGAGAAGATGACATAGAATTGGATGGGTTAAATAAAATACAAACTGGGTTTTAACCAAATGAAAAACTGGCTTAGTGGCAGTGGCTCGTATCGTGAATGGAGGGTCGTGGGTTCTACCCCTGGTGTCCCCTGTTTTTTTTAAACTTAATTTTGTTACCATGAAAATAGTACCTGAACATTACTGGTTAAATATTATGCAATCTGGATACAAACAGTAAACCAGAAACTTGCCTAGTGGTTGATGCCTTGTGTTGCGACTAGGTTGACCCAGGTTCGAAGCATACATACTACAACTTTATTTTTTTTAGTTTTGTTTCATTAGCAAGGAGATAACACCAGAATTTATGTGCTTAAATATGAGTGAAACTGGATAATTAACAAAAATCGGGAATTGGCCTGGTGGTAAGGGTACTGGATGGTGACTGGAAGGTCGCTGGTTCAAAACCAGCGCCTGATAGTTTAATTGTTTCCTTTCTTGTTATTAGCCTAGACAGTATCATCATCGTCCGTGTTTGGCGATGGTGGAAGGCATTACAAACACAAACAGTCACGCTTCGGTTGCGAACCACATAGTGATAGCGTTATTGGCCTTGCTAGCTACAATTACAATTATGTTTACCATGGTACAAACATTACGAACATCTTTACAAACATCTATTTTTTTTCTTTTTCTTGCATTGACGTTTATGAACTCACCAGCCTTGCGCTGACCCACATAGCATGTCTTTCGCAGGCCATTGAGGTACGAGCACGCTAGGATGCATATCACATGACAGTTTAAACATATTGACTTGCATTCCAACTTTTACGTTTGGATTTATTTATTTTCTTTTTGTGTTGGTTTGAGGGCGCGTGTTTTGCGCAACACTTTCATTTACCTTTTACGCTTCCGCATTTCTTAAACTATTTTGGTGTGTTTGCATGGTTTGGTATGACTAATGACTCGGATCCTGGTTTGTCACACGCCTGGCGGTATAAACCCCGCACATGGAAATTTGAGGTTGTGACAGATTGGTATCAGAGCCATTGGTTATATGAACCCGGTCTTGCATGTAGGCCAACTAGAGCCTCAGAGTTGCATTAGTCATACACGAGAGCACGCACTTGGTTTAGTTACATGTCAACATTTCATTCATTATGAAAATTATAATATACCTATATGAATATATATATATGTTACATACAGACATGGTTGGTTCATCATCCACTCCTTCCTCTACCCCTTCGACAAGAAACAATGGTTCCGCACCTGATAACTGGGCCTGGTATCCTTTCGTAGTGAACCTGATGATCCGCAATGAAGGAGTGCCTCCACTTTCCTAGGAGCCAAACGCACGCATGTGGCCATGGACCCTGTCGCTAATACTCTATCCCTTGGAACGAGTCGTTGCATCCCTTGTGTCTAAATGGGGGAAAACA
The DNA here is from genome assembly GCA_039602395.1 of Deinandra increscens subsp. villosa. Classification (NCBI taxonomy): domain Eukaryota; kingdom Viridiplantae; phylum Streptophyta; class Magnoliopsida; order Asterales; family Asteraceae; genus Deinandra; species Deinandra increscens. Next base: position 45,877,016 of record JBCNJP010000006.1, read on the forward strand.
ACTCAGCAGTGTCAGAAAATGGATGCCTCAATCGAAGAGCTAAAAAGGGAGAACAGGGAAATGCGTGGGAGATTACGCGTTCAGGATGAGAGGTTGCTGAAACAAGAGCGTTGTAGTAAGAAACTAAAGGAGAATGTGAGATTGACTGACGAGGGACGTGGAAGGTTGTTGGTACAATTTGAAGAACTACGAAAAGACCTTCGAGACCTTACACACGAGTTTCATACTGAAAGAGATGAATCCAAGCTCAGAGAGGAAGATTTAGAACAACTCCGAGACAGAATGGCAAATCTGGAATTAATGTTGTTGGCCCAACAGAGTGTTATAGAACCTGCACAAGCAAAGCCTGTAGAAGAACTCGAGCCCGAAGAGGAACTCGAGCCTGATGAAGAAATTGAGCCCGAAGAAGAAATTGAGCCCAAAGAGGAGATAGAACCTCAGGAGGAAGAGGAACCTACAGACGACGACCATTCGGATATCTCCTCTGTTGATACTGACGTTTAAATCATGAACCTAGATGGGACGGGTTGTCCCCATTAACTAGTATTTTGAATATTAATTTCTGAATTTTTGGATATTTTTGTGAACTAGGTACAAATTTATTTGAATTGAAATTACCATTTAATTTATTGTGTTGTGTTCAGACGCTGTTAAATTCGTTGTGTTGTGTGTATGTATCTGGGTGATATAATGCATTAAATTCTTTATCTTTGGATATTTGTGATTGAAAGGATAATGTCCGGACGTAGAAGCGGAAACCCTACTAACTTAACTGCGGCTCAAATCAATACATTGGTGAACAACAGGGTCAATGCTGCACTGACAGCCTACCAACAACAGCACCCGGCGCAAAACCAAGGTAAAATTTTACCCCTCTATTAACATACCAACTCATCGTGGATATGATGTAACATGTACGTCTATCTCCATGAATTGCAGGTGCAGGCACTAGCGCGCATAAGCAATTTATGGATGGGAAGCCACCCACATTTACCGGAGAGACTGGCGCAGTGGGGATGCTGCGTTGGGTTGAAAAGACAGAGTCTGTGTTCGCTGTATGCAACTGCCTCCAAGAATACAAGGTGAAGTTCGCTGCTAATACATTGGAGGGCCCGACTCTCACATGGTGGAACCTACAGGTACAGATATTAGGAATGGCTGAAGCTAACGCCATGACTTGGGATGATTTCAAGGCAGCATTAACTGAGGAATACTGCCCAAGAGATGAACTTCAGAAGCTTGAACGAGAACTCCAGGATATGAAGATGCAGGGGTCAGAAATTGAAGCCTACACTCGGCGCCATAATGAACTAGCAAACTTGTGCCCGAACTTGGTACAACTAGCTACAAGCAGATCGAGATTTATCTTGGTGGGTTAGCCCCACAAATCCAGGGAATGGCCGTCTCAAGTAACTCTACTACTATACAACAAGCCATCCGTATGGCCCATAAGTTGACTGAGACAGCTGTGAATCAGGGAATTCTGCCAAAAAGAGGTGCCTCTGCTAATGCATCATAAAACAAAAGGAAATAGGAAAGTAGTGAAGGCATGATCACAACAATCGGGGTAACAATCAAAGTGGTTCAAGCAATCAAGGCAAGTATAATGGGAAGTACCCCAAGTGTAACAAGTGTGGATACCATCACTATGGTCAGTGCGAGAAGTTTCAATGCCGACGTTGTGGGAAAATAGGCCATGCTGCCAAAGATTGCCGCAGAGAAATTCAGACAAACCATCAGCAAAAGGGGTGCTATCACTGTGGAAAAGAAGGCCACATCAAACGAGACTGCCCACAGTTGAGGCAGAATAACAACAATGGTGGTAGTGGTGGTGCTAGGGGTAGAGCATTCACTATTGGCAAGGGAGATGCTAAGAACGACAACAATGTGGTGACCGGTAAGTTTCCTCTAAATAACCGCTTTGCTAATGTTCTTTTTGATTCGGGTGCCGATAAAATTTTTGTTTCAAAAGGCTTTAGTAAACTGTTAGGGATCAAACCAGTAGAATTAGAAACTGCTTATTCCATAGAATTAGCTGATGGAAAAATAGTAAGGGTAACACACATTTACAAGCAATGTAGGATAGAACTATCTGGCCATATTTTTCATATCGACCTTATGCTCACACCTCTCGGAAGTTTTGACGTCATCATTGGCATGGATTGGTTGTCTGACCACAACGCTGAGATCGTATGCAACAACAAAGTCGTCCGTATTCCACTTCCCAACGGGGAAGCCATTTCTGTTCAAGGTGAAAGAAGCGGTACTGTCAAAGGAATTATTTCCTTTATGAAAGCGCAGAAATGTCTGAGAAAGAAAAATTGCACGACATTCTTGGCACTAGTAACTGACAGTGCTCGGGAAGAGAGGAAGGTAGAAGACATTCCTGTAGTACACGATTTCCCTGACGTTTTTCCGGAGGACTTGCCTATCGTCAAGTCGAGTTTGAAATCTCACTCGCCACCGGTGCAGCGCCAATTGCTCGTGCTCCCTACAGATTAGCCCCACCTGAGCTGAAAGAATTATCTACGCAATTGCAGGAACTCCTAGATAAAGGCTTCATTCGACCTAGCACATCTCCATGGGGAGCCCCTGTCCTCTCTGTGAAGAAGAAAGACGGGACGTTCCGCATGTGCATAGATTATCGAGAACGAAACAAGGTCACTATCAAGAACCGCTACCCCTTGCCTCGCATAGATGACCTATTCGATCAACTTAAAGGGTCGAGCTATTGCTCAAAGATGGATTTAAGGTCCGGCTACCATCAACTGCGTGTGAAGGAGGAAGACATTTCCAAGACGGCATTTCGCACAAGGTACGGTCACTTTGAATTTCTGGTCATGCCATTTGGGCTAACTAACGCACCCGCCGTATTTATGGATCTCATGAATGGGGTGTGTAAACCGTACCTGGACAAGTTTTTTTGGGTAAAGGGTTACCCCGGTGATTCTGTATATATACCGCCAAAAAAGAAAAAGTAGTAAGGAGAGACCTTACTAGTTCATACTAGGGACAGGCCCCTAAGTATGTAGAAACCAAACAAAAACCAGAAACACAACCAAAAACAACCACCTAGAACAAAACAACTAGGAAAGCACAAAACCGTATGTCTACGTCATGGCAACTTGACTATCAAGCACTCCAATCTTCCACATGTTCAACAACTGCTCCACCCTAGGTGTTTTCTTTATCTTGAAACCAAGCAACCTGTTACGGACAGTGTCAAGGATCAAATTAGCAACAATATCCGGAGGGCGAGTTTGGTTCTTGAATATCCTATTGTTCCGCTCTTGCCAGATGTAGTAGGCCGCAGCCTGAACAACAAGCTTATCGATAATCAACCGAAGAGACAAAGCCTTCACCTCCAAAGCCTTGGCTACATCAGCCCACGACACACAACCATGAGCCAGGCTAGTTCAAACCACAGCAATCTTCCAAACCTAGGAAGAAAAAGAACACTATAAAAAGAGATGGTCACGGGAGTCATATCAGCTATAACACAGGAGACAACACATCATGTTCATGTTTTTCCGTCTCGAGAAGTCCCACGACACAATCTTATCTTGAGTAAGTAAACGATCATGCATGATTAAGCACGTAATGAAAGCATGGTGGGGGACGCATTTGGCAAACCAAACAAAATGAACCCACGGAACCACATCACCACGTTGACGAATGGAGTCCCAAACAAACGACGACGAATACTCCAACAACCTGTCCTCAGATCTCCATTTCAAACTGTCCTCAACATCCGACCGAATGCTAACGGAAAGAGACTCATTAAGCACCGGAAATAAGTCAAGCCAAGCAATCGGCCAACGGAAACCATTCTGATCCGCCACATCCTTAACAGCATCAAAGATAGTAAAACCAGCAAAGAAGATCTGACGAGGAGAAATATAACGACAAAGAGGACCCGATGGGGTCCACTTATCAAACCAAATAGACGTACGTCTCCCATTCCCAATCTTAGACCAAACAAACCTACGAATGATAGGACGAATGGCCAAAATCTTCCGCCAGCTCCAACACGAATTAGACGAGATAAGGCACTCCCAAAAACTCCGATTTCTAATACGGTACGCATACACCCAGTCAACCCATAAAGAACTCCGTTTAGAAAGAATACTCTAGACATGAAACGCCATTAGGGCCTTATTCATATCAGTAACCTTTCTAATCCCAAGACCCCCCTCATGTTTAGGGAGACACACCTGCTTCCAAGCCACCTTAGCCATCCCTTTTTTAAAAGTACCCTGGCACCAAAGAAAATCACGCATTCTCTTCTCAATGGAACGAACAATACTAGCAGGGAGAAT
>JBCNJP010000006.1:45881834-45927540 GCA_039602395.1 Deinandra increscens subsp. villosa
TGTGACAAATAAGCCCAAACCAAATCCGTTAAGCCTAAAAATTTCACCAATCACTCGTAACGACGACCCGAGTGTTTTCCCGAACTCGGATACCCGACCCGCGGCCCAGATTGTATTGGGCCATAACCGGCCCAATCCCCTTTCTTTCTTTTCTCCTTCGCGGCCCGCATCACGACCCGACCCAACCCCTTTGCGGCCTAACCCGATCCCAAAAAGGGCTTCGGCCCAATGCCCCATTGCAACTCGAATGGGCTTCGGCCCATTCTCCCTCCTTCTTGCGATTGGGCTTCGGCCCAACTATAAACAAATTTAATTGTTTGTTTAAAGCCCACATGATTAACAAAGTTTTATAAAACTTAACCAAATATTTAACCACTAGTATTTTTATAAAACTTGGACCAACAATGTTTATAAAAATAAAAATCACCATTCAATTGGATAAAATATATTGGGATTATATTTTAAAAAGTTATGATTTTTATAAACTCCTAACACCCCTTTATTTTATAAAAGCTCCTAGACTTTTTATAAAACTTATAAAAACTAACCAAAGAGTGGGGATTAATATGGAGATGACAACACATAATTGTCCAATGGTTAACAAGTGATTAGGGGCTATAAAAAGGAGATTAGGGGAGCACTTGGTCTCCTTGCACCCAACCAAGCAACACTCACTCCTCTCTCTCTCTCCCTCTTTGTTCGGCCGGACCACCCCCCCCACCGCCGGGCTGCCGCCACTGCCCCGCCACACCGCCGCCGCACCACCTGCCGGAAGCCGCCGGACCGCCGCCACCCGCCACCACCTTTTCTTCTTGCTTTCTTGAGCTCACTTTGTGAGTCTCCTACACCATTTTCTCCTTGTTTCTATCATGTTATTACCCAAGAACAACCATTCAAGTCTTGACAACTAAAAACCACTAACACTTATGATTTAATCCTTTAATCTTGGAATGCTTGCTTGCAACAACTAACACAACTCCCTTCTTAATCTCCATTTCTTTCAAAGATCTAAGATGGTGAAACACTTAGTGAAACCTTATGGCTAGTAGCTTAAGTGCACCTAGATCTAAAGAAATCCAAGGATTTCTTGGTTAGTTGTTTGCAAATCCAAGCCTCTTCATAATTAATAAAATGTGAATGTATATTGAGTTAATCATCAAAGTCTCTCTTCTTAACCTCCATTCTTCTTATGATCTTTAAACATTCTCATGGTGTTCTAGGAACTTAAAGTAGCCAAGAGAATGGGGTGAAACACTTGGAGAAATCTAAGGAAAGTATTCAAATGCACCCAAGGTTATCATGATTACTCATATACAATTTACATAACCTTAAGTTAAAAAGACTAAATAATGTTACTTGTTATTAATTGCTTTTGGTCCTAACACAAGTATTTGTGTTAGTAGATTTACATTTTATTGTCCTAACATTTTTATGTTAGTAGATTGCAATTAAATATATATTTGGTCCCAACACATATATGTTGGTTGATTATTATTACTTCATAATGCTTAGTAAAAATGTTAACTAACTATATATAAACCATGTTATATTATGTTAACTTATTACATGAAATGATAATAAACAAATATATAAGCTAAGAATCATGGACTTATTTAAATAAAAGTTACATATGTAACCTATGACTAAAACAAAAAGAATATACTTCTTAAAATAAGTCAAGTAACATATTTAATGTGTTACTAATGATTAAATGATTGGACAAAAAGAATAAAAATAAATGCTAGATTTGATAAGAATAATATTTATGTCAAATGATTAATTTGACATAAATACTTGGATTTATTACAAGTTTTAACCTTTCTTGAAACTTGCTAGAAATGGACATTTTTGTAAAAAGCCACACTTGAAAATAAATGTTTTCATAAAAGATTTTTATAAAAATAAACCAAGACAAATCATTGGTTTAAAAATAGTTACAAGGACTTTTAATGTTACTTTGATAAAAACAAAGTATCCAAAAATGAACCAACGTTCGTTGGAGATTTTAAATAAAAGTCAAGTTTTATAAACCAAATGTTATAAATCCAAGCGTCGTCATAAATTTTCTTATCAACATTTTTCTATTAAAATATTTCATGAACTTGAAATATTAACTTACCTTTGAAAATGATTAAACGTTTAAAACCTTAAATGATTTTCCTTAAAGATGTATGTTTTATAAAATAAAACAAACGTTAATAATTATTTTGACAAATAATTATTTACAGGGAACCTAAACTTTGTTTTATTCACCTAATAATTGTTAATCGTAATTATTTAAGATAATTATAACTTGCAAGATTAACAAATCGAACGAGTAATTATTTAATTAAAAATAATTATTCGAACTCACGAAAATAATAATAAACATTATTATTTCTATTTCTCGATATTCAGGACTTGATTGAATTATTGAAAATACTTATTTGTTTATATTTATTGGACATAAGTATAAATAACCATAAATGTATTTAATAAATAAATACAAGTTAACGAGTTTTCAATAATACAAACGGACTTAAATCGTCAAGACTTGACCGGTATCACTTGGGTGACGTATGTTACTCAAATGATCATAGACCTTATGCATATGTCATTTAATTATTTAGGACGTTACGTGCTACCGTCCTTCGCTGCTTACTTTCCGATTATCTGCTGAATCTGTGAGTTTCACGGCCCCTTTTCCTTTTAACTGTTTTATACTTGGGGGAGAAATCATGAAAACTGATTAAATGCTTTTTACTTAATATTATGGTTTACTTGTTAGCCGTATGACTACTTGTTCTCTTACTGATTGCCCAACTTGGTACATTATCGTTATAAACGTTTGTAAAACCGAAAATCCCATCATTAATTGATTTCAATTAGTTCTGTACGAAACGATAGCTAGTGAATAGATCTATTTGGGTTGACAACCCTACCCTAACTGGTAGCTCCAGTTCTGACTCCGGATTGTCTGGGGGTACACGTCAGTTATTCTGCACTGTTTAACATCTCTGGGCAAGAGATGCCGGGTGGGTAAACCGTTAGTATTTGAAATCAAGGTTCAGGTGAGATCATACAACAACAACAATAAACCCTGATAATATTTAAGTATACCGAAACTGTTTTACAACTGTTTACAACTGTTTAACTATCGAGTCCTAAACCTGTGAACCTCACCAACTTTATGTTGACCCGTTTTATATTCATGATTTCTTAGGTAATTGACAAGACTTTCTGAAGACATGCAAATGGAGCTTACAAATGCTATCGGACCTGTCCTTGGAGTCATAGTCCCGACTATCCAGCTTAACCATTTCATGCTTTTAATAATCGTTTAAGACTTATGTTTTCAAAATATGTAAGACATTAATGTTTCCACTACTCTTTCCGCTGCAATGAAACGAATTAATGTTTTATGAAGTTTTTAAATTATTAGAAGTGTTCTATGTATCCTCGACTAGGATTCCATTCTCGCTCACACCCGATTCCGTTGACCCGGGGTGTGACAAAGCATGAGGGGGGTCTTGGGATTAGAAAGGTTACTGATATGAATAAGGCTCTAATGGCGTTCCATGTCTGGAGAATTATTTCTAAACGAAGTTCTTTATGGGTTGACTGGGTGTATGCGTATCTTATCAGAAACCGGAGTTTTTGGGAGTGCCTTATCCCATCTAATTCGTGTTGGAGCTGGCAGAAGATATTGGCCATTCATCCTATCATTCGTAGGTTTGTTTGGTCTGAGATTGGGAATGGGAGACGTACGTCTATTTGGTTTGATAAGTGGACCCCGTCGGGTCCTCTTTGTCGTTATATTTCTCCTCGTCAGATCTTCTCTGCTGGTTTTACTATCTTTGATGTTGTTAAGGATGTGGCCGATCAGAACGGTTTCCGTTGGCCGATTGCTTGGCTTGACTTATTTCTGGTGCTTAATGAGTCTCTTTCCGTTAGCATTCGGCCGGACGTTGAGGACAGTTTGAAATGGAGATCAGAGGACAAGTTGTTGGAGTATTCGTCGTCGTTTGTTTGGGACTCCATACGTTAACGTGGTGATGTGGTTTCGTGGGTCCATTTTGTTTGGTTTGCCAAATGCGTCCCCCGTCATGCTTTCATTACGTGGTTAATCATGCATGATCGTTTACTTACTCAAGATAAGATTGTCTCGTGGGACTTCTCGAGACGGAAAAACATGAACATGCTATGTTGTCTCCTGTGTTATAGCTGCTATGATTCCCGTGACCATCTCTTTTTTTAGTGTTCTTTTTCTTCCCAGGTTTGGAAGATTGTTGTGTTTCGAACTAGCCTGGCTCATGGTTACGTGTCGTGGGCTGATATAGCCAAGGCTTTGGAGGTGAAGGCTTCGTCTCTTCGGTTGGTTATCGATAAGCTTGTTGTTCAGGCTGCGGCCTACTACATTTGGCAAGAGAGGAACAATAGGATATTCAAGAACCAAACTCGCCCTCAAGATATTGTTGCTGATTTGATCCTTGACACTGTCCGTAACAGGTTGCTTGGTTTCAAGATAAAGAAAACACCTAGGGTGGAGCAGTTGTTGAAAATGTGGAAGATTGGAGTGCTTGATAGTCAAGTTGCCATGACGTAGACATATGGTTTTGTGCTTTCCTAGTTGTTTTGTTCTAGGTGGTTGCTTTTGGTTGTGTTTCTGGTTTTTGTTTTGTTTCTACATACTTAGGGGCCTGTCCCTAGTATGAACTAGTAAGGTCTGTCCTTGCTACTTGTTCTTTTTTGGCGGTATATATATATACAGAATCACCGGGGTAACCCTTTACCCCAAAAAAAAAACCCATCATATATTCAATTCTAACTACTAATATCATAACAAAATAAACATATAAAATATTGTTCTTAATTTGTTCATAAATTAATAATCGGGATCACTGCAATATTCGGATATGTATCCTGAACTTGCATCGTTATCATCATCATCACATCCTTCTTCAATCCGACCACTGTTTGCAGGATCTTGAACCCAATCGGCCACCATATCATTCACCTTTTGTTGAATGTCATTCCCGGAATCATTCCCATCTTTGTTAATTAGGGGAATTTCACTCAATTTTTTTAGAAAGTTCATATCATAAGATCCCACAATTTCACTCACAGAAAAAATTTTACTCTCTTCTGTGTTCATGTATTTCACTTCAATCTGGTTAGTAGAACTTAAATACTCCCAAGATTGGACAATTTCATCTTCATCTTCTTCATCTTCTTCATCATCTTCATCTTCTTCGTCTTCTTCGGATACAAATTCATTGAATTTTGTATCAATGACATAGAATAATTTCGTTGCATCAACAGAGTAGGCAAAACAATCAGGAATCTTCTACGCATGGAGTTGGCTCAGGATGTTCTCATCGATGTTTTTAATAACAGATTTGTGGGACTTGAAGGATCTTCTTCTCCTGTTACTGTAAACCAAAAAAGTACGATTATTCTTCAGATACTAGTAATTATGGGAGCGTTGATTATCGGCCATTTGATACCAGAATTGGTGTAGAGAATTTGAGATCAAGAAACGGATGGCGGTAAGGGAAAGTAACAATGATGATGATATATAGGGTAGCAGATTTGAACACGCTCGAATTGGTGTAATTGAAAAAAGCGCGTTGTGTTAGAGGGAAACAAATCGTCTCTTTTTTGCCATGTGTTTAATATTTTACCGTGACCATAAATAGATTCTTGTCACTCACAACCTACCATTAAGTCACGGTTAATATATGTGGCCATAAGTAATAGATTTTTGTCACTCACAACCTACTATTTAGTCACACAACCTAATAACAGTGGCCATATGTACTAGCTTTTAGCCACATAACTAATTAAAAACAGTGGCCATTGCTCACATTTAGCCACGCATAATATATACTTAATAGTTTTGTTTTTTTTTTTCAATTTACAAAGTAATAAAATCTACTCTTCCGTCACACAATCTTATTTAAGCGTGGCCATACATTCCTTTTTGGTCACACGAATAAAAAATCATAAAAATTCCGTGGCCGTTTGGTGCATTTCGCCACTCTTTTTTAAGTGTGACAAATAAGTGCCACATGTTTTTTGTAAAACAGTGGCTAAAACTACTGCACCTGATTGTTCTTATCACATAAACAAAAAAATTCGTGGCTAAAAGGGTCCAAAGGGGCTATACCTTTGGTCACGTTTTTTTCAAAACAGTGGCTATGCGTTAAAAAAACCGTAGCCAAAGCCACTTTTTGATGTAGTGTGCATTTTCTATGAAACAACTGGTCAAAATATATGATTTCCAAGCTTGACGCCAGTGAGCCCTCGATCCCTTGTTAGTCCTGATGAAATTCAAGCAAGCGTGCACTCCTGCTTAAATGTCATACCCAATCTTAAATTATACTAAAATATCCAACAAACCTCCCCCATTTTAGTGTAATCATAGATTAACTAACTTGTTCACAACAATAAAACAAACTAATGCATAAATGAAATGTCGCGACGATTGAATTTCATATTAGTATATTACACATTCCAAATATTCGAAAACCAGGGTGTCTCGAAAGAATTGAATCCTGTAATATTCATATTGAATATATGAAGATAATATACACATTAGTTTACATACATAAATCTAACTTGACACTATATTTTACTAGCATGTGTCCCTATCCTTCATAAGCATATCAAAGCCAAGTCCCAGCTTCTTGAAGCAGCTAAACTTCATGCTCATATAGGTAGTTCTTTTATTCTTGCCTCTGCATATGTAATTTTGCAAAGGAACTATTAAGAAGATGTACTTCAATCCTCCTCAACTTGCAAATCTGAACACATACCCTTGGGATGATACTACTAATGTGTTCCAATCTCTAGATGTTAAGCTTTCCACATTGAATTCAGTACCTAACGTCATATTAGGTGGGAATTGGGTATCTTAACATGAGAGATTTTAGGTGGACTTTAAAACCATACCTTTAGCTGATTTGTTCACGAGATCTCTTCTTAACCCTTTGGTTAGATGAGCAGCTACATTTAGCTTAAATTTTACAAACTCAATAGATATCACACAATTCATGATTAGTTCTCTTAATCATACTATGTCTAACACCTAAGTATCTAGACTTCTCATAGTTCATTTGACTATGAGCCTTGGCCAAGGTAAATGAAATCACATTTGATAGAAATATGTGATATCGCTATTGACCACAATGGAATCTCACATATTAAATTTCTGAGCCATTCAGCTTCTTTACCAGCTATTTCTGAGTCTACAAATTCAAATTCCATTGTTAAACTCTTGATGCAAGCCTACTTCTTAGAAGCATAGGATATTGCTTCTCCACCAAGAAGGCATACCCACCCACTTGTCAAAGAATAACCGTCCATATTGGTTAACCAACTCACATCAAAATTCCTTTTTAAAACTGAAAGAAAACATGAGTAACACAAACCATAACCCATGGTTCCTCTCAAAGTACTAAAAAAGTCTATTCACTTCTTGTTAGTGTTGAGCACTAGGATTACTAGTCAACATGCTCAACTTAATTACATCATAAGTTACGTTAAGCCTTATGTTAATCATAGCAAACCTCAAGAATCCAATAACCTTGAACTACTCTAACTATGAAGCTGGCTCACCCTTAATTAAGCATAAAGCTAATACTAGGATCTATGGGAAGACTAACAAAAGAACAATTAAAATGAATGAACTTCTTTAAGATATTGTCAATGTAATGAGACCGAGTCATAGTCTTACCACCATCACTCCTTTTAATCCTTATTCTAAGGATCACTTCTGCCTCCCCCATATCATTCATATTAGAGTTATATAATAATGATTTAGGTGAGAATTGCTCTTCGTCAGTACCAAAATTAGATTCACTATATGTTATTTTTTTTGGGGGTAAAGGGTTACCCCGGTGATTTTTGTATATATATACAAAAAAGGAAGCACATTTAGCAGAGGAAAAGACCCTCACTAGTTCACACTTAGGACATGCCCCAAGAGTGGAAAACAAGAAACAAACAAAGCCAAAGCAAACAACCAGAAAAAAACCACCTAAAACAACATAACTAGGGAGAGAAGAAACACACAAAAGCTACGTTGCAGCCAAGGAATCACGTAAAGCACTTCCAATACCCCAATCATCCAGGATCTGAATAACTCTAGAGGACATCTTGAGCCTTAGAGAAAGCAACCTGTTCCGGACAACATCAATAATAAGGGAAGATAGCACATCAGGAGGACGAGCATGGTTGTTGAATATCCTATTGTTCCTCTCCTGCCAGATATGATAAGCAGTAGCCTGGACCACCAGCTTGTCAACGATAACAGCAGCAGACTTCAAAGGTTTATTCATTAAGTAAGAGTATATCACCATCCAGGACGGAGCCATACTCTTCAAGGTGGTTTTAGACCGAACCAGCCCCCAGACCTGTGAGGAGTAGAAACACTCGAAAAAAAGGTGAGCATGAGAGTCAAAATTCTTGTAACAGAGAAGACAACACATCATGTTCATATTCTTCCTTCTAGCAATATCCCACTGGAGAATCTTGTCTTGAGTCAAAAGCCTCTCCCGCATAATTAACCAAGCCAAAAACGCATGACGAGGGATGCATTGAGCAAACCACACCACATGAGTCCAAGGAACCTGAACTCTAGCCAAGCGAACCAAGTGCCAAACAAGGCTTGACGAAAAATCATGCAAACCGCCATTAAATCTCCATTTGAAAGAATCAGCAACAGTGGTCAGCACACAAGTAGAACCAACCTCATTTACACACAGGAAACAAGTCATACCACTTATCATACCAAGCTGAAAATATAGTACGATGAGAGATAAACATACTACGATGAGAGAATATAGTACGATGAGAGATAAACATACTTAATGGACCAGATTCAGTCCACTTATCATACCAAGCTGACGTACTATTCCCATTGCCCACCACACTCCAGATAAATGGGCGAATAACAGGCCTAAGAGCCATAATCTTCCGCCAGCTCCAACAGCAAACCGAAGGGCACCTGTATTCCCAGAAGTTATGATTTTTAATTCGATAGGAGTAAACCCAAGCCACCCAAAGAGAGTCCCTTTTCGTGACAAGACTCCAAATATGGGAAGCCATAAGTGCTTTGTTCATATCACCAATTCGCCTAATGCCAAGACCCCCTTCTGATTTGGGAACACACACTTGGTCCCAAGCAACCTTAGCCATACCCTTCTTATACACCCCTTGGTTCCAAAGGAAGTCGCTCACCTTCTTCTTCAGAGTAGTAATGATTCTAGCAGGTAAAATGAAAACAGAAGCCCAATAAATATGAAGCGATGAAAGCACAAATATGATTAGTTGGACTCTCCCAGCAAAAGAGAGGAATCGGTTTTTCCAACTTAAAATCTAATTCTCTAACCGCTCCACCAGACCCATACAATCCTTCGAGAGCAAACGAAAAGATATCAGGGGAACTCCAAGGTATCTAACCGGCAAAGAGCCCTCAACCATTTGCATAATTAAGAGGATGTCCTCCTTAACCTGGGGATCCACGTTACAAAAAAAGGCCATACTTTTCTGTGGGCTAGGAACCAGACCCGACATTCTCGAGAAACTTCTCAAAACACGGTAGATGCACATCGCTGAGTACACATCCCCAAGGGAAAAAAATAAAAAGATCGTCAGCAAAACAAATATTGATAATTTTCAGCCTCTCACATCTATAATGAAACTTGAAGGAACTGTCGAGAGTAACAACACGCTGAAAATTAAGGGTAAGCATCTCCATAACCAGCGTGAATAAGTAAGGAGAAAGAGGGTCACCCTGACGAAGACCCCTTTTACCTGTAAAATAACCATGGATATCACCATTAACACAAATAGAATAAGACGGCGTTGTAACACATGTCATTATCCACTGCACTATCCTCGGATGAAAACCAAACCCAGCCAAAACTGATTCAAGGAACCTCCAATCAATTGTATCATACGCTTTCTGGATATCAATCTTGAATGCAGCATGCGGAGGATCTCTATTGCTATGATAATTGTGCATGAGCTCCTGGGTGAGTAAAATATTGTCAGATATCCTCCGACCCGAGATAAATGCTGACTGATTAACGTCAACAATACTATCAAGAGCTAACTTTAACCGGTCAACCACAATTTTGCTTATGCACTTATATACAACATTGCAGCACGAAATATGTCTATAGTCAGTAATATACGCAGGAGTGGAGACCTTCGGGAGAAGGGCAATGATAGTATGATTTATTTCCTTAAGGAGCTTCCCTGTACTAAAGAAATCCCGAACAGCAAGGCAAATATCCTTCCCAACAATAGGCCAAGCCTTTTTAAAGAAAGCAACGGTAAAACCATCTGGGCCGGGAGCTTTGTTATCACTCATGGCAAAGATAGTCTTCTTAACCTCCTCATCAAAGACAGGCCGAATCATATGAGAAGCCACATTAGGGGCCACCTGACGCTGAAATAAACCAGGATCTACATTTAGATCCGTTCCACCAACACAACCCAAGAACTCCGTATAATAATCCACAAACGCAGTGGGCACATCAGCCCCCGTAAACGTAGCCCCGGTTTTATCAGAGATCACATCAATGCGGCTACGATGAACACGACTCTTCAAAGACGCATGAAAATAGGCAGTATTCGAGTCCCCCGTGGCTAACCAATGAACCTTAGATTTCTGCTTCAAAAACGACTCTTCATCCAAGGAAGCCACCTGTAAATCTCTAAGACACTTTACCTCCTCATCCCGAAGCCGCTGATCAAAAGGATTTTATCAAGGGCAACCTGAACATCATCAAGTTTTGACCGAAACTCCACCACTTTCTTATGAAGATTACCCTACTCAAATAAAATTTTTGCAAGGGAGATTTAAGGTGTTTAAGCTTTTTTGTCACCTGGAATTGCGGAACACCCTCCACGTGAGACTCCCAAATCGATCTCCCCATATCAAGAAAACCCGGTTTAGTCGCCAGGAAATTAGCGAACTTAAAAGGCTTCGATTAATTCTGACACCTTATTTACACACAAAACCGTCAAACCAAACGTTTAATATTTCAGTAATGTGTAAAATATTATTCGTTGCATCCATCATTAAAATAATTATGTTATATAATTATTTAGCGTAATCGGTTAACATTTTAATAAATCATATCGAACCATTGTGTCTCTAATTTATCATCAATCATCGTTCGCGATCAAACCATTCTAATCAAGACTCCTAACCATTTTCACTCATCGTATCGACCCGTGCCAACCCGATCCGACCTCCTCGAACCCGTCAACTTTGTAGGGGCACCCCATGCAAACCACCACCACCGTCCATTGCAACCACCACCGACCACCGCCACCTCACGGTTGGCACCACCTCTCACCAACTGGCCCCACCACCTCTCTCTCATTACCACCTACCAACAACACCACCCTACCAATCACTTATACCACCCTCCCCCATCACTATTCTATCAACCCAATCACCACCAACACCCCTCAACATCACAAGACCACCCTCACCTCACCCCTTCCCCCGTTGGTCCCTTACCCTCACTCTCTTTTAAACCGGTCGAACCAAGGGCTTGAACCCGAGCTCCCTTCTTTTGATCCCGATCGCGACACACTCAAACAACACACACTCTTTTCTCTCTATCTCTCGGTCTCCCTGTCTAGCCCCAACCTAACCAAAAACCCTCTCCCCCCTCTCATAGAAACCAGCCCAACCACCCCCCCCCCCCTCATTTCTTTTGCCACGTAAGGAAAACATGAGAAATCTCTCATTCTATATAAACGAAAACACACACACTTATCATTTTTTCTCCCCGAAACCATATCCATCCTTCTATATCTACCCTCTCTCTAAAACTCACACCATCTAGCAAGGATCAAAGCACAAGGATTACTCAAGGATCACCGAGAAGGAAGGTACACTCCTTTTCCTTCCTTATTTACGGTTTCCATCTAACTACTAGTAAGTTTTCACCAACTTTTTGTCATGAGAAATATACTAGATTCTTTCATAGTGTTCATTTTCATGATCCAATATGACATTCTGGCCCTTCGGGTGGAACCCGAGCCTTAGAAATGTATAAAACTATAAAACCGGCAAATCAGGAGATGCGTATATAGGTGTAGTAAGTCGATTAAGGTATTAGAAGAGTCTACTAGCCTTAAAACACTTCACAAACATCACACACAAGTTGTAGTCTTGAAACATTGGTGATAAACTGAAAACTCGTATGTGTCGTAAAATACGTCCAAACTGATACATGAATTTAGTTACATGATTGTAAATAACTATATGGCATGTTGATACTTTATTTAATAGGGTTTGATGTAATAAAAATGATGGTTAATAAAAAATGGGAGAAAACATTGAAAACCAGTACCAAAAACACGAAAAACGGACAAAACGGGTTGCGGTCAATAAAAGTCAAAAGGCCTGCCGGATGGAGGCTCTAGGTGTATCGCCTACAGCAACCAGTGGCTCCAAGCAATACGATTGGAGGCCAGTTTCCAGCAAAACCCTACTTGTCCCCTGTTTAAACACCATTAGCCACAACCACTTTATTTCAGCAGCTCTAAACGACCCAAAAGGTCATTTTTCTTTGATTTTGTGCTCCTCTATCAAAATCCAACCTTTGTTGTGATTTTCTTTGATGATTCAAGTTCCTTTCATCCTTGTTTCATTCTAGATCATTGGTAAGTGTTTCTTGCTTGATTTCTTGTTATAAAGCTCCAAGCTTTAATCTTTATTTCCAGATTTAGAGTGATATGATGACAATATGATGCTCTTGTGCATAGATCTTGGGTTGTTAATGATAAAGCTTGCATCTTTAAAGCAAAAGTATGATCATTGTGATGTTAATGATGATCCATGCATAGATCTAGGGTTTTTGATGTTGCATGCAAGTAAAGATCCAATTTTTATGCATGATTCTTGTTATGAATGTTTGATAATGCTAGATCTAGTCTTCATATGAAATAAATTTGCTAATTTTATGCGAGATCTATGATAAAAACTTGATTTCGGTAGTCATGCATGCTAGATCTTGAATAAAGGTGCTTGATTTGTGTTAGATCTTGTATAAAGTTGCATGATTCAGGTAAATGGATGCATGAGGAATTATAAAGTTGCAAACTTGATGTTGAAATGCTTGTGGAATAATTTATAGAAATTATGTGTAAATGGACTATTAGGTCAAGATGACATTCATGCATGTGGGTAAGAATTTGTGACATGGATTGAAATGTGTTAACTGATGATCTATGTGACTTACATGAGATGATGATGTGGTTTTATCATGGAACTAGCTTACATGTAGTAAATATATATTTACTGAAAAATAAATAACTATGTAAATTCATGTGTATGATCATGTAATTGCTTGGTTATGTGTTTGCTTTTTATTAGTCAAATTAGTTATGAGTTATACGGGTGTATAAGTCCTAAGTCACCTACCTTGGTGGGAATTACAAGACTTTATACGATTGCCCCGTCAATCATACATCGTATACGCGGGATAATGCAAAAGATAATTGTAGCGTAATTTTATTTATCATGTAGCATTTTATGTGAGAAATACGTGCTAGGACAAATATAGAAAACCTAAATTTGATCACCAATGTGTATTAAAGTCCACTTGTCCGTTGTCTGCACGTTGTCGGGATGGTTAGTTAACACAATCAACAGCCAATGAGCCCTTGTCCTAGTGGTCAAGGGGGAGGTGGTAAGGCTTTGCCTACCTGGAGGTCTTGGGTTCAAACCCAGGCATTGACAGTTATTTGGTGATTTATGAGGTTAGAATAGGAGTTTGTAATAGTTTAGCCGTTCAAAAAAAAAAAAAAAGTTAACACAATCAACACTCACACTATTGTGATATATGGGAAGAGTTTTACCGTCTCCAATGGAAACAAGGTTATTACGACGATGGTTATTACGACGATGAGGGGCACAAAAAACATTTGATAAGGATAAGTAACGAGTGGGGGTGGAGATTTATGTGTGGCCAGTGTGAGATATGGGAAGAGTTTTACCGTCTCCAAGAACAATCTCACGGATTCGTCGTACTCTGATAGGGTGTGCAAGGACGAGCGATCTACGGTTACATGGTGTGAGGCACCGCTATCAAACATCCAAGATTGAGCCCATGTAGTATTGACGATTGGTGGTGTCGGTAAAGTGGGTGTGACTATGATGTTATTGTCACTAAGAAACTTTGATAATCTTCTGCGTTCACTGGTGTCATGCCTCAAAATAGAGCAATAGTTGCAAAACAGATTAGAGCGAGACCCGCGATTGTTCGGTGTGTAGGCACTACCATTTCCCTTAGGTTTAAATTTTTTGGAACCCCCATTGAACGGGGGGTTTGTTGAGCGATACGCACCTGGTGGTTGAGAGTAGGAAGGACTTTGTTGTCGTTGGGTGTTGTTGATAGTTGTGATTATCGTGACAGATGTCTCCGAGGCTTTTAGTGACCTTTCAAAATCAACAAGTGTGTCAAATAAATCATAAAAATAAAGGGGCGTGTGTCTAACCTTGAGGGCTGTTGTAACGTAGTTGTACTCATCTCACAGTTGGCTTAGGACTTGAACTGCAAAATCCTCTTCATCAATGGGGTTTTGAACGAGACCGAGTTCGTCCGCTATTGCTTTCATCTCGTTAAGGAACTCAGAAATAGAGCGATTTGGGATTTTTGGCCAATCGAGACTTGTGAGAGATGATGTGGGAGTGTGAAACGCTTGCATAGCTTGCATTCAAGTGCATCCAAGCTTGCGTTGCTGTTTAGGCAGAGGCAATGAGCGGTTGTACGGTGTCGGAGAGGCTGCCAAGGATGGCCCTAGTGATGATTTGGTCCTGCCGGAGCCAAGGTATGTAGTCCAGGTTGGGTTTCGACGCGTCACGGGCCAGAGTTTTTGTTGGAGGTGGGTCGGTACCCATAATTAACTTATCGAGATCAAGTCCAATGAGGGTAGATAATACTTGCTTTCGCCATACCGGGAAGTTGGCGGATGTAAGCTTGATCGGAAAGTGAGTACTAGTAGTGATTTGGATTATATCACTTGAAGCTATTGATGATTTGGT
Organism: Deinandra increscens subsp. villosa; assembly: GCA_039602395.1. NCBI lineage: Eukaryota > Viridiplantae > Streptophyta > Magnoliopsida > Asterales > Asteraceae > Deinandra > Deinandra increscens. Next base: position 45,896,893 of record JBCNJP010000006.1, read on the forward strand.
TTAGCTTGCAAGGATGTTACGAATGGAACAATAAGGAAAAAGGAACGGGGGGGGGGGGGGGCTCAAAGAGGCATGGAAGGCTCTGATGCGATATTATATTTATGAAAATCTAACTACTATCATTCTCAATTACAACAAGAAGATTACAATGCCTTATATTGGCAGGAGGTACAAGGTAAATGGACCAATTATATGCAAGAAATAAGGGAACTAAATAATGTATCTGACTATTCAGTGGAGCAAGTATTTGAAATTAACTAATGTAATTTTGATCTAAGTATAATCATGTGTAGGTGATTGTGGTTGTTAGATCAGTTGTGATAAACTCTAAAGACTCATCTCATAGGTTTAAAGCGACATAAATAAGGTAACGATGTGCCTAACTTCTTCTATGTACATGTTAGAAAGCTTTATGTACAAGTAAATAATGCATGAAATGACATAAGGATTTAGGATGATATTGGGTGTGACAACCCGTAAGTATCCAATGATAATCCTTAATATAAACTGCTTGTTAACTATTAATTGTGCATAAATTCTAGGTTTGTTAACTTAGATCACGTATTATGCCAACAAATATTAGTCTCGACGTGACCCCACGATAACCGTTCGCCATTAATTATGAAATAATACATATATTATTGGTGGAATTTTAATTATAAGAAAAATAAGAATAATGTTTTTATTTATTCATTCTGTCACCTTATTTACACACAAAACCGTCAAACCAAATGTTTAATATTTCAGTAATGTGTAAAATATTATTCGTTGCATCCATCATTAAAATAATTATGTTAAATAATTATTTATCGTAACCGGTTAACATTTTAATAAATCATATCGAACCATTATGTCTCTAAATTATCATCAATCATCGTTCGTGATCAAACCCTTCTAATCAAGACTCCTAACCATTTTCACTCGTCGTATCCGACCCGTCCCAAACCGATCCGACCTCCTTGAACCCGTCAACTTTTCATGGGCACCCCATGCAAACCACCACCACCGTCCATCGCAACCACCACTGATCGCCGCCACCTCACAGTTGGCACCACCTCTCACCAACTGGCCCCACCACCTCTCTCTCATGACCACCTACCAACAACACCACCCTACCAATCACTTATACCACCCTCCCCCATCACTATTCTATCAAACCAATCACCACCAACGCCCCTCAACACCACAAGACCACCCTCACCTCACACTTTTCCCCCGTTGGTCCCTTACCCTCTCTCCTTCTTAAACTGGTCTAGCCAAGGGCTCGAACCCGAGCTCCCCTTCTTTTGATCCCGATCGCAACACACCCAAACAACACACACTCTTTTCTCTCTATCTATAGGTCTCCCTGTCTAGCCCCAACCTAACCAAACACCCTCTCCCCCCTCTCCTAGAAACCAGCCCAAACACCCCCCCTACCCCTTATTTCTTTTGCCACTTAATGAAAACATGAGAAATATCTCATTCTATCTAAACCAAAACACACATACTTCTCCTCTTTCTCTCTTCGAAACCATCTCCCTCTTTCTCTCTCTACCCTCTATCTAAAACTCACATCATCTAGCAAGGATCAAAGCACAAGGATTACTCAAGGATCAACAAGAAGGAAGGCACACTCCTTTTCCTTCCTCATTTACGGTTTCCATCTAACTACTAGTAAGTTTTCACCAACTTTTCTTCATGATAAATATACTAGATTCTTTCATAGTGTTCATTTGCATGATCCAATATGACATTCTGGTCCTTCGGGTGGAACCCGAGCCTTAGAAATGTATAAAACTATAAAACATGCAAATCGGGAGATGCGTATATAGGTGTAGTATGTCGATTAAGGTATTAGAAGAGTCTACTAGCCTTAAAACACTTCACGAACATCACACACAAGTTGTAGTCTTGAAACATTGGTGATAAACTGAAAACTCGTATCTGTCATAAAATATGTGCAAACTGATACATGAATTTAATTACATGATTTTAAATAACTATATGGCATGTTGATACTTGATTTAATAGGATTTGATGTGATAAAATGATGGTAAATTAAAAATGGGAGAAAACATTGAAAACCAGGACCAAAAACATGAAAAACGGACAAAATGGGTTGCAGTCAACAAAAGTCAAAAGGGCTGCCGGATCGAGGCTCTAGGTGTATCGCCTAGAGCAACCAGTGGCTCCAAGCAATACGCTTGGAGGCCAGTTTCCCGCAAAACCCTACTTTTCCCCTATTTTAAACACCATCAGCCACAACCACTTTATTTCAGTAGCTCTTAACGACCCAAAAGGTCATTTTTCTCTGATCTTGTGCTCCTCCATCAAGATCCAACTTTTGTTGTGATTTTCTTTGAAGATTCAAGTCCCTTTCATCCTTGTTTCATTCTAGATCATCGGTAAGTGTTTCTTGCTTTATTTCTTGTTATAAAGCTCCAAGCTTTAATTTTTATTTCTAGATCTAGAGTGATATGATGACAATATGAAGCTCTTGTGCATAGATCTAGGGTTGTTAATGATAAAGCTTGCGTCTTCAAAGCAAAAGTATGATCATTGTGATGTTGATGATGATCCATGCATAGATTTAGGGTTTTTGATGTTGCATGGAAGTAAAGATCCAATTTTTATGCATGGTTCTTGTTATAGATGCTTGATAATGCTAGATCTAGTCTTGATATGAAATAAATTTGCTAACTTTACACGAGATCTATGATAAAAACTTGATTTCGGTAGTCATGCATGCTAGATCTTGAATAAAGGTGCTTGATTTGTGTTAGATCTTGTATAAAGTTGCATGATTCATGTAAATGGATGCATAAGGAATTATAAAGTTGCAAACTTGATGTTAAAATGCATGTGGAATAATTTATAGAAATTATGTGTAAATGGCCTATTAGGTCAAGATGACATTCATGCATGTGGGTAAGAATTTGTGACATGACTTGAAATGTGTTAACTGATGATCTATGTGACTTACATGAGATGATGTGGTTTTATCATGGAACTAGCTTACATGTAGTAAATATATATTTACCCGAAAATAAATAACTATGTGAATTCATGTGTATGATCATGTAATTGCTTGGTTATGTGTGTGCTTTTTATTAGTCAAATTAGTTATGAGTTATACGGGTGTACAAGTCCTAAGTCACCTACCTTGGTGGGAATGACAAGACTTTATACGATTGCCCCGTCAATCATACAACGTATACGCGGGATAATGCTAAAGATAAATGTAGCGTAATTATATTTATCATGTAGCATGTTATGTGAAGAGTAAATGCTAGGACAAATATAGAAAACTTAAATTTGATCACCAATGTGTATACGAGTCCACTTGTCCGTTGTCTACATGTTGTCGGGATGGTTAGTTAACACAATCAACACTCACACTGTTACGTGTCATAGGTGAAGTCTAGGAGGAATTCACCATCTTTATCCAATGTTTACTATTTGGATACCTATTTGCACCCTAAGGTGAGTTCTTGGCCCCACTTTTAACTTATTATGCTTTTGAGAAGAAGACATGTGGTAACGATTTCTGTTGAGAAAAACTAAACGATTTCTATTGAGAAATACTAAACGATTTCTGTTGAGAAATACTAAACAATTTTTGTTGAGAAATGCTAAACTTTTATTTTATATACTATTTGTAACCCGTAGAAGAAAACATGCCAAGGGAGTCCTTCCATAATTCATGTATCATTAGTATCATGTGATAACGGGAAAATGTGAAACAGATCTGTTAGGTTTGACAAACCTTGCCCTGGCTGGTCGCTCTAGCCCCACCGCCTTCGTGGGTGGAGAAGGGGTATTGTATTGTCCTAACTCGGGTCATGCTCGGTATAGCATGGCAGGAAGGCATAACTTAACTGTCAGGAATGGGGACACGGGGCCTATAGTATTATAAATAACGTGGTCTAGTTAACCTAGGTATATAGAATGCTGATTATCTTTCTCAGGATGTGTGATTCCTGGGTGGGTTACTCATTGAGGGTAACTGGTTAACTTACTGTTTAAATAAATTATATTTATTTACTTGCTTAAACTCCGAGAATTCACCAACGTAGCATTAACACTTTACATGTTTCTTCTCCGGTCCTTAGGAGAAACTAAGGAGCATGTTAGGTATCATTCATGTGGTCACTTGCATGGTTTGTAATGCAAACACCTTTTGTCGCCTTGGGCGAAAAGACATCGTAAACTATTTTATTTGTTGTCGCTTCCGCTACTTTGAACCTAAACTTAATTATGTTATGATGCTTCCACTTTACTTGAAAACTTTAAAACTCTGATAAACTATTTGATACATCAGTATCCAAACATGGATTTAAAATTTTGAGTCGAGCATATAGAATATTCGAAGTGTCTGACGACTCAGATCCTGGTCTAGTTCACACCTCCGTTCGCGGTAATTCGCGGGTGGGTTTTGCGAGGGTGTGACAAATTGGTATAAGAGCTCATCAGTCATAGCGAACTTAGGATTGCATTAGATCCAACTATGGCTAGAGTCATTGGACACATACTTAGACGCACGTATACGCAGTCTGACCATCTTAATACTACATATATATATATATATATATATATATATGAGTATATGTATATATTATATTGACTATCTGCGGTACTGTTATTTCTATATTTATTCTTATCACATCATCGCATCTACCTTCCATAGTGCTTGTTTTAATTAACTGTTTAGTTATTCAGAAACTATCTACTTACTATAATCATGGCATGGAGAAACTCAACATCATCAGAATCGTCAGCACCGGCATCACCCACATGGAGCATAGAGAGATGGCCATTGGGAGAGTCTAGGGCGTCTGCACCAGCTATCTCTGAGAGACAGATGGATACTAGGGACTGGAGGACATACCCTGCTTACGTGGACGATACAGTGAGAGTCCACCGTGTACCTACACCCGCCATCGCTCGCACTACAGCACGAATGAGAGGTACGGTGGCCCTACCTTACGTGACAGAGCGAGCTATAGCGGCACTGTGGCTGACCATTATGCACATCGGGATCGCGTCACTCGTGTAGTAGGAGATATGCGCGATCTTCAGGTTGGAGTAGGTGATGTCGATTACCCACTTAGAGGTGCTATCGCTCAGTGGCGACTAGCAAGGAGCGCCTGGCTAGTCTGACACAACAGCATGAGGACTTACAGATAAGGTTCTCTGTCAGGAGTGCGATGATCGATGCACAGGGAGACATCATTTAGCAGTTACTCTTCCTGGTTTAGCAATTGACTCCTCGGGTTGCAGCAGTGGAGGCAGAGTAGGAGTCACAGTAGGAGCCTGCAGCCGTAGAGCCAGATCCATTCTGAGCACCCATGGACCAGGATGATGCAGAGAATGATGGTTCAGTCATCTCTTGTTGAGGGGATCAGTTGGTTAGCTCGTAGTACGTGTTAGTAGTTAGTATCTATCTTAGACGCTTAGCATTGTATAAATATTGGTAGTATTTATCTATCTTTTGACATGTAAACATTTTGAACTCAATTTAAAATTCAATGAAATTGCGAGTCGGTTGCGATTTTGTTTTATTTAAAGTTGTAGTTAAATTTGTAATGTGTTCTGTATGTCAATTGATACTTGTACTATACTTGAATGGTAAACACCGGGATGTTAATCATTATTGTATGATATGAATAAAGATAATGGCAGGTAGAGGCCGAAGGCATGGAATCAATCTCACTGCAGAAGAGCTCAATATCATTATCGGTCAGAGTGTAGCAGCAAGTTTAACAGCTCACACGCAAGCAACCCCTAGTGTACCGCTAGGATGTTCTTATAAGACGTTCATGGAATGTAAACCGCACCTGTTTAATGGAATGGAATGAGTCGTAGGACTACTTTACTGGATGGGAAAGACATAGTCGGAATTTGAGACATGCAATTGCCAGCTGGATACCTGGTCAAGTATGCTTCGGGAACTCTGGAGGGAATATCTTTAACGTGGTAGAACTCGCAAGTTCAAGTGCTTGGTCTAGTAGCAGCGAACACAATGTCATGGGTAGAGTTTACGAGTCTGTTAATCGAGGAATATTTTCCTCGCATGGAAGTCAAGAAGTTGGAGGTTGAGTTTGCAAACTTGAAGATTGAAGGATCTGAAATTGAGATGTACATATCGCGCCAGAATGAGTTGGCTTTGCTTTGTCCAACCATGGTTGATCCGCCCTATTGCCAAATTGAGCGGTATATTGATGGTTTGGTACCTCAAATTCAGAGTCTGGTAATTTCAAGCAACCCTGGAAACATTCGTAACATTATTCACCTAGCTCATAAGTTAACTGATCAGGTTGTGCAACAAGTAATTTTACCTCAGCGAAAAGCAGTGACTGGTATGGTGGATAAAAAGAGGAAGTGGGAGACCACTGGAAGAAATGGCAGTGGTTCTGGTCAGAGTCAGAATCGCAAAATTGATGGTAACGGTAATGTGAACCAGAATTCTGGAAATTCATCAGGTGGTTACCAGGGGAGACAACCCAAATGCAACAAATGTGGTCAGCATCACTTTCAAAGGAATAGGCTTATCAGGAGGAATAGGCTTCCTGGTATGCTGCTTCCCTTTAGTCACAAACACCCTGCCATAAGTATTTTTGTCATCTTGTGATTTTCCATTCTTACCTGACTTGTCATTCCCCTGATTATTCCTGTTACCAGTTTTATGGTCTTTCTTCTTCTCCTCACCACTACCCCCTTTACTAGCAACATTAAGAGTCTCAAAATTGTTGTTAACACCAACCTTCTTCATATCTTGCTGGTCAATCACAGATGTTCTACTAGAGGATGCCTAGCCACTATTCAGATTTTGCCATTCTTGTTGATTACTGATCTTTGCTGAATTAATGGATGCAGTGACTGCAGGCCCTTTGTTCCCATTCCCATTCTTTCCCTCAGAATTCCTTAAGTCAGACTTCCTATTGCCAGAATTCCTATTGTTTACAACCACTTGGAAACCATCAGCATCAACACCAGGCTTACTAACATTATTATTATTCCTTGGTCCCTTGTAATCATCAGCTTGTCTCGAGTTATGGTGATCTTCACTACCCACAGGTTTAGCATTTGCAGGAACAACATCATGGACATTTCCAGGAGTATCATTCATTACTACAGGCTTAGAAGCCTCAGGGGGAACATCAGGGACATTTACAGGGAGTTCAGATGTTGCTTCAGCACCTTTAGTAGCCTTTTCTCTTTCCAAAACCTCATCTTCAGTTAACATTCTATTCATACAAGAATCAAATGATTGACCATAAACCAAGCAGTGATTGGCAATTTTGAAAACTCAATGATTATATCAATATTCTTTTGGATCTCATATTCATCCATAGGGTAAAAAGCCTTAACAGTGCTAGGATAAATTTCATGGACTGGAATTTCAATCAGAACTCTAGCAAAACTGGCATTCTCTTTTTTGCTACACTTTTCAGCAGTTATGCTATCAAAAGTTATTGGTTTACCCACACAACTAGCAATACTGCAAATGCTTTCTATATTCCACATCTCCAAAGGCACACCATGGAATGTAACCCAATTAGGGACAACCTTGGGCTCAACCTTTTCTAAAACCATACCTGCCTCCCATCTATGAACACACAGAGGTATACTTCTTTTGGCCCAAGGACCAGATTTTAGCACATTCATAGGACTCTTTTCATCCTTAAACTTGAAATACAAAATACCATGACCATTAGTGGTGACCTCTTCAATCCGTAAAGTTTTCCACATTTTAGAAATATGAAATCTAACCCAACCAATCATGCACACTGTACCAACGAAGTATCCATACAGATGATTTTTATAAACCTTTCTTGTCTGTTCAATAAATTTAGGATTTATAATCATGACTTTTTCACCATTAGGGAGAATAGCAGGTGGGATATATTTCACTTCCTTCAACTCCTGGTCTACCTCATCACTCTGAACAACATTAGCATAAGACTGCTTTTCCACATTCTTCTGTGCCTCTTCTTTCCTCGATTTCTCTTCCTTGGCGAGTTACTTTTTTTAAAAACCAGTCACATCCCCATTAGGAGCATGCTTAGAAGCAAAAATAGCTGCAACATCAGTGGGAAGATTTTTGAAAGCCTCACATTTAGAATCATTAGCAGGAGCAGCCCTAACTTTTAAAATCATATCCCTTTTAAACCGCCTTGCCTTAGCAAGTTTACTATGTTGCTCAATCATAATATCCCTCATGCTTTTCTTGAACTTTCTAATATGATCATATTTAATTAAAGAAATAGGAACAACATCATCCTTATTACTCTCCTCCATACTATTTTGAACCATTATAACATCAGACTCTAACTGAGCTGGGGGACTATAATCAGGATTTTCATTAGATTTCCCCAAGTTGAAGGTAACACAAGTAAGAGAAGAGGAGATCAGATCATAAGTAGAGGTCAGACTTTCCAATTTAGATTTAGTTTGGCTTAAACTGACCATCCTTCTTCCCAAAACAGCATCAAGGTAAATTGAATTCTTCCCATCACCAGTTGAAACATACTCCTTAAGCTTCTTATCTTTACCAACTTTGAAATCAATAGGGATCACATCTAGAAATCTGTTGTGAAGGTCAAACAAATGCTTTTCAGTATACACCATTCTCCTTTTAACTTTGGCTGCCATTTTCCTTAAAACAATAGTAGAGTAAAACTTAAAGAGGGCTACTAAAACAGGGTCATCCTACCTAAACAAACGGTCACAAGAGAATTCAGATTCACTAGAGAATAATTTACTGTATTTCAGGTGAGTATACCTATTGACCCAGCAAGACTCAACAGGTACAACAGTTTCAAACTCCTTACCAACAATGGAAATACAATTTGCAGCCATAGGCATGATGAAAATCTCAAAATTGCTCTCCATTTTCCTAGCAACATCATTCACCATGTTTATATTACTCAAATAACCATGATATCTAAGAGCAAATTCATATCATCTTGATGCAGGACAATAAATTCAACCATTAACCTCATAAACTCAGAATCTGTATTAGTAAACTTAAAAAAATCATCCATAGCCACATCAACTTCAGCACTCGTAGCTGAAATGGAACCCAAACCATTCTTCACATTATCCTTATTATTAGCTATGTCTTGATCCAACAACTCAGCCTTCCTTAGGTCAGATTTACAATTCATGGTAGTAGTGATAAACATCTATGCCCTGCACTCAATTTTGAGGTTCCCATTCTCATATCGAAATGTTTCAGACTCACCAATTCCTCTCAGATCATCCCTCAAGTCAGGATCACAAATTCGCACAAATTCAGAACTAGACGACGGAGTTAAGATTTCAGTTACCTCATTAATTCAGAATCATTGCTACCATTGGTGCCAATTGTAAATTCAAACCTAATCGGATCCCGAGACTTAGAGCTCACCTCAATAACTGCTGCAGTAATAGGAATTGATTTCATATCCGGCACACTAATTCATTGATCGCCGCCTCCATTAATGCCGGATATAGATTCCGAGCATTCAATACCTCATTCAATGTCGAATCCATTAATTTCTGGAAATTTTGTTACGTGTAAACCCTCGATTCACTCCTCCCTTCACCTGGATCAGGAAAATCAGGAGATTGGACCACGAGATATGGATCCAATTTGGACAATGCCATAAGATTAGGAAGAACTCGGACGAAAACTCAAAAACTTAAGAGCGGGAAGAAATCGCACCTAAGAAAACTACCCTTATGCATATTGTATTATGTTTAATTAGGACTTTACTTGCTAGTTGCCATCCGGTAGTTCATCACCATCTCTGGTTCAAGTGAGTTTCACGACCCCTTTTCTTTATAACTGTTTTATACTTATGGGGGAGAAACCATGAACTGAAAAATGTTTGAACTTAATGTTATGGTTTACCTGTTAGCCGTATGATTATCTGTTCTCTTACTGATTGCCCAACATCTGGTACATTATCGTTAAAAACGTTTGTAGAACTGAATCACACTATTAGTTGATTTCAGTTAGTTCTGCGTGAAACGATAGCTAGTGAATAGATCTATTTGGGTTGACAACCCTGTCCTGATTGGTAGCTCCAATTCTGACCCCCGGATATAGTCTTGGGGTACACGTCAGTTATTCTGCTCCGTTCGGTATCTCTCGGGCGAGATACCATGTGTGGGTAAACAGTTAGTATTTGAAATCAAGGTTTAGGTGAGATCATACAACCACAACAGTAAGCCAACTTAACATTTAAGTATTCTGAAAACTGTTTTACAAACTTACTGTAGAGTCCTAAACCTGTGAACCTCACTAACTTTATGTTGACCTTTCGGACCTGCTTCACCGGAGTCGTAGTCCCGACCTATCTTAAATAATGGCTTGGTGATTTTCAATAATCAATCTAAGACTTTTTAAATTTCAAATGTAAGATTATATCATTTTACCACTATTTCCGCTGCAACATAAATGATATTATGTTTTAATTAACGTTTGATTAGTAGAAGTTGTTCTGTATATCTGCGACTATGATTCCGTCTCGCTCACACCCAAACTTTTGATCAGGGTGTGAAAGATTGGTATCAGAGCCGCAGTTATAGCGAACTAGGTTAAACACTTAAACAAAAACCAGACCTGGACTATAACTCGCTCCGAAGCTACCATTTGCACGCAAGAACAATTCCTTACCATAATGGTTATGTTAACTTATGCTTTATTTATAGAGTTACTATAAATTGTGCATTTATATCTTTATTTTAACTGCTATTATCATGGTACTTGTTATGGCCCAAATTCTGGTCCAGCATCCTGGGTAGCCTTAGCTTCCTAGCACAGATGAATAATCCTGGAGACTTCTTAGTATCCTAGGTCAAAAGAATGATCCTGGATAGTTTCGATATCCTGGGACATCAGTAGGACCCTGGATTAGTCAGGCATGCTGAACCATCCCTGCATGTTGGGCATAACGATTATACTAATCCATGTTTGTCACGTGTTTAATAAGTGTAGGACTTCTCTCTAACGTTCATAAGGACTTATTCAGCTAAAAATCAGGAGGAAATCCCGAGATATCAGTTAGAGTCAAGACTATAAAGACACTTTCGGTTATTAATCCTCCTTCTAAGGCTTTTGAGTGCAAGACAAGGCTGTAACGTTGCTGATAGCTTAGTCAACCCTGATATTCAGAGTGAATCCCTATAAATCAGGTGGAGCAGGTCTCCAAATGATCACCAAGAACCCGTAGCATCCTGGGACATATCTGGCATCCTGGGTCAATCCTTGGATTTATCACGTTTTGACCAAGTGTGGTTAGCAACGTTCTAATAGACCAAATCAAGCTTGGAGAACGCGTTAAGTCGGTTAGAAGATGTATTGATGCCTGAAGACCCGGACTATAACGGTCATAATCAGTTGGAGACTCAATCCCTGAAAATCCGGACAGTTAGTTAGCCTATTTGTACTATAAATACAGTGGCTTAGGCTCATTTGAGAGGATTTTTGCTCTCGAACTCACACATGTACACACTCACTCACTTAGAACAGCCACCAACTCTCTGTACTTAACATTTTTCTGTGAAATAATAAACTAGCAATGTGTGTTATCTTTGCTCGGGGATTTTTTTGCCGGCGGTCCTTGGAGACATCCAAGGATTAAGGGCTTTTCCCCCGTACAAATCTCCGTGTTCTTGCTTGCATCCTGGGAATTCATCGATTGTGTATGCATTCTGTCATTATTTCCTTGAATTCAAACTGTTTCAAACGATTTCATATATTTGCATCCAAGGCACCATACCTCACAAACGAATTTGGTTACTAAATTTAGTCTTGTAATTTTTAGCCAAAACAATTTGGTGCCCACCATGGGGCAATTGGTGTCAATCTTTTTCCAAACTCTTGTTAAATTCATTTTAACTTGATTTTTACAAAAAAATTATCAAAAAAATGTCAACACGATCGAGTTCTTCGAATGCAACAACCCTCCTCCATTGTTTGGTGTATCTTTTGGGACCAACATGAGCCACTTCACCGGCCAATCAGTCAGTCGGTGTCACATGATCAACAAGTGCTTCACTAATTCCAGTCTTGGTGTCTAATGATGTGTTCATTGCCATGTTTGCGAAAATGCAACATTATATGGAGCAATAGCAGAAGGTGAACTAGGATGTGCTGGGCAAAATGGTGAGGATGAGATCAGAAATGAATAGGGTCGATCATACACCCACATCTCCCATTCCACCTAGGATGCTGAGATTCAACAATCCTAAGAATGGTTCCACTCTGTCGGATGATATCCTTCCCATGTAGCGGGGACCTACATTTGCCACTGCCTACACTACCCTAGCTGACGAACCCAACATATCTACATTCAGGGAATCCACTGTGAATCCTGGGGGCTCCGCTACCCAGGATGCTGGTAACATCCTCGGAACCTCTAATCTTAATGCTCATACTAATGAATCTGTGCAGGATGCAGGTCTTAGCCCAACGATGGCCAAGGAGCTCAAGAAGTTGAAAGAAATGATCTCGAGTGTTCCTGGGGTGGTCCAATCCATCCTTGAAGTAGCGCCAGAGAGTCATCGACTTTCAAGGTTTGCTCCCCTAACATATGACCTAGAAATACCCAAGAGGTTCCAAACCCCCAACATGAAGCTGTATGATGGCACAATAGATCCGGAGGAACACGTGGCTCAGTATATGGAAAGAATGGAGGTGATCTACATGCCCCCTGATATCAAGGAGGCATGTTTGTGTAAGGGTTTTGGTTCAACACTCACAGGTTCAGCCCTAAAGTGGCTGCTGAGTATTCCACCCTTTTTTATCCCATCTTTCTCTCATTTAATTAACTTGTTTAATAACCAATTCTCTTGTAGCCGCAGCTTTGAAAAACTAACGAGTGATCTTTACAGGGTTACCCAGAATGCTAATGAGTCTATAAGGGATTATGTGAACAGGTTTAGCAAGGAGACCCTGGATATCCCCAACATGGTTATGGCCACCGCTGTCCAGGCATTCAAGATGAGCCTTAACAAGGATTTACCTTTCTATAAAGATCTGGTGAGGAATCCTTGTCATAGGCTTGATGAAGTAAGGCATAGAGCCCTACGATTCATCAGGCTCGAAGAGGACAAGAAAACACTGGAAAAGGCTGACATTGACCCAGGATATGGATCTTCTAACAGGAAGTCGGAACCGACACATCCAAGGTATCAGAGACCTAAACCCTATTCCAAACCCGATAATCCAAGGGTTAATAGGGTTGACCAAGGCGAAGACGAGGATGACGAAGACTATTTGTTGAGCAAAGGCTTACTGAAAGAACTATTGGAGAGAAAGAAGGACAGATCCAGGGGTGCCGACCAGTCTGTGAAATCCAGGGGACTGACCAGACCCTGGATGCAGACAGATCACGCGGACATCCTGAGCGGGCAGCGTCCCCATCTCCGGATGCAAAGGTAATCTATTTATTTCTGGTGGATCTGATATATGTGGTACTTCTTATTCTGCAGCTAAAAGGCACGTGAGGGAAACCAAATCAGATATACCCAGGAGATCTAACAAAGCCTCAGTACAAGCAGACGTTAAGGATGTTACCTTCGGTGAAGATGACAGGTGCAATGTCATGGATCCTCACCATGATGGGCTCGTGATTACGCTCTACATAGCCAACCATTTCGTAAAGAGGATCCTGATTGACGGGGGCAGTTCTGTCAACATTATTCAGCTCGAAACACTAACAAAAATGGGGATACCCCAGGATGAAGTGATCGCCAAATCCACGGTTCTCGTGGGTTTCAGTGGGGAAACAAAGAACACCTTAGGGGAATTGAAACTACCAGTTTACGTGGAGGATGTGAACTCGATGCAGCATTTTTGTGTAATAGATGCGCCGTCCGGATACAACAACATCATGGGCAGACCCTGGATTCACGACATAAAAGTTGTCCCCTCTACGTATCATCAGTGCGTCAAACTGCCCACACCCTGGGGAGTGGTTACCATCCACACTGACCAACAGGAGGCGAAAGATTATTACACTTCGGCCATGAAGATTTCAGCCAAAGCCCGCCAAGGATAGTAGTTAAAGAAAAAGGCCAGGGATGTCCTAGAATCAAGGGAACAGGACGTAAAACAAGTAGTCCTAGACCCTATGCATCTTAGGAAAAAAGTATTGATTGGTACTAACATCCCTGGTCCCATTGAAGAAGAACTGGTGAAGTTTCTCCGCTCTAGGATGACAACATTCGCATGGAGCACGGAAGACATGACAGGTATATCCAAAAAAATTATAACACATAAACTTGGCATTGATCCTTCTTACAGGCCCGTGCATCAAAAGAGGAGAAAATATGCCCCTGAAAAGCATGTGATATTTCAAGAGGAAGTAGTTTACTAAAGAACAAGATGAGCAGGGATGTTAAGTTCCCAAGATGGTTGGCAAACGTGGTGGTGGTGGAAAAGAAAAATGGCAAGTGGAGGGTCTATGTAGATTATACAGACCTAAACCGGGCATGCCCTAAAGATCCTTTCCCTTTTCCACACATTAACTCAATGGTAGATGCAACGGCATGCCATGAAATGCTAACATTCATGGATGCCACCTCTGGATTTCAGCAAAGTCAGATGGAACCCAACGATCAAGAGGATACAGCCTTCATCACACCAACATGTATTTATTGTTATGTTGTTATGCCTTTTGGACTAAAAAATGCAGGGGCAACATACCAGAGATTGGTGGATATGATGTTCAAGGAAAAGCTAGGAGACACTATGGAGGTGTATATAGATGACATGGTGGTAAAGTCCCTGGATGTCAGCACCCATATCCAGGATGTCAAGGAATCCTTTGACATCCTAGACATGTACAATATGAAACTGAATCTGGAGAAGTGTCATTTTGGAGTGGGTGTTGGCAAATTCCTGGGTTACATGGTGACCAAAAGGGGAATTGAAGCTAGCCCGGAACAGATTCGTGCTATAATGAGCCTGAAGTCACCAGAATCAACCAAAGATGTACAAAGGTTGACAGGGCGGGTAGCAGCCTTGAATAGATTCATTTCCAAATCCTCGGAAAGATGCAGAGATTTTTATGATATTCTGAGGAAGAATAAGAAGTTTGAATGGACGACCCAAAATGAACAAGCCTTCCAGGACTTGAAAGCCTATTTATCCTCGGCACCACTCCTGACGAAGCCGAATCCAGAGGAGCCTTTATCATTATACCTTGCAGTTTCAAGGAACACAGTAAGCGTAGTCCTAATCAAGGATGCGAAAGGTCAACAACATCCAGTATATTACGTAAGTAAAAGCCTTCTTGACGCTGAATCCAGGTACTCGCATTTAGAAAAGCTTATATTAACCCTAAGTATGGCCTCTACTAAACTTAGGCACTATTTTGAAACCCATACAATATATGTGAAAACTAATTATCCTATAAAGTTTGTCTTGAGGAAACCTGAGATGTCAGGATGGATGGCAAAATGGTCTCTGAAGTTGAGTGCCTACAACCTAGTCTATGAAGTAAGAACAACCATAAAATCACAAGCTCTAGCAGACTTTGTGGCTGATTTAAGTAGTGACATCCAGAGTGAAGCAGATCAAGAATTCTAGAGTTTGTAGAAGGATGAATTCTTAGGATGTTGGACCCTATTCACAGATGGGGCATCCAATGTCAGGGGGACAGGCCTTGGAATCATACTGAAATTGCCACAGGGGGACATGATACCCAAGGTTGTTAGGTGTTAATTCCAAGCCACCACCAACAAAGCGGAGTATGAAGCCCTGATTGCTAGCTTACAACTGGCTTTACATCTTGGGATCCAGAACATCCAGGTATATGTCGATTCCCTACTTTTAACTAACCATTTCAATGGATCTTATGCAATAAAAGGGGAGAAGTTAGCCAAATACCTAGATATTGTGAAGGCCATTTCCCAGGATTTTCTAACTTTCAATATACAGCAAGTACCCATGGATGAAAATGCCGAAACAGATGCATTAGCAAATCTGGGAACAACATTCAAAGAAATGGAAGACACACATATCCCCATAATCCACATATTAAGTCCAACAATCAATCAACAGGAGAATCCAGAAGACATTGGTCCGGGGCGTAAGGTTTTGGCATCCAATACCCAGGATGTACAGTTTCCTGATACCCAGGATGTATAATGTCCGATACCCAGGATGCACGGCGTTCTAATTCCTAGGATACACTGTCATCCTGGACCAAACCTATCATTGAATACCTACAAAACGGCTCTATCCGAAAAGAAGGAAGAGATGCCAGAGCATTCAGAACCAGAATGGCCAGGTATGTTCTCATTAAAGAAAAACTATATAGAAAATCTGTTGCAGGAATATACTTAAGATGCTTGGAGGACGACGAAGACCTAGAAGTACTCAAGGATATCCACGAAGGCGACTTGGAAATCACACATGGGGCAGGTCCCTAATGTCCAAAATCCTGAGGATGGGTTACTTCTGGCCGTCCTTGAGAAAGGATTCCCAGGATTTTGCCCTTAAATGTGACGCTTGTCAGAGACACCCAAACATTCCTCATCAACCAGCTGAACCCCTGCATCCAATCCCTGCATCCTGGCCCTTTATGAAGCGGGGAATGGAAATTGTAGGAAAGCTACCCAGGGCACCAAGAGGAAAAGTCTTCATGTTGGCCATGACTGATTACTTCTCAAAGTGGATAGAGGCTGAGGCATATGTCCAAGTCAGAGAAAAGGAAGTTATTTCATTTATCAAGAGAAATATCATCACGAGATTTGGCATACCCTCTGAGATAGTGTGTGACAATGGATCTCAATTTATTGGAAAAAGGACTACTGAATTCTGTGAAAGTTGGGGGATAAAAATGATAACTTCTACACCAGTGCACCCTCAGGCTAATGGCGAGGCAGAGTCTAGCAACAAAATCATCATTAACAACTTAAAGAAATGACTCAAGGAGAAAAAAGGAAAATGGGCGGAAGAGTTACCACTGGCATTGTGGGCTGATAGGACTACATCCAAGAATGCCACAGGCCAAGCCCATTTTACTTTGGTCTTCGGCACGGAAGCAGTCATTCCAACAGAAATGGTTGTCCCAACATTTAGGGTCATGAGCCAGACCTAGGATGCGAATAACGGATCCTTGGCTGACGACCTTGATACCGTGGATGAACTACGAGAACAAGCTGCCTGGAGGATGACCGCATAGAATCTCTAAAAGCTACAACAAACATGTGAGGATTCGAATATTCAGGGTAGGAGACTTGGTTCTAAGGAAAGCATTTCAAAATACTACGAATCCAGGGGATGGTAAATTGGCCCCTAAATGGGAAGGTCCCTACTTGATCGACTCTGAGGCAGGAAAGGGGGCATATTGGCTCGCTAACATGGATGGTGAATTACTGCCAAGACCCTGGAATACAATCCACTTGAAAGCTTATTTGATGTAAGTGTAGTACCTAGGATGCTGCATGCAAGATATGTCTTCTAACTAACAAACTTATCAAATTATCTTTCTTGTGTTTTTATGCGCTTGTTTTATTTGTTTTTTGTTATTCTTCATGGAAGTTACTAACCCCTTTGGTTGAGATACTTGGATGAAAGCAGATAAATGACCCTGGATGCATGGAGCTAGGGATGTGATTCTCCTAAGTTAGAGACTGGCCATCTCTCCTCCGTCTAAGGTATCTAGTATACTTTCTAAGGTTTGAGAGGATATTACCTCTCCTACATTTAGGTAAATGCCTGTAGCGCACGACCCCCTCCTATAGCGCACGTTAACCCACATGTGGACCTAGGATTACGGGATCGACCTGTGTTAACAGCATGGGCGGCAACCTCACGGTTTATGGACACATAGGGGTTCCTTAAGGTTTTTGGTGTTTTCACACCAACATAAGACACACGAGGCAATACCCTAGTTCGCCTGCTCGGCTCGAGGTAGACCCTAGAATTCACTAGTACGGCATCGGGCAAGACCCCAGTTCCCCGGATCGGCATCGGGTTTAACCCCAAGATTTTTGGGCTTGACCCCAGGATTTTTTGGGGTTTGATCCCAATTATTAAAATTTGTTTCTAGCATTCGCAGGGTCTACCTGAATTGTTATATCCCAGGATTTTCTGGGTTTAACCCCAGTATTTTTGGGCTTGACCCTAGTATTTTTGGGCTTGACGCCAGTATATTTAGGCTTGACGCCAGTATTTTTGGGCTTGACCCCAGTATTTTCGGGTTTATCCCCAGAATTTTGGGTTTATCCCCAGTATTTTCAGGTTTAATCTCAGGATCTATTGGTTTAACCCTAGTATTTTTGGGATTCACCCCAAGTTTTTGACCTAGGATGGCATTAAATATGCCAAATCCTAGCCACGATGACTGTAGGGATTTCATGATTCCTTATTGACTAAGGGACGCAAAATAACTTGCTGCATCCCAAACTTACAGGAAATAAAGACAAGCAGCAAGCACATCAAACAGGAAATAGAAAACTTATTCTAAGGAGTTCTAAAATCCAGGGTACACCCCAGGATGAAAGAGCTATTAGCATCCGTGGAAATATTCCCAAGTATTAACATTGACATGTTAATGAAGGATATCAGCATCAAACATGCTGACCTAAGCCTAAGGATGCCAACATCAAGCATATTGGTCTAGAACTAACGGAATCTTCATTGAGCATGCTGAGAAATAGCTATGCATGGATATTCTAATGAAAAAGCATCAATTATGATGAACTAAGTTGGATGTTGATGTCAACATATTGACCCTTGACCGAAGATTTTTTTAGGACATTGATTCAATGTCCTATGGAAACTATGATACAGGAGGCAAGGAAATGCGTTCTTACATATGCAAGGAACCTGAGGATTCTGAAGTCCTTGTCAACTGCTTCCGAAAAAGATGAGTTTTCTAACTATAGTTTCTTCTTATAAACATTTATGTTGCCTAATAAGTTGTTTAAAACAAAAAATTTGTTTACATTAAGAAACAACCTCTAGTAAACCCAAAATACTGCTTTTACATTGTAAGTATAAATGGGAATTGAGATAAAAAATGATGATCAAATGATTTGAATTTTGAGCAGATGCAGACTCTATCCACATCCATCAAAATTGGGGGCAATTGTTATGGCCCAAATTCTGGTCCAGCATCCTGGGTAGCCTTAGCTTCCTAGCACAGATGAATAATCCTGGAGACTTCCCAGGATACCGGACACTTCTTAGTATCCTAGGTCAAAAGGATGATCCTGGATAGTTTCGACATCCAGGGACAGCAGCAGGACCCTGGATTAGTCAGGCATGCTGAACCATCCCAGCATGTTGGGCACTAACGATTAAACTAATCCATGTTTGTCACGTGTTTAATAAGTGCAGGACTTCTCTCTAACGTTCATAAGGACTTATTCAGCTAAACATTAGGAGGAAATCCCGAGATATTCGGAGTGAATCCCTACAAATCAGGTGGAGCAAGTCTCCAAATGATCACCAAGATCCCGTAGCATCCTGGGACATATCTGGCATCCTGGGTCAATCCTTGGATTTATCACATGTTATTTGACCAGGTGTGGTTAGCAACGTTCTAATAGACCAAGTCAAGCTTGGAGAACGCGTTAAGTCAGTTAGAAGACGTGTTGATGCCTGAAGACCCTGACTATAATGGTCATAATCAGTTGGAGACTCAATTTCCTGAAAATCTGGACAGTTAGTTAGCTTATTTGTACTATAAATACGGTGGCTTAGGCTCATTTCATAGGACTTTTGCTCTCAAACTCACACATGTACGCACTCACTCACTTAGAACAGCCACCAACTCTCTGTACTTAACATTTTTCTGTGATATAATAAACTAGCAACGTGTGTTATCGTTGCTCTGGGTTTTTTCTGCCGGCGGTCCTTGGAGACATCCAAGGATTAAGGGCTTTTCCCCCGTACAAATCTCCGTGTTCTTGCTTGCATCCTGGGAATTCATCGAGTGTGTATGCATTCTGTCATTATTTCCTTGAATTCAAACTGTTTCAAACGATTTCATATATTTGCATCCAAGGCACCATACCTCACAACCGAATTTGGTTACTAAATTTAGTCTTGTAATTTTTAGCCAAAACAATACTAACTATGTTCTCTATTGGAATATTATCGCTGAGATGACTGCTTCTGATGAGGTCGTCTGCATTTTTGATTCGAGTGGAGAGGACCAAGTTGTACTGGAGTACACTCCATCATCGGAGGACCATGAGCCCACCAATCCGAGGCGGACATCCCCACGGCCAGTACTGTCTGACAGTTGTCGATGCCATCCAGCTTCCTGAGGCCCCTCCGACCAAGGGTCTTAGATGATACCTCTGTGTTGGGTTTTCGACAGTGGTATACAGGTGCCCGGTAACATTAAAAAACTTTGAAGTTTGATTAAAACATTACCGACCGGGTTTAGTAAATTAAGAGTTAAAACAGATTAACCGGTAATCCGTTACGCAGCGGAATTAATAATTTTACTAAATTTAGACGTGTAAACCATTGGTGTGGAAATCCTGTCAACAAGATCACGATCACCAAATAAAATCACGCAAACACCATTTCGTGTTAAACCAGTTAACGCGAACACAATTACAATAATGTAATTAAAACAACTAAACTAAAACTGAGTTTAGATATACCATCGCGGTAAACTAACAAACGTTAAAGACACCGAGGGATAACGTGTTGACGCTAGGGTTTTCACGGAATAACCGATCCGACGTTCGGATCTAACCGTTTTGCAAATCGTAAGAACCGTCTCAAACCGATTCGTTATAAACTGCAACGATTCGGTGTATGGTGGCAATGAGTGAGCACCAACGTATCAAGACGGTGACAGCACTAGGGTCTAGTCGAGTTAATGAAACGATGACGGCGACGGCGACCTTGGGTTGTGTCGACGTCAGCTCCAAAGAGTAGGGACGGCGGTGGTGGCGGCTCCCCAATGGTGGCGGCGGTGATGCTTCCGGTTGATGATAACTCCGATCAAGACGAGAAAGGATCGCATAATGGTGTCTCGTCGATTCCCGTCGGCTAGGGTTCCAAAGAGGAAGAGTGACGACGATGGTGATGGTGGCGTGAGAATGAGATACGAGGGAGAGGGAAGGGGACGACTCAAATGAGGCGCAAGGGTGTGGACACCGAAACCCTAATCCCTAGTTGCTTATTTATATGCAACTAATTTCCGTTTAGGCCCCTCGTCAATCTCTTTCACCAATAAACCACTACATCTTTACGATTAATTAATAAAACATGTTTATTAATAGAAGATCGTAAATACGAAAAACTATAAACACAAATAATCATTAATTTTTTTTATCAACTTCACCGTAACGTTTACTCGATAAATCAATACGTTTAATTCTCCGTTATTGTCGCAAGGATAATTATTCTTAATTAACAATATGTTTATTAATCATGAATAAACATTAATTAATTGCATATTTCCGTGTATTACCGGTTAACCAAGTAAGCGGATTTTTATCTCGTTGCCCTTAGTGTAACTCTTTACAGGTCTAACCGGATCGGGTTCTTGGTGTTGTCGGGTCTGGACATCCATTATCTAACAATCTCCCACTTGAACAGAGTCCGACAACATTAGAAGAAACAGTCAGAGGTGCTCTAGCTACACGTGGATGTCCCAACCAGTTATGACGCTTCAAGTCAGCAACCAAGGTATATCTACAAACTCGCGTTGTAGTTTTGACTTATGGTAATTCAAAGTCATTAGTTCCTTTCCGTATAAGACATCAATTAAACAAGAGACATGGATTTAATTCATTCTCTTTAATGTCCAATCATTCTATTTCTCGTGTCTGTAGTTCAAAGTGATCCAATCAAACACACAGTAAGTTTGGGTAAGGCCTTACACTTGGAACTCACAAGAGGGCCCACGATGTCTAGCTGTTGCATTTTTATTATAAGAGTACAATATCCCATCTTGACTACATACAGCTCCCACTAAGCTTTAGATCCATTCCCAAAAGTAGCCCTTATTACTGGCAGTTACGCAATAGCGTTAGACTACAATAAAAAACAGTCTTTGGCAAACGGGAGGTAGCATATGTATCTTAGGTCAAAGGACACTATTGAGTGTACCATTCAATCAAATTATTCTTATGATTAAAAACATGAAGACAATTTGATACGAGTTGCGTCACAACGTCATTCCCTAATGAGGTCTGTGAGTCTGGAGAGTCAACCGTTTGAGTCCAGAGTCAGAATAGTCATAGATCAGTTTTGTTCCCACAAATTGGATCGACTATAGACAGTTTTAGAATATTTCACAAAATATTCATGGATGTTTAAAACGTATAAAATTCAAACACGTTTCGAAGAATTTAAAATCTGCATCTAACCCTTTAGATCAGATTGAATGATTTGGTGGAAACGTTACGGTTCGACATCCCAACACTCAAGTAGAACATCATATAGCGTAGAATTCGGGTAATACGTAGCAGTATTAGCTTATTGATCAAACTTGATCAATGGAACTGTGAATTCGCATGCTAAGTCCTTTGCCTGTGTTTTTGTTTTTCCCGTTTTAAGTTGCCATTAGTTTTGGTGTTTCTCATGAACAACAAAAGTACTTACGTGAATATGAATGCGTGATAAAACTTGTGCCCTTGGTATGCACATAGATTACTGTGTTATCATAATGGCATGTTAATTGATTATCAACATAATCAAATTAACCTTCTTTTAATGTACCCTTACATTCATGATTCAAACTCCACTTAAGGTGGCTAGATGTTTGGTGACTATACGAGAGTACTCATCGTGAATAGTCTGTCATCATCAAGACGAGTTGAGATGATACGGTTTTTCCAGCTTGTGTCATTTGTGTAACTCTTTACAGTGACACTCATGCAACATCCCTATGTTGATTAGTTCTCGTTTCATAACTAGTATGACACAACTTGTTTCAAGAAATTGAATGTATCTGAGGATGCCATTCCAGAGATAACTTTGATTGTGGGTTGCTCTTGAAACTTGGAGATCAGTTGAGGCTTCATTACAAGTTTAATCCGGTAAACTTCAATGAACGTGAGATCAACGCTCAATCGTTATCCCGATAAGGATTAGTGGTGATGCTCCCACTTGCTTTATGTAGACGATACATTCTTATAATCATCTTTCTTTCAAATATTTAGGATATTGCTTTGCAAGAGAACTATTAGCAAACATACTTCGTTTCCAAGAACGAAGTTATTTAGTTTCATAAATACAGTATGAATCTAAATTGATCAATATCCAATTGTCATGTCACATACATGAGATCGCAAGATGAAATCAAACTGCCAGAGTTTGATGGTATCCTAGGTACAATCATTTTCGTGTTTGAAATGAGTTGCGTCCTAGACGCCTCGATGATTATTCTATCAGAATATCGAGTCTGGTTTAGGATTGTAAATTCAATCCAATGACCAACCAATAATGGAGGATTTTATACAAGTAAAATCTGCATTGAGTTCCATTTGGAATTGTCAGTCATTTAGATGCTAACATGTTTTCGCTATAGCAACAACCATTTGTTGTTAAAAGATGTTTGTCTAATGAGTCTTGTTTAATTACAAGAGTCACAGAGCACTGTCCGGTAATTCCTATAGAAATCAAGTTTCTTTGATAAGGAATTTGGATGTCTATGCATCAAAAAGGTGGACGTGCACAACTCAAACTTGGTCTCCCGCAAGACTTCTTCTTGGAACCAATTTGAGTCGCAAGTGATCAGTGAGGAGATGGTTTGTGGGTATAAGGTGTGAACCGCGGCCATTGGCATGTGTTTATTGGTTTTCCAACTTGAAACCAAATCCTCATAATGTAAGCAACAGGTGCTTAGCAGGATTTTAAGACATACGAGTACAAGCTAGTTGTAGTCTTCGACTTTCAAGGTGTAGTATGTATATATCTATTCATGACCATTATGGTCATATGCACTAAACTTAGCGCATCTATATAACATAATCATTGAGGTGATTGTGTTACATAAGTAGCATTGGTGACTTGAACTTTTACAAACAAGCGTTTAGACTTAGCAAAGGTCCTATTGTCTAATCTGATGAAATCAAGCAAGTGATTTCATAAAAGTTCAATTTGATTTAATGAATTCTCAAGCTACGCAATTCAGAACCATAAGGTTCTATGAATCATGGTAGGTTGTTGTTCCTGTTGTAACAAGTACAATGAGAACAAGTGACATCGTAGCCTTAATGGACTTAGAAAGAACAATCGTTCTTCCTTTGCATTTAGGCTAGTCTCTTGATCATAAAATCAATAGCACCAGACTTAGTGTCATGTTATATATGTTTGAATCGAATCTACCAACCAAGTGAAACATGTTCAAGTGTAGAAAAACCATGCATTTCAATCAAGTTTAAACCAAAAACTTTAGTGCATGTTCAAGTTTCAAACCAAAGCAAAAATCTATCATCTTGGACCCTGCCAGGGAAAACAAACAAGCAAGTTGTTTAAAGATACCACCAAGAATTCAAAATACGACATGATTTTATTCAAAGTTTGTAGTCATGTCTTCTTGGTTCTTTTGCTTTCTACGACTTCACGTTCCTACAAAATGTAAAGTATGTCAAGCATATATTTTGAAGGATCAAGTGAAGTGGTTTATAACATGAGGCAACAGATATATACATCCAGAAGCGCCTGCATCGGCCTTCTTCCCTTTCATCTTGGCAAGATTTTCTAGGCAGTTTCTCTTCCAGTGCCCCATCTTGTTGCATTCGAAGCACTGACGCTCATCTTGCGGTGGTGCCTTTGAAGCCCTTGACTTACCCTTTTTGGTGCTACTAGAACTTCTAGTAGCAGCGCCATTGCCTCTTCCTTTGCCCAGGCTTCCTCTTAACCTCAGGTTTCTTGACACCTCCGGATCGGATGGCGAGCACATCATTTGACTTGCTTTTGTTGTTGTTACTATTGAGAAAATTAATCTCAGCAGTCTTCAACATGCCGTGAAGCTCGGTCACTGTCTTAACCAGGCTGTTCATATTAAAATTGATCCGGAAGGGAATGAATGCACTGGAAAGAGAGCGGAGGATGAAATCCGTCGCCATTTCCTGAGGAATGACATAACCGAGCTTCGCAAGTCGGTCGATGTAGCCCTTCATCTTAAGGACATGGGCGCTGAAAGGGCTACCTTCAGCCATTCGACAGGTGATGAGCCTGACAACGGTTTCATAGCTCTCTTGTCAGTCCTGGGTTTCAAACATGCCTTTTAGTTCCCCGATCATCTGAAACGTCGCCCTATCAACCATTCTCTTCTTAATATCAGTAGACATGGTAGCCAACATGAGTCACATCACTGAATTGGCATCCTTTTTCAGTGAATCGTGTGCAGCGTGACCAGCTGACGTATTATTAGCCGGGTGCTCAGGCACTTCCTGTTCCAACACATGTTGTTTGTTGGCCATCTGCAGGACAATTTTCAGATTTTGATGCCAGTTAAGTAAGTTGGTGTCATCAAGGATCTCCTTCTCAAGGAGAGACTTGAGTTGGAAAACCTCGTTGTTTGCGTTAGCATTAGCCATCTGAAACAACAGGCAATTCGTTTAGTGTTTCGATGAAACATTCGTATTAAAAAACGACAAGCAAATCTTGAATAGGAATATGGGAACCCAATAGGTAGTTGACCCACAAAGGTAGTGTTAAGTGCAATCACCGGTCAACTAAGTAATCAGATGGACAACGATTGTCTCTTGTGAAAGCCAGTCACAACTCCTATTTATGAGGCTTTCGCGAATTAATTCGTGAAATACGTTTAGCCTCATCCATGCCAATTATGGCTGAATGTTAATCTGATTAACTACACTCATAATACCCCAATGATCCGGAACAGGTTGTGTGACAAGTTGAGCAACAGTCGTGGAGCGTGAAAAACCCTCCATGTACATCATGCAAGATATAATCCTATCACTTAACGTTCCAACCTCATCCTACCAATCAAACCAAGCAGAAGTAGATTTACCATTACCAACAATAGACCGAATATGGGGCCGGATACATGGTCGAATCTGTAAAAGTTTCCTCTAGCTCCACCCATAATTAGACGCTATGCGAATGTCCCAAAAATTTCGATCCCTCAACTTGTTAGCCTACACCCATTCAACCCAAAGGGATGGACTTTGGTAACAATTCTCCATATATGTGTTGACATTAGAGCAATATTAAAATCTTCAACTCGTCTAATCCCGAGACCACCTTCAGCTTTCGGGAGGCAAACATCCTTCCTAGACACCTTCGCCCTACCAACTTGCAAAGGGCCCTTACACCATAAGAAACCTTTGATATTTCCTCTAAATTATGAATTGTGGATTTAGGAAGAATAAACATAGAGGCCCAAAAAATATGCATCGATGAAAGCACAAAAACAATAAGTTGAACTCTATCTGCATAAGATAGAAACCTAGAAGTCCAACTGTTAATACGAGATTCCAAACGATCAATTAGAACCTTGAAATCATGTGATCTTAATCTCGAGGCGATTATTAATTTTTTTTTGGGTAAAGGGTTACCCCGGTGATTCTATATATATACCGAAAAAACGAAGAAGTAACAAGGAGAGTCCTTGCTAGTTCATGCTTGGGGCATACCCCAGAGCACGTAAACAAAGCACAAAAACAAAAACAACCAAAAAGAATAACTATCTAGCACACACTAGGAAAAGACAAGACAAAAGACTACGTCACACCGTCTTGGTCACTAAAACTGCCTCCAATCTCCCAGTTCTCAAGAATGCAACAAACTCTATGATTCCTTCTTAACTTCAGACCCATCAACCTGCTACGCACAATATCCCTAATAAATGCTGCAAGAGAATCTGGCGGTCAAGCATGATTCTGAAAGATACGGTTGTTCCTCTCTTGCGAAATGAAATAAGCAGAAGCGTGAACCACCAGCTTAGCCACAGTAATCTCCAAAGAAGCGACATGCTTGTCGACAAAGAAACCGGAAATATCCGCCCAAACTAGATCAAGCCTCGCAAGGCACGTCTACCCACGAACACGGCACCAAACCTGCGAGGAATAAGAGCACTCGAAAAAAAGATGACTATGAGAGTCCCAGGCTCTGTAGCAGCAGACAGCACATCATGTTCATATTTCCTCTTCTACAAGCATCCCAAGCCAATATCTTGTCTTGAGTAAGAAGACGTTCATGTAATATAAGCCAAACCAGAAATGCATGGCGATGTATACACTGGGCAAACCAGACAAACTTAGCCCACAGAACCAAGGGGCATGAGGCCTAATAGAATCCCACACCAGCAAAGAGGAGAAGTCTGCCCAGCTGCCACCACATTTCCATTTAAGCTTATCATCCACACCTTCCGTGAGAACTGTACCAGCAACCTCCATAAGGACAGGGTACTGGTCATTCCATTCAGAAGGCCATAAACCATCCCTCAGGTTGAAAAACTCAGCCACCGAAGAAGTAGTAGAGAAACCTGCATTATAAATTGTACAGTGAGTAATGTGATGACACAATGGCCCAGATTCGGACCATTTGTCATACCAAATAGAAGTGCTCCGGCCATCGCCAATAACAAACCAAATAAAGTTCCGAATCAAAGGACGAATGGAGCAAATTTTCTTCCAACTCTAGGAACAATCCTTAGGGCACGAGTATTCCCAAAAAGATTTATTTTAAACCCGATAAGTATGAACCCAAGCGATCCAGAGGGAGTTTCTTTTTACCAGGATACTCCAAATGTGGGACGCCATGAGAGCCTTGTTCACATCCGCTACACGACGAATACCAAGACCCCCTTCAAACTTGGGGAGACACACATCCCTCCAAGCAACTTTAGCCAGACCCTTCCTAGAAGGGCCGCTGTGCCACAAGAAATCCCTCATTTTCTTCTCATACTGGCGGGAAGAATGAACATCGAGGCCCAATAGATGTGTAAAGAAGAGAGAACAGAGTTAATGAGCTGAAGCCTACCAGCAAACGAGAGGAACTTGTTCCTCCAACTCATGATGCGGTTGTCAAGGCCATCCAAAAGAGGAGCACAATCGCGGGCACGAAGCCTAGTAGAAATCAAGGGGACACATAAGTAACGAACCGGAAGAGTACCCTCCCCATATTCACAACGGACAGAATAGCCGCTTTAATGTGGTCCAAAACATTAGAGAAATAAACCGTACTCTTGTGCGGGCTCAGGACCAACCCGGACATCCTGGAAAAATTGTTCAAGGATTGAATAATACAATTAGTTGACGCCACATCCCCTCTAGCAAAGATAAAGAGGTCATCTACAAAGCAAATACTAATAATACGTTTCTTGTCACACCTATAATGAAATCTGAAGGTCGGACTATCACGAGCATCATCATGAAGCACACGGGTAAGAATTTCCATAACCAAGGTGAAAAGATAAGGAGATAAAGGACAGCCTTGTCTGAGCCCTCTCTTACCCCTGAAATAACAACAAAGGTTTCCATTGACACATATAGAGTAGGACGGGGTAGAGACACAAGTCATAATCCAGCCAACCATAATCAGGTGGAAACCAAAACCAATAAGAACATCCTGGAGAAAACCCCAATCCACAGTATCATAGGCCTTCTGGATATAAATTTTGAAGGCACAATGTGGAGACCCAACAGAACGGTGATACTTATGCATGAGCTCCTGAACAAGAAGAATGTTGTCATAAATTTTCCTACCAGGAATAAAGCCGACTGTTAACTAACATCAATAATACTGGCAAGATCCAATTTGATCTGATCAGTAATAATCGTGCTAATGCACTTATACACCACATTATAGCAAGAAATCGGGCGGTAATCAGTAACAGCCACAGGGGGTGGTCACCTTAGGGATCAAAGCAATAATAGTATGGTTGAGCTCCTGAAGAAGTTTCCCAGTTCTAAGAAAATCCTGAAGAGCAGCACAAACGTCATTACCAACAATCAGCCAAGCTTTCTTGAAGAAGGCAGCCGAATAACCATCAGGACCCGGTGCTTTGTTATCACCCATAGCAAATATCATCTCCTTAACCTCTTCCTTGGTAACATTACGAATCATATGAATCGCAGCAGAGTGGTCAAGAGAGGCATGAGGAAGGTCCAGGTTCAAGTGAAGATATTACCCACCCTACCAAAAAAAGACTCATAGTGTTTCACAAAGGCAGCTGAAACAGCATTACCCTCATGTTTAGTACCACTGGTGTCAGAAATAACATCAATCCTGGTTCTGTGATTTTTGCATTTGAGAGAAGCATGGAAGTATGCAGTATTAAAGTCACCAGACGCCAGCCAATGAACCTTAGACTTCTACTTAAGAAAGTTTTCCTCGTAAGGAGAAGCTTCATTAAGATCATTCAAACAACTGGATTCTAACACACGGAGAGACCTATCATAAGGGTCAATATCAATTTGTCGTTGAATACCATCAAGCTTTCTACAAAGGGAAGTCACCTTAGCATGCAGGTTACCTTGCTTGAATAAGAGAGACCGCATGGGAGTTTTCAGCAGCTTCAACTTCTTAGCAAGACAAAAATGATGAACCCCCTTAATATTGGTGCCCCAAATAGCCGAGATAGCCTTAAAAAACCAGGCTTAGTAGTTAGGAAATTCGCGAACTAAGGCTTAGGTTTGCGAGCCTGCTATACATTGAGCTGCAGAACACAAGGGCAATGATCAGAAACACGGTAGGGCTGAAACATTACGCAGGATGTAGGGAACATGTCCAGAAAGGCCGTATTCCCTATCACTCTATCAATCTTCTTAAGAATACCAATGCCCTTCTTAGGTTTTTGAGTTTAAGTGAAATGAAGCCCAGTACTATAAATATTAATCACCTCAATATCCGTGATACAGTCTTTGAAGTCTCCCATAGCAATATCTTTCCCAGAGGATGTAACCATTTTATCCTCCAGATTCAAGATTGAATTGAAATCACCAAGAAGGACCCACGGGCTATCCTTAATAAAAGTTTTATGTAACCGAAGCCCCTCCCACAAGCGTCTCCGAAGGATACAATAATTATCAGCATAAACAAAAGAGCAAAAAACACCTGATTCGAACCTTTATGAAAACCTTAGCATGCATAACCTGATTAGTTTGAACAATGATCATGATATCAAAGACATTAGCATCATAGCCCAAAATGATACGAGTACCTTTGGAACACACACTACCATTGGAAGTCCAATCCCAAGACGGAAAAGTAGCCTTGCAAATAGAGAAAAGTTTTTTCACATCAACATGGGATTCCAGAATAGCACACATGCTTAGCTAATTATCTTTAATCGCCAGGAGAACCTCTTTTTGTTTCAGGGGACGGTTCAAACCCCTTATGTTCCAAGAAGTTATACTACCCATTGGAAACACCGTGAGAAGGAGTGCTTGCTCCTTTGTTTGTTGTTTTAGTGCCCAACACCATAAACGATTCCGTTTCATTATTCCCTTCCATAACCTCGTCATGATCACTATTTATGTCATAAGAACTATTCCGGGAAGACGACTCCGCCCAGTGAGTGGCATTGTGAGTCCTCTCAAATCCCAAAGTAACTTCATTCCGTCCCAAGGGCATCATACTTGTTGTGTGTGCTAATCCCCACATTCTTCTGCGTTTTGTCAATAGAACCAGTTTTCGGTTTAGCATGTATCGGCCTATATTCAAATTTATGCTTGACTTTAGTCGGAATGATATTTTTCTTCTGTCAC
>JBCNJP010000006.1:45928040-46017824 GCA_039602395.1 Deinandra increscens subsp. villosa
GCTTAGGGAGACACACCTGCTTCCAAGCCACCTTAGCTATCCCTTTTTTAAAAGTACCCTGGCACCAAAGAAAATCACGCATTCTCTTCTCAATGGAACGAACAATACTAGTGGGGAGAATAAAGACCGAGGCCCAATAAATAAGAAGGGAAGACAAGACCGCGATGGTCAATTGGCTCTCAAGGCTCTCAACAAGGATCGAACAATCCTTAGCAAGGAGCCTAGTAGATATCAACGGAACACCCAAGTACCTAACCGGAAGAGAACCCTCCACCATCCCCGTAACATCGAGAATATCCATCTTTATCTGAGGGGAGACGTTACAAAAGAAAACCGTAATCTTCTGAGGGCTAGGGACCAAACCAGACAATCTGGCAAACACTGTTAAAGCCTTATAGATACACCTCGTAGAAGCCACATCACCCCTAGCAAATATGAAAAGATCATCAGCAAAAGACAGCTTAATTATCTTAAGCTTCTCACACCTATTGTGAAAATGGAACAAATTATCCAACCGAGTATGATGCTGGAAAAGAAGAGTTAAGACCTCCATGACCTTAGTAAAAAAATAAGGAGAGAGCGGGTCACCTTGTCTAAGGCCCCTCTTCCCCCGAAAATACCCATGCAAATCACCATTAATACAAATAGAGTAAGAAGGCGACGAAACACACACCATGATCCACCTCACCATAGTGTGATGGAAACTGAACGCCGTTAGAGTAGCCTCAAGAAAGTCCCAGTCAACAGTATTATAAGCCTTCCGAATGTCAATTTTGAAAGCAAAACAAGGGGGGCCATAATTCCTGTGATAATTATGCGTAAGCTCCTACGTCAATAAGATATTATCCGAAATTCTCCTTCCCGGAATAAAAGCCGACTAATTAATATGAACAATTTTCTCCAAGTCATTCTTAATCTGGTCCGCAATGATCTTGCTAATGCATTTGTAGATAACATTACAGCACGAGATGGGTCTGTAATCATTAATCTTACCAGGGGTGGAAACTTTAGGAACCGGAGCTATAATCGTGTGATTCAGCTCCCGTAACAGCTTGCCCGTGACAAAGAAATCCTTCACCTCCAGGCAAATCTGTTTACCAACATTCCAAGCCTTCTTAAAAAACGCAGCAGTAAAACCATCAGGACCAGGAGCTTTATTATCACTCATAGCAAGAATCGTGTCTCTGATCTCTTTATCATCAACCAACCAGATCATATGATTAGCCGTAGTGGAATCAAGTTTTCTATCAAATATGGCAGGATCAAGACACAAATCAACGTTACCCTTCCCTCCCAAAAAAGCCTCATAATGAGTAACAAAAGCAGTAGGCACCAAGTCACCCTCATGCTTGTTACCCGACATATCAATGATCTCATGAATATAACTTCTATGGCTACGGTTCTTCAGGGATGCATGAAAGAAGGCCGTGTTAGAATCTCCCGTAGCCAACCAATGAACCTTAGACTTTTGTTTCAGGAAATTCTCCTCATCAAGAGAGAAGGTGTGAAACTCCTCTAAACATTTTCTTTCCTCATCCCATAAGCTACTATCCGTCGGGTTACGGTCTATAGCCATCTGAATCTCATCCAATTTGGCACGACACTTATCGACCTTATCATGCAAATTACCTTAGGCAAAGAGAAGTTTTCTAAGCGGACCTTTGAGAAGCCATAATTTTTTTACCACACCAAATTGATGAACACCCTCAATATTCTCCTTCCAAACCATCTCAACCGCAGTCAGAAAACCCTCCTTAGTGGTCAAAAAATTTGCAAATTTAAAAGGCTTAGGTTTGCTGAACTTGCAAGGAAGCATACGTAAAAGACAAGGACTATGGTCCGAAACTCTAGAAGGACGGAAAATAGCAGTAGCATTAGGAAACCTATCAATAAACATATGATGGTTATATATGTTTATCTTGTTTGATTATCTTGGGATATGGCCACTCATATTAAAAATTGTTTGCGTGACAAATTATGACAAATGGTCAAGGTATATTAATTTTGGGTGGCTAAAAGAAGACCAACAGTCTACGGCGCTTGTAATCATTACTTTTCCATTTACTTTATCGTTCAAATCTCCATCTACCACGCCCCTCGAGTATTGATATATACTTATCTCTCTATCAGTTTTCATCATCATCATCTCCACCATGCGCCTTTTCTCCCACTCTCTCTCTCTCTCTGTTTTTCGTCCATCATCGCCGGCAAAAAATGTGGAATTGGCGTCATCCATATGTGGAAAACGGTAAGTTATCATCTTCACCACTGAAATTCGATTGAAATTTGCGTCTTAGATTTGGTAATTTTTTCTTGTGCAGGAAAAGATCTGTATCTCTTGGGAGCAGATTTTAAGTTATTGTGGAAACTATGGAGACGAGGAGTCTCTAATGGTTCATAAAAATGCTTTACTAAGAGCAGATTTTAAGTTATTGTATAATTTTATAACAGTCAGCAGTAAGGGCACATGATGAGGTTTGAAGCACTTGTATTCTTCAGGTGCTTCTCTCCCTTTTGGCCCCACGAACCTGATTTTTCTACAGCAGATTCTTCTCCCTTTTGATCTAAAGCAAGTGCATGTGAGAAAGAAAAAATGGACTTGTTCTCTCTTTTCACTTGATCAGCAGCAAGTAGCCGTTATGATGATTCAGACAATATCTTTAGTGCACCATGTGAGAAAGCAAAGAGGGATTTGTCTTCAGCCGCTTCTTCTCCCTTTTTAGTTAGTAGGCTTTCAGTTGTAATTTTATAGATCAATGTATTAATGGAATCATACCCTTTGGATTATGTATGTAATTGTGTTTTCTAAAGCAGCAGTTGATTTTGTTTGTTTGTTTTTTACTTTTATTGACCCTGGTTTGGTCAAAGAGAGGAGACATGCATGCACCTTCCTGGTGAACTGAAACTATTTTGGAGTTTAGTAAAGGGATGAGCAATTGGTACCTAGTACCCGTACCGGTACCCATACCCACATATTCGGTACCGGGACCGGGATGATGGCCAATAAGTTGTGTTTAGGACCAATTATGGCGCAATAAGGTGTGTATATAACCAATAGGACCAAAAAGGTGTGTATATAACCAATAAGTTGTGTTTAGGACCAATGATGGCCCAATAAGGTGTGTGTATATAACCAATAGGACCAAAAATGTGTGTTTAGGGGCAACAAGGGTCAGTTGGGACCAATGAGTCCCAATAAGGTGTGTATATAACCAATAAGTTGTGTTTAGGACCAATGATGGCCTAATAAGGTGTGTATATAACCAATAGGACCAAAAAGGTGTGTTTAGGGCAACAAGGGTCAGTTGGGACCAGTGAGTCCCAATAAGGTTTGTATATAACCAACAAGTTGTGTTTAGGACCAATGATGGCCCAATAAGGTGTGTATATAACAAATAGGACCAAAAAGTTGTGTTTTGGGGCAACAAGGGTCAGTTGGGACCAATGAGTCCCAATAAGGTGTTTATATAACTAATAAGTTGTGTTTAGGACCAATGATGGCCCAATAAGGTGTGTATATAACCAATAGGACCAAAAAGGTGTGTTTAGGGGCAACAAGGGTCAGTTGGGACCAATGAGTCCCAATAAGGTGTGTATATAACCAATAAGTTGTATTTAGGACCAGTGATGGCCCAATAAGGTGTGTATATAACTAATAAGACCAAAAAGGTGTGTTTAGGGGCAACAAGGGTCAGTTGGGAACAATGAGTCCCAATAAGGTTTGTATATAACCAATAAGTTGTGTATAGGACCAATGATGGCCCAATAAGGTGTGTATATAATCAATAGGACCAAAAAGGTGTGTTTAGAGGCAACAAGGGTTAGTTGTGACCAATGAGTCCCAATAAGGTGTGTATATAACCAGTAAGTTGTGTTTAGGACCAATGATGGCCAACAAGTTGTGTTAAGGACCAATGATGGCCCAAAAAGGTGCGTATATAACCAATAAGTTGTGTTTAGGACCAATGATTGCCAATAAGTTGTGTTTAGGACCAATGATGGCCCAATAAGGTGTGTTTAAGGGCAACGAAGGTCAGTTAGGACCAATGAGTCCCAATAAGGTGTATATATAACCAATAAGTTGTGCATAGGACCAATAAGGTGTGTTTAGGGGCAACGAGGGTCAGTTGGGACCAATGTGTCCCAATAAGGTGTATTCGATGATGTATATATTACAACACATTGAAAGATATACATTTATATACATATATATATACATATATATATATGTAGACTATATAGGGTGAGGTTATGTGAAATATATAGCTCTTTTTCATATGTGTTCACATGTGAAATATTCTAAATAATAAGACAAAAGAAAAAAAAAAGGAAAAAAGAAATTAATCAGAACTCTCAAGAGATACATTATCATTAAATTTATTGCTTAATATTCCATTTTACACTTAAAGATCATTTTAGAGTTATGTTTAAAATACTATTATATCTATGTTTAGAATTAATTGAGTTTATATTAAATCCGATAATTAAATGATGTCACGTCCTTATTTGGTGAGATGCTTTCACCCGGATCGATCATATTAATCCCCAAATTATTTCCCACCATTTTTCAAATTTCCCCAAAATTCATTGATCAGTTCCTATTCCCTCTCACCAAAATTTTATCACCAAAACGATTCATCACTCTCTTCTTCTCTCTACAGGATTCATCACTCTCTTCTTCCCTCTAACATCTTTAGGAGATCACTACCAAATTTCAGTCAGTATTAATTTCACTGTCATTTTCAGTAGAGCGTTTCATCTCAAATATTCCATCGCATTTATTTTATTCCCTATTTATTTCATTTCAGGATTCATCTCATTTACAATGGAGCGTGATGATGAAACATTGAAGGACATTTATGAGTATTCGGAAGAAGAGGAAATGATAAACGATGCGGCCAAGTCGAGGATGAGGTTTATACTGAGAATGATAATTCTGACAGTGAATGGGAACATAATGAGGAATCAGAATAAGAGGAAATGATAAACGATGAAGCCTAAGTCGAGGATGAGGTTCATACTGAGAATGAGAATGAGGAACCCACAACCTCTGCTTCCCAAACTACAAATTGCAATAGGGGGTTGTCGCGGTCGGTAAAGTGGCATGCCAAATTTAGTAACAATGGTGGGAAAAAATGGCCACTAACATTTGACAATGCTGGAAGGGTTATCGGGGAGCATAGACCGAACTTTTCAAGTTTTAACGGAGATATTGTAAGGGCAGAGGTTGGATTGAAGTATCATGATTGGAAGAAGGTACTAACAGACAACAAGAAGACGATGTGAGGTCTGATTCAGGTTATTAAACATATTAAACATTTTCTCACATTAAGTCATGTGACTAAAAAATCTATGTTATTTTTTTTGGCAATATTTCGAGGTTGATAACTGTCGAAAGAATACTATTATGGTAATGTTTGGTGGGTTGCTAAGGGGTTTTAGAAGAAAATTGCATGAAAAATACATTCTTCCCAACCTGTCAAAACCAAAGGTTCTTGCGAAAGTTCCAAAGCCGTATTTCGGTATTGTGGAAAAAGAAGATTGGGATAGATTTGTACAATATACAAAATCTGAAGAATTCCAGGTTTTTATTCAATTCAAACTGCGGCTTTCATTAATTAATTAGCTAAGTGCATGTTATAATTAATAAGATATAATTAAATATCCTACTGTTCTGTTGGAAAGGCTGTGTCAACCAGTGCAAAACAGGTTCGAGCACATTATACTTATGATCATACAATGAGCCGGGGATGATATGCCTTTCTGAGACAAAAAATGGTAATAAGCTAATTAAGAGTGTTACATCCGGCCAATCATGGTTAAGAACCTGCAATGTATGTTTCAAGTCTGATATATATTATTATAATACAAGGTACAAAACAAATAGAATGAAGCTGATGAGGACCCAGATCGAGCTCTTATGTGGAGGAAAGCAAGGGTAAACAAAGAGGGGGAATACAAGACGCCTGTGATGAAGGGCCTAGCAGAGCAAATAGTATCTTTAATTGCTATATATATATACCTAGGGGTGTTCAATGGTTTGGTTTATGGTTTATTCGATTCGGTTTATTTGATTTGAAGTTTTTTTATGATAACCATAACCAAACCAAACCGTATTGAAAAGATTACAAACCGAATCGAATAAACCATATTCAATACGATTCGGTTTCAGTTGAGAACTGAATAAATCGTATTCAGACCGTCTAAACCATATTCACCAAACATATATTGCGTATTTTTGCTAACAAAAAAAAATATACAAAGAACAAACATCTTAAACATATCCCCAGAGTTTAAAACCATAATCCGATATACAACCAAAATACTTCCAACCAAAATACCTACAACCAATGTAGGCTCTTATTTTTGGTAAAGTGGAAAAGGAAAAGACGATGAATCGATTACTACTTTTTACGACAAACTTGTTTTACCCTAAAAAAACCATGGATGCGTATTTAGTTGGATTGTGGATAAGTCATAAGTGGGCTTAGCGCTTAAATGGTTAAATGGTTTATAAATGAATATAAATAAATATACATATATATATATATATATATATATATATATATATATATATATATATATATATAGGGTTAGGTTCAAATGAGAACTTTTTATTTTGAGAACTTTTGAGAACTAAATTTCAACCACACATTTCAGGGGGAACCACTACAATTCATGGGAGGGGGGATACATGTAAATAAACTTGTGGCTCAAATTAGTTCTTTTTAGTTCTCAAATCAAATTGGTTCTCAAATGATCCTCTCCCTATATATATATATATATATATATATATATATATATAGGCTTAGTATGTGGTGAAAACCCATGTGAGTTAAGAAAACCCTACAAACCCATCCAATGGTCTCTCATTCATCCACATCCCCACTTTTTACTCTTTTGTCTTCTTGCAAGAAGGGTTAAGATAGTAATTTACCAACCTGATTATTTTATTATTCACATTTGTTGTCAGAGGTTTGAAGATATATACCAAATAATATTTCAATATTTTCAAATCTCTCATTTTCAAAACCAATGAACTTTCTCTCTAGTGAACTCCTTCACCGCCATAACCATCCATCAGCCACCACCACCGCCGGTCGTTCCATGAGTCTCTGAACTCGTCGCCGCCGTCTTCCTCATCAGACGGATCTACTGACACCGTTGGCTCCATCACCGGAAGAACAGGTCCTAAACCCTAAATTTATTGTCTCTTATACATCTCTGCTTCTAGATCTGCTAGTGCTTGTAGTTCACCGGCCCCGAGCACCACCACAGCTCTACTACCTTCCACCATCGATTCACTCCTCCACACCACCACCGTCGCTCTTAAAATACCTGCGTCGCTTGCTGCTCCACTGGACCGGCCTTCACCACCGGATCTAACAGCCGGAAACCTAGCCTCCTCCTCCGGCGATGAAGAAACCCAACAGATTTATTTCCGCCGTGCGCCGGAGCCTTGGCTTCCGATGAGAGCGTATTACTCCGTCCCTGGTCCCTAGGTCAGCCTCTCCACCGGAGCAGAGCACATGTCTCTAATCTTGAGCTTTGCTTCCTTCAGGTTTTATATATTTTAATTGACGTTTCATCGTTTGTACATTATCTGTTCTTCTGGTTTATGTTGTGCATTCACAGTTGGGGTTTTTGATATGTTTTATTTTTTCAGTTGGGTTTTATCGAAATTAAGTCTTGAATCTTTAAGTTTTTGATTTTTTTTTCTTTTCTGTATAGTGGTTTAACGAAAATTTTGAATCTTCAATTTGCAGATTGTAAGTATAATGGTTGGTCAAAATTAGGTATTTTTTTTACAAGAGATATACAAATCTCGTGGGTACAGATCTATATAATTGCTTGAATTAATTAAATTATATAAATTAGATAAAGTGCTTTAATTAAATTATATTAAATTAGAATTACAATCTTCTTTTTGTAAGCTTTTGAAGTTCTTTAACCCGTCTCACGTGCATCATGATATATGTTAATTTTTATTTTCAACCATTTTTATATTGCTTTTAACATTAAAAACTTATAGTTATCTTTTCAAAATGTATTGTTATATATTTATGATTTGTGGCCTATAATATATTTATGAATTTTTATTGGTATTGGGCGTCATTCATATAAATATTTTTTATTTAAACGTTTCATTCATGATTATCATATTGTTCGATCGGTTGTAGAAGATGATAAATTGATGAAGTGGTTATATTAAAAAAAAAAACTATGGAACATATATTTTTGATATTGGGCTTCGTTTACAATATCTTATTTTTAGATCTGTAATAACTGATGTTACATATGTAATTTTACCACTTACGATCTCACGAGTATATTAAGATATGTAATATCTTATTTTTACATATGTAATATATATGTAATATCTTATATTACATATGTAATATATAAGTGGCATTGGGTTTTGTAGGTCAAAAACTGGTTCATAATCTTTTACATATGTAATATCTTAACTTTATATATCTAATAACTAATGTTACATATTTTTACATATGTAGCACGTTATATCTCATTATCTACTTAAAAGTACATATGTTTTTTTAGTGATCTATATGTGTTTTAATGATATTACATTGGTAATAACTATTGTTTACATATGTAAAAACTAATTTTACATATGTAAAAACCATGTGAGATATGAAAACCCCACAAACCCATCAAATGGTTCCACAATCTGCCACCTATCTGACTTTACATTTCAAGATCTGATTTTACATATGTAAAAACCCATGTTTACATATGTAAAAACTAATTTTACATATGTAAAAACCATGTTTACACATTTCAAAATCTGACTTTACATTTCAAGATCTGATTTTACATATGTAAAAACCCATGTTTACATATGTAAAAACTAATTTTACATATGTAAAAACCCATGTTTACACATTTAAAAATCTGACTTTACATTTCAAGATCTGATTTTACATATGTAAAATCCCATGTTTTTTTTTTCATTTTACGTCTCGTTATATATTTAAATTTACATATGTAACATGATGTGATTTATATGTATATAAACTGATGAACTTGTTTTCTTTGTAGGTTACGAGATTTTGTGTCAAAGATAAAGATGATTATCAAGAACTTAAGAATAATTAGCTTTTATATTTTTTTTGTTAGCTTGTTATATAGTTTTTAATCATTTTGAATGAATTATATTGTTACGTTTTAACGTTGATTGTAATGGTTTCTTAATGTTGATTGTGACGGTTACTTATAAATTAATAAAATATATTTGTTATTTTTTATTTCCTTTGTCAAGATAATTTACATATGTAAAATGTTGAAATAAGAATGTTTAATAGCAGTTATAAATCTTTTACATATGTAAAATTCGTGTCTGAAAATTGAAAAAGTAGGAGAGAAAATTTAAAAAGTAGGAGAGATACTAATGATTGGTGCATTGGAAATTGAAAAAGTAGGAGAGAAAGGTGTATAAGATTACTATCTTACCCTTTTCTACCTTTTTTACTATTAAATAAATGAAAAAGAAAATGCAAAAAGTAACATTTAATCTCATCCATTGATGAATGAGATCAATGGCCCATAAAGGGTTTTCAAGGTTTTCAAGGCTCAAGTGGGTTTCCAAATTATCCATGCCCTATATATATATATATATAGGGAAGAGAATAAATAATAACCTCTTAAAGGAATAACCCATTAACTCAATCTAAAAGCTCCTAGAGTTTGATCCAACGGCTATGTGTATTGCTATTGTTTTGTGGTTGTAAATGAACCCAGGGCAAATAAAACACAATTTCTCTTCCACCATCGGAGTGTTTTACAAATTCTCATATCTCCTTTAACCTTTATTTCCACATGGAGAAATGAATGACCCTGGTTATTGTGTTTGACTTTTCACTTTTTAGTTATCTTCTACCGTAGTGTTATACAAGCATGAAAATGAAAGAAAGCAATACTCTCGAATCCGCAAAATCTGAGCAATTTCTTTTTCATTTTAATTTTTTCTAGATCTACAAATGATGATGGGCTCCAATCAGACTATAACTCAGAATCATAGTTTCATAAAGGTGTGATTTTTGTTTTTCTACATTAATTGGCGGTTTCTTTGAATTCATCTAATCGGAGTTTCCTACAGGTGCGACTTTTATTTTTCTACATTTATTGGGTTTCTTTAAATTCATCTAATCGGAGTTTCTTGCTTAGATTCTTGTTAGATATCATGGTCGATCTTTCAACTTCAGGTGCAGTCGTCTACATCGAGGCTGGATTCACGAACTAAGTTTTCATTTTATTTTTCTTTTTAAGGTATGTGTATAACCTTTTGTAAACTCAAAATCATGTGAATCGCAAACTGGGTTTCCGACATTGATTATATGCCATATGTTGGTTTGTATAATTGTGTGCTCATTTGGGTTGATTGTTCAGTCTAATTTCATAAAGTTTATTAAAATTAGGTACACTATCCGATTTGTATATATTTACCTAACTGGTGTGATTATTTTCTTGTACAAGATTGTTTGTAGTTTGTAATATATGGTTATTTAGTTGTACATTTGAAGTTTCTTGTTTTGATTCTTGTTAGATTTCGTGGTAGATCTTTCAACTTCAGGGGTAGTCGTCTTAACCTGTGCATTTGCATTTGTACATTAGTGGTGCTCAAGTATGCTTTTTCAGGTTGTAATTTATGCATATTACGTTGTACATTTGGGGGTTTTAAGTAGTAGCATTAGTGTTGGTGACTAATTACATCAGTGTTACTTGTTAATACACCAATGTTTATATCTATAACACTAGTGCTAATTGTTATTATATTGAGATTAGTTGTACATATTGACCATAATTGTAATATATTATATATGCATACTTAGTTGAACTTAACTAGTAACATCAGTGTTAATGTTACCTACCGGTGTTTATATATGTATTGATGTCTTTTGTAGGTTGTAATATATGCATATATAGTTGTACTTAAGTAGTAGCATCAGTGTCTATTGATAACGGCTGTCGTGACCGCTATACATATACCTAAATTAACTTGTAGTAGGGTAAGCTAGGGTGTCAATCCAGGGGAGTTAGTGGTTATTAGCGACTCTAATTATTTAACCTAAGCTACTGTCACTAACCTAGATTAACTAAATTAAACCCTAAATTACTTTACCTAAATGACAGAAAACGTAAATTGCCTCTTGGCTAATTCCTAATCCAATTCAGTCAATCAATTCAAATCACACAAGATAGTCCTAGAGTTCTCGG
Source organism: Deinandra increscens subsp. villosa (assembly GCA_039602395.1). Lineage (NCBI taxonomy): Eukaryota > Viridiplantae > Streptophyta > Magnoliopsida > Asterales > Asteraceae > Deinandra > Deinandra increscens. The sequence continues at coordinate 45,939,276 of JBCNJP010000006.1, forward strand.
GGAGCGGAGAGCGACACACATTCATAAACCCTAACTTGAATTGTAAAATTAATTTAACTGAACATTCAAATCACACAAGTGCTAAGTATAGTCCTAGAGCTATGCTATGAAAGGTAGTCCGGGAGCGGAGGGGGGGGGGGGGCACATATGCAATCAAAACGCAAGATAAATAAACTTAAATTGAACATCCATATCAATCAAATATTGTCACTATGTTTATAGAATCAGAAAATAGACAAAGAATAACCTAATAGAATAGTAATACGCTAACCATTCACCGTTGGTAATCACTTGGACTTAGCCGGACATCACAAACATCATTGAATCATTCAAAACTAAGAAAATAGATGAAAAACTAAAGAAAAATCGTCTCTGGAGAGTTCTGGTCGACTACCGCCGAAGTTCCTCTAGGAAAAAACCTAAAAACTGCTTAAATACGTCAAATACCAAAAATCTCGAAAATCTGCCGTCATCGACCCGGATCGTTTCGCGAGGGATTTGGAAGTTTACCTCGCGACACTCCCGGGGTCCTGGGCTTCGCTGTTTTGCCCCAAAATCTTATCAACGCGGCCCAATGCTCCAAATTCAGCCCAATCTCCTTTTCTAAACCCAATTTGATATATTTAAAGCCCATTCCTTCAATCCTTGACCCATGTGAATTATTTCAAATCCCAACAACTCTATTCCCCACTCCCGAACATTCACGACTTTGTATTTATTTTGGTTGATTAATTCCTTCAAAACTCGCGTCTTTTCACCTTTAGTCACCAATGCTTCTAAAACACCTCAAAATGCATAACCTATGACAATTAAACTCAAAACACATCAAGTACGAAATGTAGGATATATCATGTGAATTAATATATTGTAACCATTAAAATTATATGATTAATTATGAGAAACCATTACAAAATATACTCACATCACATCCCCACACTTATCTTTTTCCGTCTCGAAAAACTGCCATGGAATCATAACCGAAAATCAATCTCAAAATCATTTAACTTTTAACTTATCCACCAAATCAATTCCACACCCCTAATGTGATCACATGGACTAACTGCAATTGTCGATATTTCGGTCCGACTAAACCCAACCACTGACCTTTTGTTTCTCCCCCAATGTGTTTATGAATTATCGAATATATTGTACCAGTCTGCCTATGTATCCCACATTCAGAAAGTGCAAGTTCAACTTACTCCCGAATCAAATTCAGTCAAAGCAAAAGGTACTCAAGATGATATTTGTAGATTTTCCCCACCCACCTTTAAACCAGACACTCATATGTCCACAGAATGATGGAATATATGGATGCGAAATTTTGAGCATTTATTTCTCTAATTTGCTATTTTTTTTCTTTCTATTTTTCCTTTTTTCTTTTTTTTCAATTTTTTTCTTCATAATTGGTTAATTTTAACTATGATTATCAACGAACAGCATCAGAGGTACTCTTTGTGAGATGCTATCCCAAAACTCGTACATGAGTATTTTGCCCGCGAGATCCAGAACATCATCAGAGGCACGCACCACGGGATACTATCCTTAGTTTGTACATGAGTATTTTGTCCCTTCACTCTAAAATTATTAGCCAATTATTTTACCTAATATGCTCAAAGATGGAAAGATGGGGCGCCAATATTTCTCAGATTTGCTTTCGCAAAAAGATCATAATGTGCCGAGTTATTCTAAGGACATATAAGTCTCTAATTTAAAGTGGTCTTCTTCCTCCTAATCATCAGTTTCAATCTCCCTATCACCCATAAAATGGGAACTCACTAACAGACTGATTTAATTACAAATTTATACAACAATAAACACAATGGGCAGTTTAAGCTATTCCTAGGTCAGTTGGGCCTACCGACACATCACAGATTAGCCATGTTTTCCATTTCCTCCTTTTCTACAACTTTTCCCTTTTCTTTCTTTATTTTTATTTTTGAAAACAGATTCCCAATTATACTATCATTTCCCATGATTTGCAAGTTAATCCAAAGACATTTTTTTAACTTTTTTTGGATATTTTTTACACCACAAAAATAAAAACACACTAAAATGTTATCCCCTCCTCACACTTGAGATACACATTGCCCTCAATGTGAACAAAGAAACAACAAAAATAAAGAAGAATAAAAAATAAATAAAGTTGCAAGAGTAAAGCTACAAGAGTGTGGAAAGAGTACATCGACCTATTTGTAGCTAAAACTTGTTGAAATAGCAGGTGCTCCCGTAACTCCTCTCCATACTTGAACTCTACCAAGCAAACTGCAAAACTACAAACACACTAAAAAACAAATTAAATGCAAATAGTAAAAAAACCTAAACTCACTTTCGTAGGAATCACGGTTGAATTTAGCGTATGAAACAAGCCTTTTAAACCCCTCGGTAGCCCGAGTGGACGAGTGAAGTCTCATGAGGGTTTCTAGTGAACACACCCACAAAGTTCTCGGGTTGCCTCCCGGAAGCGCTAAATTTTAGGTCTTCAGCCAGACCTGTTACCTGATTTGCTTCATGGTGGCTTCAGTCCATATTTACCACCCGAGTTGCCAATAAACGCTCGGTGGTTAATTCGCCTCTTCACTTCTTTCAACCCACATTTGCCAAGCACATTACCGATGAAGGCTCGGTAGTTCACACATCTCTTAAATCTTCTTTTTAGACTCGACATGTGAAAGATATTAAATTGAAAAGTAAAAGAAATTTATCATGGATTGAACACTTACCTGCCAAATTTCTCACGTGTGCTCGATAATTGATGTTTCGCATCCAATCTAGAATTTGCACACGTGGCACCTCCAAGTCATCACTACAGAGCTTCTTGATTTGCCTTTGCCCAACATCATCTTCCTCTACCTTCCTCTTTTTCACCGGTTTTTCCTCAGTCACCTGCACAATAAATAAATAATGAAGATTAGAAGTACATGTCAGGAACTCACCCTCTTGCTCTCATCTTCACTCTCTTTAGCTACACTCTCACAACCAACTTGTTCTACAATACCATCAACCTCTAATTTTGTTTCTTCAACAACCTCCACTTTTGAAAACACCTCTTCTCGCTCAACCTCTATCACCTCATCAATTGCCTCCCAAACTTCTTTCGGTTCTGATAAACATATATCTTCATCTAATTCTTCTTCCAGTGGTTGTTCCCAGGCGACCATCTCTTCTGTCAATTGCGCCACCTGCTTTTTCAATGCTTCTACTCTCTTGTCGTGAATCTCATTGTCCTTCCTTAATTCCTTGAATTCTTTGAGAGTGTCTTCATGCTTCTTGTGAATCCCTTTTATAGCCTCCATTAAAACAGTAAGTTGAGCACTGAGATCCTCTATCTAATCCTGTTTTTGATCCCCATAGCCATATGAATCCCTTTGATACCCATCTTGATAGTAACCCTGATTTTACACGTCTGCTTCATACCCACCATCATAATAATTTTGCTGCTCATGATATTGGTGGTACTGGGGATACCGTGAGAGTAATTATTCCCATATCCATCATTATATCCTGCAAACGACGTAAAGTTAGAATTATAATTATTAGAGTAAACATCATTAGTAAAGTAATTAGAAATCTTGGATTGGGAATATCCCTGATTGTACGATGACTGAGATTCTTGATTTTGAGAATATAAGCATGGGTCTCAGCACTCCTCCTCATCTTCCGAATCCTCAACCACTCGAATCCCGTAAGGTAATGTTGGACAATACTTCATCCTATGATAATAGCTCCCGCAGTTGTAACAGTTGTCCTCCTTCACCATGATAATCTTCAATGCGCCTGCAAACAATCAAAAGCAACAAAACCAATTGCGTAGCACTGATCTAAACAATAAAACAACGCAATGGAATCGAAATTGGGAATTCAGAAAAATTTATGAACTTCTTTTTTTTCTTTTTTTAGAGTTAAACAAAACTAATAAAAATAAAAAATTGCAGAAAAATTAAAAATCTTTTTGGGTTTTTTTATGACTAGACAAGCAAAATTAAAATTGCAGAAACAAAAAAAAATAATTTAGTTTTTAGAAAAACGAACAAAACAAAAAATTAACTAAAAAAACTAAAATCACTAACAACGCACGTACTCCCCGGTAACGGCGCCAATTTGATAACGGTTCGTCGCGACCGTTACAAATCCCCAACTAATTTAAGATTTGCAGTAGTGGAAGTCGGGGTATCGAACCAAGGGAGTTGGTGGTTATTTGAGACTCTAATTATCTAAACCTAAGTTAGTGTCACTAACCTAGATTAACTAAATCAAACCCCAAATTACTTAAATCTAAATTGCTAAAGTTATAAAGGTGTCCCTTGACAGTTTTGATTGAATGAATTAATTACTAAGAAAACTATTGCTAATTTGAATTAGAAAATAGAAAATAAAAAAACCGTGACAACCTTAGGATCCCAGTTAGCTAATTTCTAATCCAATTCAATTATTCAGTTCAACTCAATTCAACCAAACATTCAGATTACATATGAGCTAAGTATAGTCCTAGAGCTATGCATTTAAGGTAGTCCGGGAGCGGGGGGCACATACACAATCAAAACGCAAGCTAAATATTCAGATATATCAATACTGTAACTATGATTTAAAACTGAACAAAAACAACTGAAATAAAATAGTCATATGCTAACCGTTCACCGTCGGTAATCACAATGACGTTTAGTCGGACATTACAAGCTTGAACAATGATTGAAAACCTAAAAGAACACAAAGAATTTCGTCCTTCGAGAGCTTCTTGCCATCGAACTCCTTTGAACCCTCCTGATGTTTCCTTATGCTTCCGTCAAACAGCCTAGGGCTGTCGAATGAATTCCCTATTCACGTAAAACTCCTTTTTTTATATCCTTCCTTTTGCTTTACGTAGGCCACAAGACATAGCAAGCCCACCGATTCTCTTTCTTTTAGTCAGCCCAATTCTTTCTTAAGTCGGCCCATGTTCATTCACGTGACTTGCAATACGCTCTCTATAAATGTTGTTAACTTTTCTTTTTATTTTTCGATTGGAATAAACTGACACAATACAGACATCCGGTCCACTTCATAGAGGCCCAATGATCAGCCCAACTGGTCCAAGAGAACAATCGGAAATCTTAAGAGACTTGCGGACTAAGTCAAAACATGATCCCACTATCTGCTAAATCTCCCATGTTTACAATTTCCTTATTTTCTGCATGAATTCTTGTTATATACTTGCATGTTCATTCCCACGTTGCATGTTTAGTTTTTGCATGTTTAATTTGTAATAGTATTTAAGAGTTTGCATTGGAATACAAATTAAGAAGAAAATTGAATGAAGTTATTTTCATTAGTCTAACCCTCTCATCTTAATTCTTTGGAGGTAACCCACTCTATGGGTTATATCATTTGGTGCTTTCATTCTTGACTCTCATGCCTCCACACAACGACGAGCCGACCATAGATGAGTTGTTCACCCAACTCCAACAAACCCGACTCCCTGTAAACCCGACACTCGACGAGAGGTTAACGCATATAGCGAAGTGCCAACGTCTAGAATCTCTCATTTTTTCCCGAATCACTACTCTTTCACCATTTTCACCACCGCCATCGCCATCAAAACCCACACCCGTAGAATCTATGTGACATCCGAGAATTTCAAGGTTAACTTCCGTTAGACAATCTCCGTTAGTTACGTTATAAGTATTAACTTAGTAACTAATGCTTAACTAGGCCGAATACGTCCACGACCCTTGGTTGATCACCGAACCCGTCCATATGTGTTATGTGTTTATTTAATTATTGCCACTATGTGGAATTATGTGCAACGTGATTTAAACCCACGATTTATTATTATTAGCATGACAAATTACTTAATTGTGTATTTATGTGATTAATCGAGTAATTAGGGTGTAAGCATTTGTTTTAATCATGGGCTAATGATGGACTAATCATTGGGGCCCATATCCCAATGAAAGCCCACCAAAGCTTTAGTATATAAACCAAAACAAAACCCTAATCCTCATTTTTGCATACATCACACAAAAGACACACACACACACTCCCATTCTCCCTCTCTCTCGTTGGATCCCAACCGCCACCACCTAGCCACCTCTCGACCCCCAAGAACAGCTGTGAACCACCGTGATCTCAGCCTCGAACCATCATCCATCGAGCTTGGAAACCAAACCGTGAGTCCCATGACCATTTCTATGCTTTTCTTTGTGTTTTCTTAAAAAGAATGTGTAAACCTTCATGGAATCGTTTGATCTTCTGATATGATGTTTAGAGATGTTAGATCTAGCCTAAAGTCTGCAACTTTACGTATAGAATCATGCCATAATGAAGATCCATGCTAGTTAGGTCATTTTGTGCTTAAAAAGTGTTCTTGGTGATTTGATGGTGAAAACCCATGTTTAGGATGTTAGATTTGTTTGTGTAATGTTGGTAAATGTTTATGCATGCTAGATACTGAATTATATGAAGTATGGAAGCTGCTAGATTGATTTTCGGTTAGATTTCCGGGTTTTCTACGACTAGCGAAACTAACCGTTTGTTAGGCGAAACTGTAGTTTCGCAAACTGTTTTAAAATTCTTCCAGCGACACTATACAGCGAAACTATAGTGTCGCCTGCGAAAACTAAGTGTATTGCTTGAACAAAACTACCGAGCGAAACAACCATAGACTCCTTCCCTGAACGAAAGTTCAAATCAGTTTCGGGCGAACCTAGATAGCGAAACTGTGTCATCAGTTTCGAGCGAATCTATCTATCGAAATTGTGCCTTCTATGAATGAAAGTTCAAACCAGTTTCGAGCGAATTTATGCTAGCGAAACTGTGTCATCAGTTTCGAGCGAATCTAGCTAGTGAAACTGTGTCATCGGGTATTCCCTAGCGAAAGTGTTGCCCGTGCATATAGCGAAACTGATGTACTTCCTAGCGAAACTGTCATGCATGTTTACCCTCGTTTATGATCAACCATCGGTGTCGTGTGTCGGTATGTCGAGTCGTAGTTCCAACGTGCTATGTTATGGGCCATAGTGACGTAGTTAAAGTTTGGATACAACCTAACACCTAAGACCTTAATGTGATTATTAGGTCTTCGTTAGCAATCATAATTGGATTATTTGAAGTGTAAGCTGAGCAACCTACGGTGAGTTTCACTAACCCTTTAATTGTGAGCCCGTTTGGGTCACAACGAACTTACTTAACGGAAAACAACGCTGACATTTTGAGGTATTGCCAAATAGGATATCTGTTATGGAAGTTAGAGTGTTTTATGGGAAGCACTTGCAACTGTCTATCCTTGGGATATCAAATGAAATCCGCAACCAACTATTTAATACTTAAACTCATTTGAGATTTCAAATGAAATCCGGAACAACCATTTTGACACTTAAACTCTTTTTAGGATTTCAAATGAAATCCAGAATAAACGGTTTTAATATGACTAGTGTAGGTTAAAGTCTAAACCAAATGATATCACATGATTTCTAAGGATGCCTTAAAACTTAAAAGTCCTCAACAATTTAGTACCATTAATTTGCGAAGCGAGGGGATGTTGGGTAGATCTACTGAGGGTTTGACAAACCCTGCTCCGTGGTGCACAAATGTGTAGCCAACCGGTTGGAGGCCGAACGAAGTTCAATATCAGCCTATTTTAGTTGTGGGTCCCATGAGGAACACAACTGGAGGCACAAACCATCGGCAAATGCCGAACTCTGTTACGTCAGCTTTGGTACGAACTTCCTTAGTGCATGGAAACCGGATTAGCTACCCGCGATATCGGTTGACCGCTTTAATCTTTACTTAACTAGTGCATATTCGATAATTCAGCACTTGGCATTGTTTTGCAAAACTATTACTTGTTTATATGTTGATACATACGCTTATGAGACCGGGCCATTGCATGACATGCCCGCTGTGAACTCACCAACCATTAGGTTGACACTTGTGTGGTTTTCACTTTTGCAGATCGCTGAGGAGTATCCACCGGAGGTTGGCATGGCACCCGGAGTTACTTATTTCATTTTGAACTTAAATTTGGGAATTGAATAACAATTTATGTTTTGTAATTTAAGCACGTGGTTAGTGCTAAGATACTCATGTTTTTCTTTCCGCTGCAAACTCTTAAACTGTTTTATGATGAATGTTTGGACTTTACTCTGATTCGTTTAGTATTTGTAACTAATGGTTGTGGTCCTGGTTTGCTCGCACCCGTTAACGGTATAAACTCCGTTAGTGGTTAATTTGGGGGTGTGACAGATTGGTATCAGAGCCATAGGTTTTGCAGAGAACTGGAATCATTTTTGAAAAACGATTTGGAAACTGCAACTTGAAACCTTAGTTACAAACGAACAAACAAATTCCCAAAACAAAATTTTTACGTGCCAACCTGGGATACTCACCCTGCTGTGTAAGTAAATACTTCATATGTATATATATATATACATATATATAAATATATACAGACCGTGTCTAAGTAGTCTAACGGAAAACCTTAGGAAAATTGCACACACGAATACGAAATGCGAACGCTAATACGCACACTATTCCAGGAGAAAGCGACAACGAAACGATGCTACACGCTACGTCCTGATTTCTACTACGATGACTGCGCCGACGGTGACTTTTATGGGAAAGCCGACTTTCGACGATAGTACTTACGACTTACGACGTTCTCCGACGACGCCTCGATTTTGCACGAAAATTTTTCTGGACTAATAGTGGGATAACAGGAAATTGTTAATATACATATTATGGGATATGTATAGAGTATAACTGTGACTGAACACTGGCTACTTTAACTGTCCAGAAAATGCCTGGAAGAGGTGGAGGACACGGAAGGAACAACATTAACCTGACACCTGCACAACTGCAAGCTATGATAAACGAACATGTGCAAGCCGCAGTGGCAGCCCCCCAAGCTACATTCGCCGCGCAGGGTAATTATTATGCCGGTTAAGGCACAAAGCGATTATATTTTGACTTGTTTCAACTTAAAACCCGAACTATTTATGCATCAGGAAACCTCCATCACTGCACGTTTAAGTCCTTCATAGACTGCAAGCCGATGACGTTTTCCGGCGAGGAAGGAGCGGTAGGACTCCTCAGGTGGATCGAGAAGTCTGAGAAGGTCTTCTCTATGTGCAACTGCCCTGCTGAGAACAAAGTGAAATATGCGACTGGTACCTTCGAGGGAGCTGCTCTCTCCTGGTGGAATGCCGAAATCCAGATGATTGGGTTAGATGCGGCTAATGACATAGAATGGGAAGCGTTTAAAGAACTGATTATGGAGGAGTATTGCCCTCGGGACCAAGTCAAGAAGCTGGAAGGAGAGTTTTTGAACTCCAAGATGTCTGGGTCGGAAATTGAGGAATACACTGCGCGTTACCACGAGTACGCGATACTATGCCCAACAATGGTTGATGCTGAATTTAAACGCATTGAGCGTTATCTGGAGGGTCTCGCACCCCAAATCAAGAGCTTGGTGACAGCTAACAACCCAACAACCGTGCAGCAAGCCATCCGTTTGGCTCATAAGTTAACCGATCAGGAAATCGAGAGGGGTACTCTACCCGCAAAGACCATTGTGAAGACTGCCTTAAGTTGCAAGCGTAAGGCTGAAGAAGAAGCTCCAGCAACATCTGTGAACAATCAAACTATTGGGAATCAATCTGGGAGATCCTCTAACTCCCAATATCAGAACAAGCGACCTGACAACACAAGGTCCAATTTCAACAATGGCAGCAACAGTGGAAGTAACAACCGCCAAGGCGGGAATGGAAACTACAAGGGTAAAGCCCCGTTTTGTAACAAGTGCGGGAAACACCAGAATGGTATGTGTAGCAAAGGTCTGGAGTGTGGAAGATGTGGGAAACCGGGGCATGAGGCCAACAACTGCTGGACCAACTTACAAAAGTTAAACAACAACGGTCAGAACCAAGGAGGAAATAACAACAACAATCATGGCAATAACAACAACAGGGGAAACGGAAACAACCGCAACGGGCAAGGAACAATCAGAACAACAACAATGGTGGAGCCCGTGGCTGTTATGAATGTGGTGTGCAAGACCACATGAGGAAAGATTGCCCGCAATTGCGCAGACAAGGGAATGGTAACAACGGCAACGGTGGAAACCCGGGCAACGGAAACGGTAATGGTGGGAATGGTAGAGGTCGTGCCTTCGTTATGGGTCAAGGAGAAGCTCGCAACGACGCCAACGTGATTTACGGTAAATTCATGCTAAATGGCTTCTTCGCTACTGTATTGTTTGATTCTGGTGCTGAAAGAAGTTTTATTTCCACTAAGTTTGCTAGGCTAATTAATGCTAAACCGATTGACTTAGATGCTAAGTATGTGGTAGAGTTAGCGAATGGTAAACTTCATGATACAACTCAGATAGTTAAGGATTGTAAGTTAGAACTAGCTGGCCATACGATAGGAATCGATCTTATGCCTTTCCCGATTGGTAGTTTTGATGTCATAGTAGGAATGGATTGGTTATCTGAAAACCGAGCTGAAATTATATGTCAAGAAAAAGTGGTTCGTATCCCACTCGAAGAAGGTGAAGTGTTAACAGTTCGAGGTGAAAAGAGTGGAACAGTCTCCGATATTATTTCGTTTCTTAAAGCTTAAAAGTGCCTTCGTAAAGGACACTTCGCGATCCTTGCAACCGTCACCGACTCGACACTTCCCGAGCGTAGAATCAACGACTACCCGATAGTCCGCGACTTCCAAGATGTATTTCCTGATGATCTGCCTGGTTTGCCTCCATTTCGACAAGTCGAGTTTGGAATCGACTTAGCTCCCGGAGCGGCTCCGATTGCACGCGCACCGTACCGTTTGACGGTAAGCGAACTCAACGAACTCTCCTCACAACTTCAAGAGTTACTCGACAAAGGATTTATTCGTCCAAGTTTGTCTCCATGGGGAGCACCGGTATTGTTTGTTAAGAAGAAAGATGGAACGTTCCGAATGTGTATCGACTACCGAGAGCTTAACAAGGTTACGATCAAGAATCGGTATCCACTTCCTTGAATCGACGATCTTTTCGACCAACTGCAAGGTTCGAGCTACTATTCAAAGATTGATCTACGGTCTGGATATCACCAACTTCGTGTTCGTGATGAGGATATCCCCAAGACTGCTTTCAGAACTCGGTATGGTCATTACGAGTTTTTAGTTATGCCGTTTGGGCTAACTAATGCGCCTGCTGTGTTTATGGATCTGATGAATCGGGTGTGCAAGCCGTACCTCGATCAGTTTGTGATAGTTTTCATTGACGATATTTTAATCTACTCCAAGTCAAAGGAAGAACACGAGAGTCACCTACGACTTATCTTGGAATTACTCCGCAAGGAACAACTTTACGCCAAGTTTTCAAAGTGCGACTTTTGGATTCGCGAAGTCTAGTTTCTTGGACACATTGTTAATCAGAATAGAATTCATGTCGACCCAGCTAAAGTGGAAGCTATCAAGAATTGGTCTACTCCGAGAGCGCAGACCGAAATCCGACAGTTTTTGGGACTTGCTGGATATTAGCGAAGATTCATCAAGGGTTTCTCGCAATTGGCTCAACCCTTAACAGCTTTAACGCACAAAGGGGTGCAATATAGATGGGGTGAAAAAGAAGAACACGCGTTTCAAACTCTTAAGGACATGTTATGTTCAGCTCCGATTCTCTCGTTACCCGAAGGGGTAGACGACTTCGTGGTTTACTGCGATGCATCCATTCAAGGACTCGGTTGCGTGTTGATGCAACGAGACAAAGTGATTGCCTACGGGTCCAGGCAACTGAAGGTTCATGAGAAGAATTACACTACACATGATTTGGAATTAGGAGCCGTTATATTTGCACTCAAGATTTGAAGACGTTACCTCTACGGAACAAAGTGCACGATATTTACCGACCACAAAAGCTTACAACACATCTTTGAACAAAAGGACCTCAACATGCGACAACGAAGGTGGGTCGAGCTACTAAATGATTATGACTTAGCGATTAAGTATCACCCGGGAAAAGCCAATGTTGTGGCTGATGCCTTAAGCCGAAAAGAGTACGAAAAGCCTCGACGAGTACGAGCGCTACAACTTACCATTCACACGGGACTGCCGGATCGAATCCTCGATGCCCAACGAGAAGCTTTAAAAGAAGAAAACTTCGCAGCTGAAGCACTGCGAGGGGTGGATGGTAACTCTGAAATTAAGTCCGACGGACTCAGATATTACAATGACAGAATTTGGATTCCTTTACTTGGGAATCTCCGTGAGCTCGTGATGGACGAGGCTCACAAATCAAGGTATTCGGTGCACCCTGGATCGGACAAAATGTACCAAGATTTGAAGAACTTGTATTGGTGGCCGAATATGAAAGCCGACATTGCGCGTTATGTGGCTAAGTGTTTAACATGCTCAAGAGTTAAGATCGAGTACCAAAAGCCTTCTGGATTATTGCAGCAACCAAAGATCCCGGAATGGAAATGGGAGGATATCTCCATGGATTTCGTAACGGGACTACCTCATCGATCGAATCGACCGGATGCGATTTGGGTTATCATTGATCGACTAACCAAATCTGCACACTTTATTCCAATGAGGGAAGGTGACAATATGGATAAGTTAACGAAGCTGTATCTTGACCGAATTGTGGCACTTCATGGGGTGCCTAAGACCATAATCTCCGACCGAGATCCTCGATTTACTTCCCGACTGTGGCAATCTATGCAAGACGCACTGGGAACCAGACTGGATATGAGTGCAGCTTATCACCCGCAGACCGATGGTCAGACGGAACGAACTATTCAGACTTTGGAAGACATGCTCCGAGCTTGCGTTCTCGACTTCGGTAAAGACTGGGAGGCTCACCTTCCGTTGGTGGAGTTCTCCTACAACAACAGTTATCATACGAGCATCGGTGCAGCACCTTTTGAAGCTCTTTATGGCAGAAAATGTAGATCGCCCGTGTGTTGGGCCGAAACGGGTGAGAAAGGACTCACAGGACCAGAAATCATTCATGATACAAATGAACGAATTATTCAAATCAGAAATCGGATAGCCGCAGCACGTGATAGGCAAAAGAGCTATGCCGACAAATGCCGTAAACCTTTAAAGTTCGAGGTAGGCGACAAGGTACTATTGAAGGTATCTCCCTGGGCAGGAGTGATACGCTTCGGAAAGCGTGGAAAGTTGAATCCTCGCTATATCGGTCCATTTGAAATCATTGGGGAAGTAGGCCCGGTGGCCTACCGATTACAACTCCCTGCAGAACTCGATGGAGTTCACAACGTGTTTCACGTCTCGAATCTGAAGAAATGTCTGGCTGAAGAGACTGAAATAATTCCCTTGGAGGAATTGGAAATTGACGAACATCTGAGATTTATTGAGCAACCAGTAGAAATCATGGGACGCGAGGAGAAAGCCCTCAAACGTAGTAAGATTCCTATCGTCAAGGTCCGATGGAACTCAAAGCGTGGACCTGAATACACATGGGAACGGGAGGATCAGATGAAGAAAAAGTATCCTCACCTGTTCGAGCGAACGTCCACAGAAACTCAAGGTATGATTTAATTTTGGGGACCAAAATTCCTTTAACAGGAGGAGGATGTGGCGACCCTAAAACTTTTGCTTTCTTTCCCCAGCAACTACAGCAACAACGACAGCTGAGGCTGCGAACGCTACAACACAAGAATAATTTTCGGGACGAAAATTCCATTTACAAAGGGATGATGTGACATCCGAGAATTTCAAGGTTAACTTCCGTTAGACAATCTCCGTTAGTTACGTTATAAGTATTAACTTAGTAACAAATGCTTAACTAGGCCGAATACGTCCACGACCCTTGGTTGATCACTGAACCCGTCCATATGTGTTATGTGTTTATTTAATTATTGCCACTATGTGGAATTATGTGCAACGTGATTTAAACCCACGATTTATTATTATTAGCATGACAAATTACTTAATTGTGTATTTATGTGATTAATCGAGTAATTAGGGTGCATGCATTTGTTTTAATCATGGGCTAATGATGGACTAATCATTGGGGCCCAAATCCCAATGAAAGCCCACCAAAGATTTAGTATATAAACCAAAACAAAACCCTAATCCTCATTTTTGCATACATCACACAAAACACACACACACACTCCCATTCTCCCTCTCTCTCGTTGGATCCCAACCGCCACCACCTAGCCACCTCTCGACCCCCAAGAACAGCTGTGAACCACCGTGATCTCAGCTTCGAACCATCATCCATCGAGCTTGGAAACCAAACCGTGAGTCCCATGACCATTTCTATTCTTTTCTTTGTGTTTTCTTAAAAAGAATGTGTAAACCTTCATGGAATCGTTTGATCTTCTGATATGATGTTTAGAGATGTTAGATCTAGCCTAAAGTCTGCAACTTTACGTATAGAATCATGCCATAATGAAGATCCATGCTAGTTAGGTCATTTTGTGCTTAAAAAGTGTTCTTGGTGATTTGATGGTGAAAACCCATGTTTAGGGTGTTAGATTTGTTTGTGTAATGTTGGTAAATGTTTTTGCATGCTAGATACTGAATTATATGAAGTATGGAAGCTGTTAGATTGATTTTTGGTTAGATTTCTAGGTTTTCTGCGATTAGCGAAACTAACCGTTCGTTAGGCGAAACTGTAGTATCGCAAACTGTTTTAAAATTCTTCCAGCGACACTATACAGCGAAACTATAGTGTCGCCTACGAAAACTAAGTGTATTGCTTGAACGAAACTACCGAGCGAAACAACCATAGACTCCTTCCTTGAACGAAATTTCAAATCAGTTTCGGGCGAACCTAGATAGCGAAACTGTGTCATCAGTTTCGAGCGAATCTATCTAGCCAAACTGTGCCTTCTATGAACGAAAGTTCAAACCAGTTTCGAGCGAATTTATGCTAGCGAAACTGTGTTATCAGTTTCGAGCGAATCTAGCTAGCGAAACTGTGTCATCGGGTATTCCCTAGCGAAAGTGCTGCCCGTGCATATAGCGAAACTGATGTACTTCCTAGCGAAACTGTCATGCATGTTTACCCTCGTTTATGATCAACCATCGGTGTCGTGTGTCGGTATGTCGAGTCGTAGTTCCAACGTGCTATGTTATGGGCCATAGTGACGTAGTTAAAGTTTGGATACAACCTAACACCTAAGACCTTAATGTGATTATTAGGTCTTCGTTAGTAATCATAATTGGATGATTTGAAGTGTAAGCTGAGCAACCTAAGGTGAGTTTCACTAACCCTTTAATTGTGAGCCCGTTTGGGTCACAACGAACTTACTTAACGGAAAACAACGCTGACATTTTGAGGTATTGCCAAATGGGATATCTGTTATGGAAGTTGGAGTGTTTTATGGGAAGCACTTGCAACTGTCCATCCTTGGGATTTCAAATGACATCCGCAACCAACTATTTAATACTTAAACTCATTTGGGATTTCAAATGAAATCCGGAACAACCATTTTGACACTTAAACTCTTTTTAGGATTTTAAATGAAATCCAGAATAAACGGTTTTAATATGACTAGTGTAGGTTAAAGTCTAAACCAAATGATATCACATGATTTCTAAGGATGCCTTAAAACTTAAAAGTCCTCAACAATTTAGTACCATTAATTTGCGAAGCGAGGAGATGTTGGGTAGATCTACTGAGGATTTGACAAACCCTGCTCCGCGGTGCACAAATGTGTAGCCAACCGGTTGGAGGCCGAACGGAGTTCAATATCAGCCTATTTTAGTTGTGGGTCCCATGAGGAACACAACTGGAGGCACAAACCATCGGCAAATGCCGAACTCTGTTACGTCAGCTTTGGTACGAACTTCCTTAGTGCATGGAAACCGGATTAGGTACCCGCGATATCGGTTGACCGCTTTAATCTTTACTTAACTAGTGCATATTCGATAATTCAGCACTTGGCATTGTTTTGCAAAACTATTACTTGTTTATATGTTGATACATACGCTTATGAGACCGGGCCACTGCATGACATGCCCGCTGTGAACTCACCAACCGTTAGGTTGACACTTGTGTGGTTTTCACTTTTGCAGATCGCTGAGGAGTATCCACCGGAGGTTGGCATGGCACCCGGAGTTACTTATTTCATTTTGAACTTAAATTTGGGAATTGAACAACAATTTATGTTTTGTAATTTAAGCACGTGGTTAGTGCTAAGATACTCATGTTTTTCTTTCCGCTGCAAACTCTTAAACTGTTTTATGATGAATGTTTGGACTTTACTCTGATTCGTTTAGTATTTGTAACTAATGGTTGTGGTCCTGGTTTGCTCGCACCCCTTAACGGTATAAACTCTGTTAGTGGTTAATTTGGGGGTGTGACAATCTACACCACCAACTGTCACACCCTGTAAGATTTATGTCGGGATGCGAAAAGGTTATCACAGTCAAGGTTACGAACGTACTCTAGATGGTTCAACAACTAGAGCCGTTTTGGAAATTGTTAAGATGTTGGAGTAAATAGGAGTTTTTCCAATATCATTACGCAGCAGATTAATTGTAATGAGAAAAGTAAATAGTTTAAAGTTTACAACACATAAGTTTCAAAAGATTTTTAGGACATGACACCGTTAGGTGTTATGTCAGGAAAATCTCCAAAGGCTAAACCATACTCCAAAAACAAATGAAAAGTCCTAAGATGCAAGGGCAGGAAACAAGCAAGCAGGTCCGATGCATGCATAGCAATTAAGTTCAAGTACATGAGAATTCATACGAGAAAACGGTCAACAAATAATTGTTGGTGAGTTCCACAGGTTTAAAGTGCTAGCAGTTAAAGGTTGAATGAAAATAGTAATTGAAAAACAGTTCATGTTAATAGTTCACAATATTTGATAAGACTAGTTGATAATGTTACCATGTACCCTGAATACCGAAACTGACTGTTTACCCACTCTTGGTACCTATTGTCCGGTTGGTACTGCATAGATATGACATAACAATTTGTACTCTTTGACAAAAGACGGAGTCACGATTAGAGCTACCAATCAGAGCAGGGGTGTTAACCCAATAGATCTATTCAAACGTTACCGTTTGCAAATGATAATTAATCGGATTCAGTTAATAGTGGGGTTTGGGTTATAGCATGAATGAACATGAGATAACAAGTGTGGACAATGGAAAAGCATATGAAACAGTTATGATAACAAGGTCTAACTGTCTAACATGGAAAAATGTATGTATGAATTCTCCCCCAAAGATAAAATAGTTAAAGGAAAAAGGGGCCGTGAAAACTCACATGATTCAGAAACGGTAGTCGGAAATATGATCAACGGGAAAAGCAAGCCTAGATAATTATAAGATATGCAATATAATAAGTAATTGGATTGACATTAATGTCACTCCAACTAGGTAGGTCAAGTCTTGACGTCATGGTAGCCTTAGAGAAAAGTCAAAGTGAATGTATCCGGTTATGTGTTTATTTGGAAATAATGTAAAATATATATTTTTAATTAAATAAAATATACAAAATTCCCAAATAATATTTAAAGATGGTGAATATTTATAGAAATAAATATTAAGTCAAAATGAGGGTGTTTATATGAAAATTGGTTATTTTGGCTAGTTAGTAAAAAACCGGGGGATTTCGCGGTAACCGCTGTTTACACGATATTTATCCGTTTAAGTTAGAAATCAATCAAGTCCAATAAAATATGATTATTTTCTGTCCAAAATGGGTAGATGATTATTTTAAGTGTCGGTTTGCATTAGTTTGCCGGTTTTGTGTATTTAGTGTCGGTTTTGCCGTTTTGGTTCCGTTTGCCCGTTAAATGACACTGTTAGGTCCCTAAATTCACCATAAGCATTTATAAACATGTTTTCATCATTAAAATAACCCTATGAGTTCATTTGGACCAGATTTGGGTTTCCTTACAAAAATGGTGTTTCCGGGCCCGTCGGGTGTCGGTTTTAGTCCCGGTTTGTGCCCAAATTTAAGTAATTTGTTAAGGGATCTTTTGGCCATGTTCTAAAGTCATTTAGACCATCACAACCTACTGTTTAAAAGTCTAAAGTTTCTGTCTAAACGGATCTATAGTGAAAAGCACTTTCTAGGGTTTTTAAAGTGTACTTTTGTATGTAAAAGTTTGCTATGGTGAGTTTAAGCACTAGTAATCTTTCTAAAGTCCAAGATATCATATTTTGACTATGTTAAGAGTCTAAAAACGTGTCATAGGCATCAAGGGGTCCAAAGTTACAAAATCTACACATAATACATAATAAATACAAAGTTATTGTCTAAAAATGCAAACTAAGCAAATACTTGTGTAAAAGTCTAACCAAACTAAATATTGAACATAATAATGCAAGTAAATATTATCATGAGTTTCTAGTAGCAATATCTATGGTGAAACATAAAGATAATCACTAACTAGTAGACTTTTATGGTTCAAAATTGTGTTTAGAAAACAATGTAGTCAAGACTTGCTAATAGAGTGATCTAGTTATGAAAGAATACTAAGAATACTTGCTAGAACAAGATTTAATAAAGAGAAGTGAAGATGGAACCTTGTTAGGAGGTGATGATGGTCGAAAATTGATAATGCTGATGATGATTCTTGAGTGTTCAAGCTTCCTAGCACCATGGAATATCAAGAGAATGAGAGTTTATGCAAGAAATCTAGAGAGAGAGAGAGCTTACGGTTGGAGGGAGAGAGAGAGCAAAGTGAGAGTGTTCTTTGGAAGTGTTTATGTCAAATGGGGGCTAGGTTAGGAAAAGATGGATATATATGAGCTAAATTGAGAAAGGAGGGTGTCTGGTTGTGATCTTGTGGGGGTTTCGGTCCAAGTATAACCGAGAGAGAGGGGGAAGGGTTAGAGAGAAAGAAGGAGAAATGTGAGGGTGTTTGGGAGGTGTTAAAAGTGTTAAAAGTCTAGTAAAGGAGGAGGTTAAATAATAGTCTAAGTGTGGGTGTGTGTGTGCTTGTGTTCGGCCGAGAAGGAAGGGAAAGAGGGCTCTGGTTCGAGCTTCTCTTGTGGCCGGTTCACAAGGGCTCCAAGGAGGGTTCAAGGGAATTTAATACTTGTGTTTATGTGTGTTTATTGGGTGAAACATGGCTGCAACTTGAGGAGGGAAAGTGAGTTCAAATGGGAGGGAAATGAGGAACCATTGGGTAATAGTTTTGGTTTTGGTGGAGACAACTTTGCCCTATGAGGTCATAGGGTTGCATGATGTTGGGAGATGATAGAAAAAGCATAAAAGAGGTCAACCCAAGTACAAGCAATCAACTAGAAATTCAAATGGAAAGGTGGTGGTTGGTTTTGGTTGGGTTTCGGCCAAAAGAAAGCAAGGGGGTTGCGGGTTCGATTCGGGTGGAGGCCGGGTCACGAGAAGGAGAAGGGTGACATGGGATCGGGTCGCGACTAGGAGAAAAGAAAGGTAAAATAATTAAATCGAATCGAGTTTGAATGTTTATAAAATATTTATTCACGGCGGCGTAAGATAATAAAAATAATGACTCGGTTTGGAATGAAAATACTCGAGGGTTGATAACATGAAAATATTACGTTGCATGTATATATATATTGCATGCATGTAAAGTTTGTTCGTCGTGAACATTAAGAAAGCTTAATAAAATGTTTTGGATGTAAAATATATTGAGGTTTACGTAAGGAATGGATCACAAGTCTCGTTTCGTTGTCGTTGTCTAAACACATTGTTATTTAATATGAAATCGTTTATGAAAGCTATATGTGAAATAAGTAAATCATAGATTGATAAAAGGTTGATCAAAGTTTATGATTAAAATGAACGTATATGATAAGTGATAATAATAATATATCCCAAGATGATGGGATCATGTTTAACGTTTACGGCATAGTTTGGTAAATTTGATAAATGGATTCGGTTAGTCGACGCTTTATTATTATTGAAGTTCCAACGACCATTCCGTGCAAAGAAGTCTTCATGTTCAATTATTGTTTACAACATGGATTAATGCTACGTCAAGGCTATTTTCCTATTGTAAATGAATGTAATTATGATAAAATTGGCACGTTGCAAGTAAACAGTTACGTAACACAGTTAACACATAAGCATATATTATCGTTTTAAGTCCTTGGAAACTTACGAGTTGTTACACCAACATCGCTACAAAACCTGACTCCTTCTTCAACACCAACACCCACCGTCACCCTAATACCATCACCCAAACTACCATTTTCAAGCACTCCGTCGATTCCAAACACCCCACAAACACCGCCCCCCACACCATCCAAAAATTCTTAGCCAAAGTTGCCTACAACTTTTCAAAGATTTGATGTTTTGAACCTTGGGGACTTATATTTTCTTGGTACTAAGTACATGAACTTTGCTACTTCACTACGTGATAACCATGATCTCCTTCAAAGTGTCTTCCATGATTCTTTCTATGGTGCACTTAATATAAATTATGCACCATACCTTGACATCAAATCGTTAGCAAGTGAAGCCGAAAGACGGGAGTAGCGACCACCATGGCTATCACCGCCGCGACCGATTGTGACTACACCAAACGCCTCTGGAAGGGTTGAATGGCGACCTCCATGGGCTTTCATACCGTCCTTGAGGACAAGGACGTTTTGAAGGGTGGGAGTGTTGATACAATCCAGACATTCGGTCCACTTCATAGAGGCCCAATGATCAGCCCAACTGGTCCAAGAGAACAATCGGAAATCTTAAGAGACTTGCGAACTAAGTCAAGACATGATCCCACTATCTGCTAAATCTCCCATGTTCACAATTTCCTTATTTTCTGCATGAATTCTTGTTATATACTTGCATGTTCATTCCCACGTTGCATGTTTAGTTTTTGCATGTTTAATTTGTAATAGTATTTAAGAGTTTGCATTGGAATACAAATTTAGAAGAAAATTGAATGAAGTTATTTTCATTAGTCTAATACTCTCATCTTAACTCCCATGGAATCATAATTGGGAAATCAATTTCAAAATCATAATTTAACTTCTAACTTATCCACCAATCAATTCCACAACCCTAATGTAATCACATGAACTAATTGCAATTGCCGATATTTCGCCCGACTAAACCCAACCACCAACCTTTTGTTTCGCCCCCAAAGTGTTTATAATTTACCGAATAAAGTTATCAGTTTGCCTATGTGTCCCACATTCAGAAAGTTCAAGTTCAATCTACTTCCGAGTCAAATTTAGTCAAAGTAAAGGGTAATCAAGATTATATTTTTAAATTTTCCCCACCCTCTTTTAAATCATATACTCAGATGTCCGAAGAATAGTGGAATAGATGAATATTGAAGTTTTTGAGCATTTATTTCTCTAATTTGCTATTTATTTTATTTCTTTTTTCTTTTTTTCAGCCCAAGTTCCAATATATTTATAAAAGCGACATACATGGAACCTCATTTTGCTCAACTCCATTACCCAAAACCGATCTGATTCCTGAAAAACACAAAAACACAACCACACAAAACAAAAAATATAACAAATAAAAATAAAACCTACCACTGGGTTGCCTCCCAGAAAGCGCTAAATTTACGGTCTTCAGCCAGACCGTACCTCATTTGCCTCACTGTGGCTTCAGTCCACATTTTCCGACCACGTTACCGATGTAGGCTCGGTGTTTGACATTCCTCTTCAGCCTTTTTAATCCATGCTTTCCAATCACATTACTGATCCACGCTCGGTAATTCCCATGTCTTTTAATTTTTTCTTGAAATTCAACATGTGAAAAATATTAAATTGAAAATTAAAAACAAATTCATCATAGATCAAACACTTACCTTTAGAATTTCTCACGTGTGCCCGATGATTGATATGCCTAATCCAATCTTGCGATTTCACACATGGCACCTCCAAATCATCACAGTGGAGCTTCTTGAGTTGTATTTGCCCAAAATCATCCTCGACCACCTTCCTCTTCCTTACCGGCTTCTCCTCGGTCACCTGCATAATAATTAAAGAATGAAGATTAGAAGTACCTGTCGGGATCTCAACCTCTTGCTCATCAACTACATCTTCAACCACGATCTCGCACTCAGCTTGTTCCATGTCACTCTTAACTTCTACTGCTATCTCCTCAACAACCTCAACTTCCTCATACACCACTTCACACTCAACCTCAATTGCCTCCTCATCTTCTTCCCAAACTTCACCTTCAGGCATGGTGGATCAATATTTGATTCTTCAACTACTTGAGGGATTGGTGTGGTATTAGCCTCCACCACCTCTTCCGCAAATTGTGAGGATATCCACGCTTGTTTCTGCTGGAACCTTTCAAAACCCGACCAGCCTTGCTCACCAATTTGTTGTTCCTCCAATAAAATATCATATTTGTAATCTAACAAATTTATGTGGTATTCCCTTGAATGATGAGGCTTAGCCAGTTCTTGCTCGATTTCGGAAAAATGCGATCTTCTTAGGGATTTTTCAACACATTCAGATTGATAAACATTTGGACCCGACCTTGGTTGTTGCGTTGGATAAATTGAAGAATTCGCTTGACTATACGCCTGACGGTCCTTGTATGCCTGATTAGAGTTATTACACTCGTCCTGATAGCCTGATTGGTAACCTCTTTGAGAATCCAATGGGGGTGCTCTAAAATGTGCGTAAACTGAAGTTTCATGTTCAGTTCTCGTTCGAGAATATCTTTGAGCATCTTCCCTTCTGCGTGTATACTCTTCCTCCCTTTGAACTTTGGCTGGTGTCATAACTCTTGGTACCCCGCATTCAAACTGTACCTGATTCCCTCCTCGGTTGTAAGGGAATTGTGGTACACCCCGAGGAGATTGGTTGTAGTTCTGTTATGACTGATATTGGGGGTACTGGGAATACCCCACGACACTCTTGTATTGATCCTCATAGACTGGCTGAGAATAGTGACAATTGTAGCCCTCCTGGTAGCCTGCAAAAGACGTGACATTAGTTGCATAACTATTGGAATATTTATTTTGTGTTAAGTAGTCATGCTTCCATGATTGAGAACATCCCTGATTGTAGGAAGAATGAGGTTCTGGATATGGGTAATATAAGTCTTCGTATTCTTCCTCATCTTCTGAATCTTCCACAATTCGAATTCCACTTGGTAACGTCGGGCAAAATTTGATTCGATAATAATAACTCCCGAAATTGTAGCACTTTTCTTCCTTTACCATCATGTAAGTAAATTAACCTGCACAAACAAGCTAAAATACCCGAGGTAAAACGAACAAAAATAAAGATAGATAAAAAAATAAACAAGAGGATAAATATTTTTGGATTTTTTTTTAGCAAACTACACTATCAAAATTCAAATTGCAGAAACAAAAATAAAATATTTTTTGGTTTTTTTTTTTAGATTTTAGAAGAACGAACAAAAACAGAAATTAACTACAACAAAAAGTAGAATCACTAACGAGCGCACGTACTCCCCGGTAACGGCGCCAATTTGATAACGGCTGTCGTGAACGCTATACAAATACCTAAATTAACCTGTAGTAGGGTAAGCTAGGGTGTCAATCCAGGGGAGTTAGTGGTTATTAGCGACTCTAATTATTTAACCTAAGCTACTGTCACTAACCTAGATTAACTAAATTAAACCCTAAATTACTTTACCTAAATGACAGAAAACGTAAATTGCCTCTTGGCTAATTCCCAATCCAATTCAGTTAATCAATTCAACCCAACCCAACCTACGATCTATTCACATGCATCACAAGATAGTCCTAGAGTTATCCAGGAGCGGAGAGCGACACACATTCATAAACCCTAACTTGAATTGTAAAATTTATTTAACCGAACATTCAAATCACACAAGTGCTAAGTATAGTCCTAGCGCTATGCTATGAAAGGTAGTCCGGGAGCGGGGGCACATATGCAATCATAACGCAAGATAAATAAACATAAATTGAACATCCATATGAATCAAACATTGTCACTATGTTTATAGAATCAGAAAATAGACAAAGAATAACCGAAAAGAATAGTAATACGCTAACCGTTCACCGTCGGTAATCACTTGGACTTAGCCAGACATCACAAACATCATTAAATCATTCAAAACTAAGAAAATAGACAAAAAACTAAAGAAAAATCGTCTCTGGAGAGTTGTGGTAGGCTACCGCCAAAGTTCCTCTAGGAAAAAACCTAAAAACTGCTTAAATACGTCAAATACCAAAAATCTCGAAAATCTGCCGACATCGAACCGGATCGTGTCGCGAGGGATTTGGAAGTTTGCCTCCCGACACTCCGGGGGTCCTGGGCTTCGCTGTTTTTGGCCCAAAATCTTACCAGACGCGGCCCAATGCTCCAAATTCATCCGAATCTCCTTTCTAAACCCAATTTGATATATTTAAAGCCCATTCCTTCAATGACCCATGTGAATTATTTCAAATCCCAACAACTCTATTCCGCACTCCCGAACATTCACGACTTTGTATTTATTTTGCTTGATTACTTCCTTCAAAGCTCACGTCTTTTCACCTTTAGTCACCAATACTTCTAAAACACCTCAAAATGCATAACCTATGACAATTAAACTCAAAACTCATCAAGTACGAAATGTAGGATATATCATGTGAATTAATATATTGTAACCATTAAAATTATATGATTAATTATGAGAAACCGTTACAAAATATACTCACATCATCTATATTTATAACACTAGTGCTAGTTCATACGTCTGAGAAAACGATAATAAAAACGTCAAGACTATACTGGAATTAAAGAGAAAAACGTGACGAGTTTAATGGTGCAATTTTTATAAAAATCTGATAAAGTATAAAATAGTTATAGCCTTTTTAAAATGAAGGGGTATTTTATGTGGTTGTGTAGAAAGACTGGTGTCCCTTTTTTATTAAAAAAATATAATTGAACATGTGGCAAAATCTTGTGAATCCTGACTTTTTTCAACCAATTGATGGTAGTTAATTGGTTATTACATTAAAGATGGGTTAATAATTATTCCATATATCTATACTACTATATAATGAGTATTGATCAAAATGGTATTTTTGTAATATAGGCGTCTTAATTTTAAGACGCGTATAAGTGAAGAAGCACAATGTACAACTAGCCAAAGCATTCACAAACCCTTTTCTCTTTGTTCTCTTTGAACGCAGGGAGTCTCCCTTTTGAACAGAAATCACGAGACTTTATCACATAAAAACAAAAATGGCAGCACCCAAAGGGGTTAGGAGTCAGGGTTCATCTGTTCTTCAGATGAGCGTCAGGAGATCAGTCATACATCCATACCCAATGAAGCCCTAATTCAAAATCCTTCTGAAATCGCAGACTTGCAGGACCAAAATAGGTAATAAATTCAAATCCGTCACCCTCTTTTAACCTCTTTTCTTTCGATCTAGATCTGACCCTTTTCTCTCGACCTTGAATCCGACCTCCATCCTAATTCAAAAATATTTGAAATTCAAATACAGTACTTTCTCTAACTGCTCAAATCTGTGTGTACCTTCAGTCCCTCTTTCTAGGATTGAAGATTTCTCTCCGATTTCTCAACTTCTTCCATCGATCCCTTTTTCCTGCGTTTTTTGGGGTTTTACGTTGTTGTTGGGTCATGCGATTGAGGCAACCACAAATAACTATCTACCTCCGATTGAATGAAATAGTCGGTGTTGACAATCACAAGAAGAACAGGTTGGTAGAGTTCTTCGACATCATAGGTAGAGTACAGGCTGGTAGAGTTCACTCGCTTCGTCATTTGGCTAAACCCTAAAACACTGATGCTTTAATTTAATTGCAGATTTGTTTTCGTCTTCCATCTACTATCTTCGGGTGGCAATTTGAGGTATGATCGTTGTTCTTGGGCTTGCAACTTTAACATGTGCATTTTCTTTTTTATTTTGACCTAATTTTTGTTTTCTTCTTTATTTTGACATAATTTTAGAGGGAAGGATGCTGATATATCTAAGGAGGCGGATGAAAATTATGTATGTTTAAATTTTACGGGTTATTATTTATGTCCCGCAACTGCTGATAGGATTCCAGCCGTAGAAGGCATCACCAAAAGTATGGACAAGTTAAAAGGACAGATCATGGCACCCGGTATCTTTTTTATTGTTGGTTGTAACATTGTGTTGAAAATTTATGTTCAATCTATTTAATGCGACAAGGCCAAAAGGGATAATTATGTGGGAAGATCGCAACGTAAATGTCATTTACTCCTTTTCAACTTTGCAGAGGTCTTATGTGAAATATGGTCTTATTTCTATCGTGCCTAATTTGTGAGGTACCGCCGCTTGACTACGGGTCAATTTGTGTGCGTATGTTAGTTTATGCCTGTCTAATTGTTGTTTCTTTCTACTTACATGTTTTAGGTGTCAAGATTGTGTAATTCATCTCCAATATAGGTATGATATTTTTTGCTTCAGTTGGGTTTTAACTGTATTGACTCAGTTCCTCCCAAATTAGTCGTTATTTTAAAATTATCGTGTTGATTTTCATTACTTTT
The DNA here is from genome assembly GCA_039602395.1 of Deinandra increscens subsp. villosa. Lineage (NCBI taxonomy): Eukaryota > Viridiplantae > Streptophyta > Magnoliopsida > Asterales > Asteraceae > Deinandra > Deinandra increscens. The sequence goes on from JBCNJP010000006.1 coordinate 45,965,656, forward strand.
TCATATGAACTTTAAAGCCCAGTTACTTTTTCTTATAGATCTTGAATGGTTTTCAAATGTATTTGTAATCTTGACATTACTGAAATCATTATGGTAATTTAGGATTAGGATTAAACACATTGTAATTTGACTGCTTAGATAGAATTAGTTATTTATCTACTGTTTAGATATGAGACCAAAGGATCGCAATGACATTCAATGGAGAAGAAACAAATAGTTCCCTTATGGTATGTTCTTGCTCTACACATCAGATGAAATTATATATACTTTCAAGATTACTATCATCTTTATGTGCGATATAGAAAACATGATTGTTTTGTTATATTTGTAGGCTAAGCAAAAATTATGGTTGTTTTGTCAAGGACGCAAGTTTCATATCGCGGTTGGGGTTTCTGAAATTGTAATATGAAATTTGTTGATTCGGTATCCAAACACATCGTTGCTCCAATTTTGTTCATGCTTAGCACACTTCTAATCTGCCTCCCAAATCCATGGTAATATAACTCAGAAGCTATTTTTAGAAGTTTTGTGTGTTTCATGGTGTTAATGAGTGTTTCTTTTGTTTTGCAGGGATCTAGGGTTGGAGTGTTCATGTAACCAGGAAACAATAAGGTATAATATTTGTTACATATACATTACAGACAGATTGTGATATATTTGTTTCTTTTTATACCATAAAAACAAGACAAACAAAATTAAAATATTTTATTTCGCCTGTGTACAGGAGATAAAGTCGTTGCCCTGAGGTTGAATCAGATGGTGGCATATGGGTAATTTTGTGAAAATTAATGATTATGAATTTGGGTTGCTTCCTGATCATGTGATTGATGATGCGGGAGTTTTGAAGCCTGGTTCATCGCGAGTAAATTTCTCAAATAAAGGTAATGCAAAATACACATGCTGCTTTTTTGTTTTTTGGACTGTTATTGTCTATAGTTTTTGTTCTAATTTCATTGTTTTTGGCATGTTATTTATTGTGCAGGAAATGAGGTGGCAATGTGTATGAGGTACAAGATGGATAAGGCAATGTGTTTGAGGTACATGTTTGGTGGTGATGACATGAGGTACATGTGTTTTTGGCATGTTATTCTCTGGCTGCTGCTGAGGTATGATGTTTGAATATGTTTTGTTTTTATAGATCTGCTATTTGAATTTGAAGATACCTGCCTGAACTCTCTCATGCAACCTCCCTTTGTTACCTTGCTCCTAACAAGACTGTGAAGCCCTAATGGTGAAACCCGAGGTATAGAGGTTCGAATACGGAAGCCCTAATCGAGTAGTGGCTGGCAATTTCATGACTTAGGGTTTGAAGAAGGAGAAAATGACACGGTATACATCACCCCTCTTTCTTGATTTTTTTTTGTTGCATATTGGGTTTGCTTTCTATGTTGTAGATTGTTTTGGAATTTGTTGGTACTTGATATTTTCAACCTATTTGAATGGATCAGTAAAGAAATCCTTTCATTTACCCATTCCATTAACTTTTAAAACCTTTATGGTTCATGATTTGCACAGTGACTGTCTTAGCTATTTATATTAGCTTCAGTTAACCTAAAATATTTATGTATTGGCTTTTTCAGTGACAGATTCATATCCAACATGATCTTCGCCATACTGAAACCAATGTGAATTGTAAAGTACGTATATTATATATTTATATACATGATATTCATTTAATGATCGAGATTGTTCCCTTTTCTGTTTAATTATGCAGGTCTCTCACATAATACGTAATGATTGATTGAAATTGATCCAGATATCTCAAACCGACCACGCATACCAAGTACCCAACATCTTACATATAGGCAATACATTCAGAAAACACACTAGGTTGTTATTTGTTACTTCCTTGCTCACAACAAGTTATTATGTAGCTAATTGAGTGATTTCCTTGAATTGATTACAGGTTTGCTGTGTGATTTTAGATTTCTTGCTGGTTGACTTCCCTTAACTTGAAATTTTGTCTTCAATCAAAAGGTTACATTTATCCCTTAATTGCGTATTACATATAATTTGTAATTACTGTTAGATACTTATTGCTAACTGATAAAAACTACTAATATTTACAATGTACAAATGGTATATATATATATATATATATATATATATATATATATATATATATATATATATATATAGTTAGGTTCAAATGAGAACTTTTTGTTTTGAGAACTTTTGAGAACTAAATCTCAACCACAAATTTCAGGAGGGACCACTACAATTCATGGGAGGGGGGATACATGTAAATAAACTAGTGGTTGAGATTAGTTCTTTTTAGTTCTCAAACCAATTGGTTCTCAAATGATCCTCTCCCTATATATATATATATATATATATATATATATATATATATATATATATATGGTTTTTTACAGTGATGTAAATTAATGGTTAACTCATCTTCTTTGTGATATTGTTTTCGAGGCAACCGTTTAGCCTGGCTTCCTATTACCTACATTGCATTTGCTCTTATAAGAAGTATATCGCTCTTAAAGGTGAGAACTAGAACCCTCTTTCAAAAATTTAACAGCATTAAATGCCAAAAAAGAAGGATTATGAGTTGTAATCAATGTCTGTTTCTCTTTAGAAACTATTTGACAGCTCTATGGTATACGTGCAACAACTTTCTTAAACAATACAACTACATTTTCTTCTATAAAAACTTATGCAATCTACAGGCTCCACAGTTGGTGTTTTCTTTTTGTGATTGATAAGTTGTTCTGCTAAGAATCCTCATTTGGTCTTGGAGTATTCGTCTCTATGTCTTTTTAATTGTGATGTATTAATAATATGACTTGCAATAAAAGCCGCTATTAACTTGCAATTAATAATATCATTAATAATATGACATCTATAACAGCTATCCTCATTTTGTGATGTGAATAGTCTATATTTTAATGTTCTCTCTTTGTTTTAAAATGCAGGTTTTAGTCATTGACCTTGCATATATGGTTGCACCTGCATCTACAATAGATAACCATAAAGTTAGTACTACAACCTTGAAAAATGGGCTTGGCAAAAGAGTTGGTCATATTGGTTGGGTATTTGGGTAACGTACGGGCTACTGTTTTTTTTTGGGGGGGCATGGTTGGAAAGGTTGGGTGACTATCGGGTCAAACGGTCAGAATACTTCATGTTTTTTTATTTGTATGGTCGAAACGGGTGTAGTTGAGGGAAACACCTTTTGTACATGATCATATAGTTATTTCAATTTTATCGTTTTATTAACTGCTCCGAAGATGAAATGTTGCCACTGTATCATGTTTTTGGAGTCTAGCGGCTTAATATCCTTTATTGATAAGCAAGAACGAACACACATAGGTGCTTTTTAATTGTATTTGTGTTATTTTAGTTATGATTCATATAATATTGTGTTCTTCTATTTTTTTTACTGTGAGTAAAAAGTTACAAGGAATGAGGACATTTATGCTATAGAGAAGCAAGCACGTTTGATGGAGATTATACAAATCTAAGTAGGAAATAAACAAAATTTTGGTAGCAAGTGCAAGCCAAAAGTATTATATTTTTTTTGCTTATAGTTTTTATACGTGTTTTAAAATTGCTTTGACTCTGTTATTGTCGGCAGCAACGCGCCAACTGAAAAGCTTGTGTAAGACATGAATGATCTGATAAGTGCTAGAATGATGTTAATCTTATGAATCTACAACTCATTTGGTTTTGGAAAATTGGAAATAAATAATCTCAAGTTTCGTTGTTTGGCCGGTAATAATCCCATCTTTTTAAATAGCTCCCAGTGGTCCCAAGTTTCATAATATTTAACTGTAATGGTCCCACCGTTAAAATCGTTAACACCCTTAACACCCTTGATGACGTGGCATGTGACATGGATTTTTTATTTATTTATTTAATTCCTAAATAAAATCTTTAATCTACCTGGCATCCAATTCGATCTCCCCCCCCCCCCTTTTAACATACGTGAACTTCGATCCCTTCCCCCAAAATAGGAAACACGTGATTTCTCTGATCAATCTGTTGGAATTTTGACTGATTATCTGAAATCCATGTCCGATCTGGGGATTTTCCTGTCAAAATCGTTGAATGTGATGATAAAAACCTTTTTTTCGAGAAAACTTTCGTCGGAGTTAGATTACTCTGTTCCGTCTGACGCGACCGTCAGCCCCCTTCCACCGCTCGTCGGAGTTACATCGCCGCCGACGACACCTCTACCATTTCCGCCGGCGATGCAACCTCCGGCGAACAGTGCGCACCCGCCGTACGGATTTAATCTCCCTCCATGCAATCCGTACCCTAACCCTCACCACCGTCGCGGAGGTGGCGGTTCCGTGGCTGCTCCGCCGCCGGTGAGCGACGGGGGTGCGACGGCGGAGCCGCCATTTGGTTACGAGCAGCTGTGGTGTGTGGCGAAGCCGAGTGTGCCGTCGGAGAAGTTGCAGGAGGCGATGGATTACGCGTGTGGAGTAGGCGGCGCCGATTGTGCTCCGATTAGCCCCACCGGAAGCTGTTATTTTCCGGACAATATTGTTGCTCATGCTTCTTATGCGTTCAATAGTTACTGGCAGAAGAACAAGAGGACTGGGGGGACCTGTGGATTTGGAGGGACCGCCATGCTCATAAGTTCCGATCCAAGTAAGACCGGTTGAGTCAAACTATTTTAGGGCTCCTATTTTGGGGGAAGGGATCGAAGTTCACGTATGTTAAAAGGGGGGGGGGGGGATCGAATTGGATGCCAGGTAGATTAAAGATTTTATTTAGGAATTAAATAAATAAATAAAAAAGCCATGTCACATGCCACATCATCAAGGGTGTTAAGGGTGTTAATGATTTTAACGGTGGGACCATTACAGTTAAATATTATGAAACTTGGGACCACTGAGAGCTATTTAAAAAGATGGGATTATTACCGGCCAAACAACGAAACTTGGGATTATTTATTTCCAATTTTCCTTTGGTTTTAAATTACTATGTTTGTGACAAATATATATTTCAATTTGGATGTTTGTTGTTATTTGTTTGAGTTCTAAAAACACGTATACCTCGATGTAAATTGTCATGCCACCATAACAAGCGCACAAATGACGAATAACGCCCTATAAACCGTCATCGCCGCAACGCGCGGGCACACGGCTAGTATATATATATATATATATATATATATATATATATATATATATATATATATAGGTTTAGGGTAAAATACATCCAGCAAAAACGCTACATCCATTGCGGATTCATCTAGGGCGTCCATCAAGATCATCCAACAGCCAGGATCTATGGTGTTTCCGCCTATGGTGTTTTTTTCCCCCACCGAAAACACCATAGGCGGAAACACCATAGATCCTGGCTGTTGGATGATCTTGATGGACGCCCCAGATGAATCCGTAATGGATGTAGCGTTTTTGCTGGATGTAGGATAACTCGACTCTATATATATATATATATATATATATATATATATATATATATATCATTTGAGAACCAATATGATTTGAGAACTAAAAAGAACTAATTTGAGCCACAAGTTTATTTACATGTATCTCCCCTCCCATGAATTGTAGTGGTCCCCCCTGAAATTTGTGGTTGAGATTTAGTTCTCAAAAGTTCTCATTTGAACCTAACCCTATATATATATCTATACTACTATATAATATATATATATATATACTATCTTATTATACATATTAGAGAGAGAAAATTAAGATGTTGAATTTTTAAGATTTTTACAAGTTATTTAGCATGATGTACAAATACTTTATGCACAAATGTTGAATCTCTTAAAACTAAATTCTTCTTCCGGTACAAACCCTTTCATACCCGTACAATCCCATCGACCCGCGCCTGTTTTCAAAGCTTTCTTCTTTTCCCTTTCATACGCGTACAAACCCTAAACAAAAGCTACTTTGTGCTGCAATGCTTCTTCTCTCTTCCATAACCGTATAAGAAATCAGAAGAAATCACAGTTTGCAGAGTTGACTTCAAACCTATGGTAAAAGGCGCTTGCTTTTGCTTTTGATTGAAATTTGAATTTCAAATTCACATCTATCCACCGCACATATCTATCTTCATGTTCCTCCTCTCTCTCTCAAATTAGATCTCCTTCTAGGTTTCATCTTCTTCTCCGATTGATACGAGTACTCACGTTCTCTTTTGCTAAACCTAATAATCGCTTCTTTCATTCTATCTTAATTGTATGAAGCGACATGGCGATGCCATGGAGGTCTCCACAGGTAACTTTGATTTCCCTCTTTTAAGATTTTGCAAGGAATCGCAGTTCAAAGATTCACAAGCGACTATAAAACGACCCATCTTTGCTTTTAGGGTTTTGATTTCTGGTTTCTTCTACCTAGGTATCACACATGCTAAAACCAAACACACAGGTACGATTAAATCGTTTTTAGGGTTTTGTTTTTGCTTCATCTTCTTTGGATGCGAGATCAACAGGAGAATTTATTGTTCTGCTTCAACTGGATTCGTCTTCTTCTACGATTCTGCAATCATCTCAGGTAATTCTATAGTTAATTTGAAATTGCGTTTTCCTTAATGTAATCTTCGTAATTTTAGATGATTGTGGTTATTTTCAGATCTAGATTTGAATTCGATTTTCATGTTAAACACACTTATTGTGCACTCAGATCTTCGTTCCAGCCAACTTTTCAAGTTGCATCTTGAGTTTCTGAACTTCATTCATGGCAACAGCTAAGGCGACAACCTCAAGTTCAGATTCTTAGGCTCGGTCAAGGTCCTATGAGTTCTTTCTCAGTTCTTGAAGTCGGGTTTCTTCACAAGCCAAAATCTCGACAAGTTGTTGTGCATCTTGGAGCTTTTCCGAGATTTCAGTGAGCTGCCTTTTGCCCTCTTCATCTCGACAAGCTGTTATGAAACTTAGATCTAATTAGCCTTTGCATCACAGGTGCAGGTTTGCTATAGGAGTGATAACTGGTTCTTTTAGCTGCAGGTTTGCTATATGAGTGATCACCGGTTCTTTTAGCTGGTATGTTTATGAGACTGCAACTTTGCTTTAGATTATGATTTAATAATTGCATTTTCTTTTAACTGATTTTGCTGGTTTTCAGGCATGCCAATCACCTGGAGGTTGAAAGGCCTTGGTTTTTAGTTCTTTGCTGATTTGTTACATAACATGTCAAAGTTCCGTCCTACTTTGGAATCAAACGAGAATGATGCTAATAAAGGCAAAGTTACTGTTGCAGACTTTATGTTTTATATGTGGACTTTTGAGGTCAAAACATTAGTTTTCCCATTGAATACAGATTTTGTCATGAATTTAAAGCTAGAGTCCTTTACTTGGTTGTACTTTGATTAGACTAAGCACATATTGCACATAATTTACACATTTTAATAGAAGTAAATATATTCAAGTTTTCTATAATCAGTTAGCTTACACATTTTATAGTATAACATACTTAACTTTTGTTTTTGTTCAAAGATTTTAGTGGAACCTTTCAAAATCTGGTGTTTTACTCTGTTTTAGCATTTATTCTTACATCTAATGTCGTTGCTACTTGACTCTGGTTATGTATTTGATTTTAGGGTACACAATTTATATGTGGTTGATTTATCACAAAGAACCCTCAAAAATACGCATATTGGATGGATGGGACTAATGCAAAATTGGCTGAGGCTATTTACCTATCATGTATTACAACCTTTTTTTTTACTTTTGTTACTTTACTGCATGTTCAATTAACTATATGCAGCAAGAACATGACTGAAACACAGATACATGATAATAAAATACAGTTTGAACAGTCATATAGTTTAGGGATTGATTTCAGGTATTGAATTGAAACCAGTCCCAAAACCACATGTTTAAAATCCAGCCAACTTCACTAAAACCTGGTTTGGAACGGGTTTTGATCCTTGACCTGGAACCAGTTCCTAAAAACCCTGTCAGAACACGCTTTTTATTTTAAACAAATTATTTTTTAATATATAACCGTTTTGACCCGTTAAAAACAAACCTGTTGATGGTTTACTTATTAGTTGGAGCAGCTTTAAATGCTTGCTCAAGGTAACCAGATGCTTTGTTTTTATGACGATAAAGCTCCCACGCTACTTGCATGAATTGTGAAGCATGCAGGTATATTACATCCATACTATCTTATACCACATGGGATCCCTTTAAGAGTTCAAGGTGGGTTCGGGTTAGAACAAGCCTTTAAGAATTGTATTAAATGACTAAAGATTGACCATCTTGCTCAGCCAAAACTCTAAAATGGCTCAAATCTGATTTGGGTTCCAGCTGCATACAAGCCTCAAATGACTTTGAATAACATAATTTTTCTTTTAAATATGGGGTGGATCTTTGTTGCGGGACTCAGATTCTGACCCAGTAATAATTTTTTGTTCATCTTTAGAAGCTAATAAAAAGGATTAATGCAGGGGGTTTTGAATTGCTAAGACTTATGTCGGTGGATGGAAGCTGCAGAAAGTTACTGAAGCTGAAGGTAATTCTTCTATTGTATTTAATTTCATAGATTAAATTCAATTGCAGAAAAAAAATCCAGATTCAGCTATCGAACTATTTCATTAAATCTGAAGACATCAAATCATTTTTAAAAGCAAAATTTGCTTGGTGTATATTTGGGACAGTATGTGTTCGATTTTAGAAAGTATTAGGTATAGCCGTGGGTGCTGCATGCTCATTTTGACCCGCTTTGCTTGATGAATTAGATTTTAAAAAAAGACAGAAATTGATAAAAATTATCTCATGAACCAATGCAATCCTCTTTCAGGCTCTCTTCGACTTGAAAACCTACATCTTCACTGATCTTCTTTGAAATGAGGCTTTCATCCCATTGATCCCAACACTCATTTACTTAATGAAACTTTAACAAAAGAGTTTTACAAAACACTGGGGTAAATGCATAAAAATTTCAATTGTAAGTATTATTTATAAATCTTTATCGTGATAGATTCATAAGCAAATGTTATATGAGCCGTTGGTTTTTTACTTTTAAGGAATTTTGTTACGACCCATTGGGTAATCTTTCATCTGATGAAGTTTTTTAATGATTTGGTCAATGAAGGAAGTATGGATGCTGCCATGCTTATATTTATGATTAGGTTATTAAAAAGGATCAATGCAATATGTGTGACGAGGTCAAGTATGTGGCCCAAATAGTTCGAGGTGTACAACTGCTCTCTTTTTTCTTTTTCCAAACTGGTTTTGTTGGGTTAACAAACGTCAAAGTTGGTTTTTCTTCTTGAAACTGGTTTTTATGAAGAAATTATCAGGTTGATATCGGTTTGAAACTGGTATTATATTGATTTGGTTCAGGTTAAGTTGAAGATATTGAGATAAATCCATGTTCTACCATTGGAATATTTTGAAAAGTTCGTGCATGTGGCTGTAGAAGACTACACCGTGATCGTACAAAAAGCGAGAAAGCTTGCAGCCACCACCAATAAGTTGGTGATCTGTGGGCAGTTCAAATGTGATGAACCGGGCAAAGTGGTCATGATCTTTGGCAACCAAAACTCCAAGGATTATGTCCTGTGATTTTAAGTTGGCTATTGTGGTCTATCCATTGATTTATTTGAGGCATATGAAGACATATATGAAAGCAAATATTTAGTTTTAATTAATGGATGAAGTCACATATATTATGAGTATTGGAGTAGGTAGTGTAGTCATATATGAAAACAAATGTTTTGTTTTAATTAATTATGAAAGCATATGTTCTTATTTTTTCTGACATTTTTTTGTATTTTTTGAATGTGCAAATTAAGAATGAAGTTGGAGGAGAAGAAGGCGTGTTTTGTCAAGGGAACTTGAGCTATTAATTGAATTGATAGCATGAATAGTTTGTAAATATTTGTTTTGTTCGCTAGATGGAATCTCACATAATCACACAAATGGAGACAACAAACTCTCGTCACAACAAAGCATAGACAACATGTTCTTGAAGTTTTGGAACTTTTATGTTTGTTTCTTTTTCCTTTGAACAATAAAATGAAAAGATTCAAACCGTCATATTTTATGTTTGTTTCTTTTTCCTTTGAACAATAAAATGAAAAGATTCAAACTGTCATATTTAGTCTTATGTTTTATACATATAAAAATATCATGAAAAGATTCACCTGCCAAGAAATATCACCCCTACCGAACGTGATTTCAAATGTGATTAGTTTGCTCAGTGTGCATGTTTGGTTTAATATTACAAACCAACTTATTGACTTATTGGTTTTTCAAAAAGCCAATAAGTTAAAAAAAATGTTTGAATAGTACAAAAACACTTTCTAAAACAACTTTTGAAAAAGGAGGTTTCTTTATTAACTCAAAAGCCAAGAAATCATGGCTTTTAAAACTACATTTGACTTTTGGATTAACAAATTACTTTTATACCCTCGAATAACCCTTATATCATCTATAAAGGATGTCTATTTTGGTCATTTCACCTAAATAAGCTATTCTAAGCATTTTTTAGAAACAACTTATTAACTTATTGGTTTTTTCTACCATAAAAGCTAATCCAAACATTTATTTAAAAACTCCCTTTATAAAAGCTAAAAGTCATAAGTCATTTTGTCTAAAAGTGCTTTTATAGCCATATAAGCACAACCAAACATACCCTTAGTAATAGTAACTAATATTATTACTTACAATAACGGAATATTTCAAATAATATTAATCACGTTTTGCAAGTGTTCTACAAAAGTTAGTCAGTTTTCTTTTTTCTCTTTAAAAAAGTCACTCAACTTTTATTCGTGTGTTCGTTATTATTTAATTGAGATTTCCAAAGCTCATGACATAGGTCGAAATCATTGACGATAGGAATGAAAAAACTAACAAACATATAATGCAGCATATCACGAGGGAGTTTGTTGTTATTTGTTTTAGTTCTAAAAAAACGAATACCTCGATGTAAATTGTCGTGCCGCCATAAAAAGCGAACAAATAAACAAATATCGCGTTGTAGTTTCTTGTGCCGCTGCAACGCGCGAACAGAAGACGAATAACACGCTATACACTGCCGCCGCCGCAACGCGCGGGCACACAGCTAGTATATATATATATATATATATATATATATATATATATATATATATATATATATATCTTATTTGGTTTTAAACGGATAACCGAATAAATCAAATAAACAAAATAAAAACAAAACACAAAACCGTAACCGAACCGTAAACTAATTCACAATTCGGTTACGGTTGAAAACCGAACCGTAAACCGAATTCACAATTCGGTTTGGTTTATTCGGATATGGATACGGTTCGGTTTGTCGGTTTATTCGGATTTTGGTTATTTCTGCAAACCCTATATATACCTAACTATTTATATGCTAAAATTTAATAGCACCTCACTACATTAACTAAATATAAATTACTGCAGGCCGAGAAAGAAACACAAATAAAAGCGGGATCCTTGACTGCAGAACCGGGAACGAATGCCCTAACAATGGTCCTTGGCAAGGAAAGGGGTGGATTCATAAAAGGTATGGGTTATGGAGTGAATTCCTGTCAATATTGGCAGCATGGTTGTAACACCCGATATTTCTGTCTAGGTAATTATGTATCTTAATATGTTTACTTATGTGCTTTATTATAAATACGTGTTAGAAATAGTAATAAATGAATAAAACACGTGTTTATATGATAAACGGGTTTAGAAATGATGAGACATGAATGATTACGTCCCGTATATGTGTTTAAATCATGAATACATGCTTATGCGAATAGCATGAACCATTGATAGGAAAACACGTATAAAAATGCATGTTAATAGTTAACCAGAAAGGTAAAAGGGCCAAAAGTGTAATTCATGCAAAGTTATAAGCCATACGGATATTATACGTGTTTATAATTATCGAAAGTGTTTTAAGGCTTAAGATATAGTGAAGATATGTCCTAACATGATTCGTGACATAAAATAATGATTATTGCAAAGTTAGAGGGGTAGAAACTATAAACTATGTAATAATATGTGTATATATATGTATATATATATTAATATACATGACCCGAACCCTCGAGAATGTTAGAATTATGTTTTATAAGGTTATGGAACATAAAATGATGGCTACATCGAAAGATACAAGGCTAATAAGCCTAAAACAAAAGTTAAGGGACTAAAAGTGTCAATAACTAAAAGTTATGAAACGTATGTATACGTATATCATCGAGTGTGTCCCGAGCCTTAGAAACTTTTTATAAATATGCCCCATAATATTTTAGTACATAAAAATAATAGTTTGGTAGAAGTCTGGGGGCTAAAATGTAAATATAAAGTCCAGGGACCAAAACTGGCAAACTGGCAAAGTAGATCACGGGTCGCGACACCCAGGAGCAAAACCCTCGCGACCCTCCGCCCAATTTTACATAAGAATTCATGCCAGCTACGTTTTTTGATCTTACACTCCAAGTTTCTGACTAATTGGCCTAGCTAACGTGTCCATATGATTGAATTAGTCATCCCACTACGTGTAGCAACCTTGGACGACCTGATCAAGTATAAATAAGGGTCGAAATCATCCGAAACACTCACCAATTTCGAATCAAATCATCACAAAAACCCTCTTTTTAGCCGCAATCTTCATACGAGCAATTCTCCCAAACGGTGCAAGCTTTGGATCTGAATTTTTCCAGTCAAGCTTCTTTTGGTATGATCTACAATAACCACTTTCAGTTTTTGTAAATTCGATCTCTAAGTATGCTTTCTAAATTGCATAAAATCTAGGGTTCTTGAGCTTATTTTGTCAAAATCGGGTGATCGGGTGGGAATTAGGGTCTGAATTTTTGTAGGTAATCCTAAAATAATATGTTTTAAGAAAGCCCTAAGTTTATTTCAAAATTGGAAATGGTTTGGTAATGGTTTTGTTAACGGGTCATAAATTAGGGTTTTCATAACATTACTCTGCCCAAATTGACCAAACGATGTTGAATTAAGATTTGATCTTTTAAAGGATATTATAAAATGTTATAATGGATGATACCCTAAGTTGGTTTGAATTGAAAATGAGTTTTGGTAATAAAACGAGAAATTTATGAAATTAGGGTTTCTAAATATGATTATTCAATATAAAATAATCCAAAGGGTATGGGGGCTTGATTTTTGGCATGATAGCATGTTTTCATAATTATATATGGAATTAAATTAGATAAATAATCAAATATAAAAAATACGAGTTAATCGGATATTACAAGTTCGTGCGGACCGGAAGGGTAGACGCCTGTACACTGGATTTCTGGCATAGCGAGGGTGTCGCATAAATCCCAACTGGGAAATGGCATCCCTCCCTGGGCGATCCCGGAGTGAGTGTCTACTTATAGGAATGCGCTTCTTCATAATTATCAATAAAAGAAGATAATATGCCTCCAGGGGCATTTTGGTCATTTTGACCCTTAAAAGTAAATAAACTTAATAATATATATTATTAAGTAAATAAATTGTTAAAATAAACATAGAAAGTGTTTATTATATAAAACAATGCGTTAACGCCATACAATACGCAATTAGGTTTAATCGGAAGAGATAACGGAGGTTCTGTCTGAAATTACTACCTAAGAGAATAAGGTGAGTTTTTATGAGCCCACTTTTAAATGTTTTAATGTTTTCGGGCTGATATACATGTAATGATATATATTCAACTGTTTACTTGAAAAGTATTTGAGATGCCTTTACTTGTCTTGTGTTGATACACATACGTGAAAATGTTATAATGCCTATAATTGTTTTAAGTTGTTATTACCTGTTATAAACTCTTTTCGGGAAGGCTATAATAAATGGGTAAAAAAGAAGTTAAAGTTTTGAAATAAGTTTAAAAATGAAGAAAATATGTTTGGAAGAATTGAACTATTTTCAGAAAAATCTTTTTAAAGATTTTGAGGAAGTTTTTTAAGAAGGTTTTAATCTAAGCAAAGATCGTCTTAAGGAGGGTTGAGGGGAATTGTACAATTCAAGCAGTGGATATAAAGACACTGGAGTAGCGACGGTTACTCAGGAGGTCGGGAGGCGACGACCAACCGAATGGACTAAGCTTAGTCCCAGTTAGACAATGCTTAGTAAAAAGAGGTTTTTCTTATAATGTTTTGTATGACTTTCCTTATTCAAAATGATTATTAGCAGGGAGGATGATTTAGAGTTTTAAATTATTTTTAATACTGAAGGTTTAAATGTTATGTTTGGTATATTTCTGTTATGTCTTATATCCATTAAACGTTTATAAAGAAGGGGCCGTTAGGCCCAAATGATTGAAGTAACCTTTCGAGGTTAAGGTAAAAGTTTTAATACTTAGAACTCACCAGGGTAAGCTGACCTTTTAAAGCATGTATAATAGGTGAGGTTAAATATCCGAGCATCAAGGGAAAGGCTCGTGTTTGAGCAAAGTGGACGGGCAAGCTATTAGAAGAAGACTATATGGGCATGCTGGCTTAAGTAATGTAGATAGACACATATATATTAATCGTTGTCTTTTATAGTAATCGTTAACCGTTGTAGTAGTTTTATCTTATTTGTACTTGGCATCATAAATAAATAAAAGTTTTTATTTCCGTTACTTTAGCTATCTCAATTATACCTTACGTTCATGAGTAAATCCGATGAGTGAACCCTTCTATAGCCAAGTCTGGAAGTGGGCGTCACAAGTTAGTATGAGTGCCTTGGTTTAAGAGATTTAGGTACTAAAAGCGGTATCTAGACTTAAACTAGGACTTCGGATAAACAGTAAGGTAAGATAGAATGCCAGCTAGAATAGCGTGTGCCCATAAAAGGACGAGGTTGTATTAGAAGCATAATAAGTTGGACCTAGGATATGTAAATATGGTAGGTAGCCAATTGCAATTAGCTACTGCCGTTAGGTATTAATCATTTTTATGTATCTAGGGTACTAACTGTTATGTGGCCAAAATGCGGGAAGTAAATCGGTTTGAATTAGAACCACCGGTAAAGTAAGAAAGGAGAGGAATAGACACTAAGGAGGAGTGTAACGAAAGTAACTGGGTTTTGAACGCATCAAGACTATATAATTGTATGACGTCTGCACTTATCTACTTGTCATGCTTTCAAAATTTAGAAGCTCGACATCACATGAATTCTGAAATGTCTGTAGATCATGGTGAGAGAAGGACAAGGCAACCGAAGAATCGGTAGACCAGTAGGTTCTGGAAGACGTGCGCAACCAGATCCCGAACCCAACAACGCTAGAGAAGGAAACGTACTTACTGAAGAACAACAAGCCGCTATGGCTGCAGAAATGGCTAACATGTTCCAGGCAGCAATGCCTAACATGATAGCTCAGCTTCAAAGAGCCGTTGGGGCCGCTATTGGAGCTGCCGGTGGAGCCGGTATAGGAGGAACTGCTGGTAGAGGTGGTGCACGAAGAGCCGCTGGCAGAGGCGGTGGTGGTGGTGGTGCTGGAAGAGGAGGCGGTGGACCCACAAATGAGGAAGCCGAGGTTACTCAACCTAGAATTGGATGCTCGTTCAAAACATTCTGTGGTTGTAGACCTCCTTCGTTCGATGGCAGGAAGGATGCATTAGCTACATTCCAATGGATTCATGAGATGGAGGCAGTTATCGATATCAGCGAGTGCAGCGAAGCCCGGGCTATAAAATATGCTGCTCACTCATTCGTCTCAGAAGCATTACACTGGTGGGGAATGATCAAGCAAACTGAAGGTGCGGAAGCAGTTTCTGCAATGAGGTGGAACGACTTGAAGAGGTATGTCTTGGAAGATTTATGTCCTAAGGGAGAGCCAGACCAGTTGGAAAGAAGTTTCTTGGTACCGGAAGCTGGAACGATGACACACCGAGAGTACACGTCAAAGTACAACGCTATGGCAAGGCTGTTAACCAATCTAGTCACCCCGAGTCTGAAAGAGTAAAGCGTTATGTTCAAGGTTTTCCGGCAAGGGTCAGAGAATTGATCAAGGCAACTGAGCCCAAGAAGTTTAAAGCAACGGTGAATCTGAGTTCGAATCTGTATAGCCAGATGTTTGGAGCAGGAGGAAGGCCAGAAGGGCCTAAAAGGATTTGGTCTGAGGTAGGAGGAAGTTCAAGGAAGAATAGTGGAAGTCACCATAAGAAACCAAGGAATGATCCACGAAGCGGCAAACCCAAATGCCGCAAGTGTAGCCGAAACCATTCTGGAGAATGTAAATCAGGGTCAAATAGTTATTTCATGTGCGGAAAAGAAGGTCATTACTCCAACAACTGTCCAAATATGAGGAAGTGTTTTTAGTGCGGTGAGCCAGGACACGTCAAACCTAACTGTCCCAAATTAATTAACAATCCAGGACCACTGCGAGCAAGTGAGATTCCGAAGGCGAGGGGTAGAGCATACTCCATAACTGCTGCTGAGGCTAAGATAACACCTGATGTAGTTTCAGGTACGTTCTTAGTTAATAATGTGCCTGCATCTGTGTTATTTGATTCTGGTGCCAGTAGAAGCTTTGTATCGCATGAATTCTGTGTATTACTTGATAGACCGACTATTAGGGCCGAGAAACCTTTCGAAGTTGAAACTGCCTCAGGAAAAAGTTTTATAATTTCTGATATGATAGACGATTGCCTGATAGAAATAGAAGAACATAAATTGCCCATTAGATTATTCCCTGTGACTTTAGCCGGTTTCGATATTGTATTGGGAATAAATTGGCTTGCGGAACACGATGCGCAAATTATCTGCAATCAGAAAGAAGTCCAAATTTGAGCGCCAACTGGAGACGTCATATCTGTACATGGGGATTGCAACAGTTCTGCAGTGAAGATCATTTCCATGATTAAAGCACGAAAATTTTTGGGGCACGGGTGTGATCGATTCGTTCTTAGCTTATGCTATTGACTCGAACTTAAAACCGAAGGAGTTAAAGGATGTGCCAGTAGTAAACCAATTTCCAGACGTATTCCCAGAAGACCTACCGGGCATTCCTCCTGAACGCGAAATAAAGTTCGGAATCGATTTGGTGTCGGGAGCCAAACCCGTAGCCAAGACACCATATCAATTAGCTCCATCCGAAATGAAGGAACTTATGTCACAACTGCAAGAGTTTCTTGACAAAGGTTTCATCAGACCGAGTATCTCGCCTTGGGGTGCTCCGGTTCTTTTCGTAAAGAAGAAAGACGGAAGCCTGAGAATGTGCATCGACTAAAGGGAGCTGAATAAACTGACAGTAAAGAACAGATATCCTCTACCCAGAATCGACGACTTATTCGATCAGCTACAGGGAGCGAGTTGGTTTTCCAAGATTGATTTGTGGTCAGGTTATCACTAGTTGAAGGTCAAAGACGAAGACATTCCAAAGACGGCCTTTCGAACGCGATATGGTCATTACGAGTTCCTGGTAATGTAATTTGGGTTGACTAATGCACCCACAGCATTCATGGACCTCATGAATAGGGTGTGCCGACCCATGTTTGACCGATTCGTGATCGTGTTCATAGTTTCCAGGAGCGAGTCTGATCACGCTATGCATCTGAAGGAAGTGCTAGAAACCTTGAGGAGGGAGAAATTGTATGCCAAATTTTCCGAATGTGTGTTTTGGCTAATGGAAGTACAATTCCTTGGTCACGTCATAAATGCAGATGGAGTTCTTGTAGATCCCTCCAAGATAGAAATGGTAATGAGCTGGAAGCCACCAAAAACACCCTCGGAGATTCGTAGCTTCTTGGGTCTTGCCGGTTATTACCATAGGTTCATTCAAGATTTTTAAAAAATCGCGACGCCTCTAACCAAGTTGACCAAGAAAGACGTAAAATTCATTTGGAGTTCAAGTCAGCAGAAGGCCTTCAAATAACTAAGGACCAGATTGACTCAGGCACCGGTATTAACTTTCCTGAACGGGCCTGAAGACTTGGTAGTATACTCCGATGCTTCTTATTTAGGATTAGGTTGTGTGTTGATGCAGCTAGGTAAGGTAATTGCCTACGCGTCACGACAGCTAAAACCTCATGAGACAAACTATCCAACTCACGATTTGGAGTTGGCAGCCGTCGTGTTTGCTCTCAAAATCTGGAGGCATTACTTGTATGGAGTAAAATGCACCATCTACACTGATCATAAGAGCCTAAAGTACTTCTTCGAGCAGAAGGATCTTAATATGAGGCAGCGTAGGTGGTTAGAATTAATCAAAGATTACGACTGTGAGATTATGTATCATCCAGGAAAAGCAAACGTTGTTGCAGACGCTTTGAGCAGAAAGGATGAACATCCACCTCTTCGAACACTGTCGTATAGATTAATCATTACTCCTGATTTCCTTGTCCAACTTCGTAAGGAGCAGCATGGAGCCCTCAAGGAAGAGAATGTCAAGAAAGAGAGGATGGTCGACCAGACAGCAAGCCTTGAAGAAAACGAGTACGGAGTGAAGCTTCGATTCGGTAGAATGTGGGTACCTCTCACTAGTGGATTTCGCACCAAGATAATGGACGAAGCACACAAATCACGTTACTCAATCCATCCAGGTTCAACGAAGATGTACCAAGACTTGAAGAAAGACTACTGGTGGCCGGGGATGAAGTTCAACGTCATGCAATACGTGAGAAAATGTTTAACCTGCGCGAAGGTTAAAGCCGAACATCAAAAACCATACGGAAAGCTACAACCTTTGGAACTTCCAGAATGGAAATGGGAACATATCACCATGGATTTCATAACCAAGCTACCAAAAACAGCTAAAGGTCATGACACCATTTGGGTGATAGTGGATAGGTTAACAAAGAGTGCTCACTTCTTACCTATTCACGAGAAACATTCTTCAGAAATGCTAGCCAAAATCTTCATTAAGGAAATCATCGCACATCACGGAGTGCCGGTAACTATCGTCTCAGATAGAAACACTCGATTTACTTCGCGTTTCTGGAAGAAATTTCATGAGAATATGGGTGCGAGACTGCACATTAGCACGGCATATCATCCTCAGACAGACGGCCAGAGCTAAAGAACAATTCAAACTCTGGAGGATATGCTACGTGCTTGTATAATCGGTTTCGGAGGAAGCTGGGATGATCACTTACCATTAGCAGAGTTCTCCTACAACAACAGTTATCATTCGAGTATAGGTATGCCACCTTACGAGATGTTGTATGGTAGGAAATGCAGAACTCCAGTATTTTGGGGTGAAGTCGGCCAGCAAGAGATAGGGAGTAAAGAATCAATCGAGCATATGGCTCATGACCTCTACATAATCAAAGCACGACTGAAAGCTGCACAGGATCGACAGAAGTCCTATGCTGATAAAATCCGAAGGCCAATCGAATTCCATGTTGGAGACTATGTTCTGTTGAAGGTTTCTCCAGGGAAGAACATTATCCGATTTCGCAAAAGGGGTAAGCTAGTTCCGAGGTATGTTGGACCTTTCAAAATCTCCAAACGTGTTGGAGAAGTCGCTTATCGTTTAGATCTGCCTGAGAAGTTATCTGGGATCCACCTAACATTCCATGTATCACACTTGAGAAAGTGTGTGGCAGACGAATCAGAAATTGTGCCACTAGAAGAGATAGAAGTAGACGACAAATTATCCTATATAGAATGGCCAGTTGCGATTCTAGATCACAGTGAAAGGAAGCTTCGAAATAAATTAGTTCCTATCGTTAGAGTGTAGTGGATGCACAGGAAAGGTTCTGAGTCAACAGAGGAAAGAGAAGTTAAATGAAAGAGTATCATCCTGAGTTATTCTCGAGTTGAGCAAGTTTCGAGGATGAAACCCTTTTAAGGGGGAGAGAGTTGTAACACCCCGATATTTCTGTCTAGGTAATTACGTATCTTAATATGTTTACATATGTGCTTTATTATAAATACGTGTTAGAAATAGTAATAAATGAATAAAACACGTGTTTATATGATAAACGGGTTTAGAAATGATGAGACATGAATGATTACGTCCCGTATATGTGTTTAAATCATGAATACATGCTTATGTGAATAGCATGAACCATTGATAGGAAAACACGTATAAAAATGCATGTTAATAGTTAACGAAAAGGTAAAAGGGCCAAAAGTGTAATTCATGCAAAGTTATAAGCCATACGGATATTATACATGTTTATAATTATCGAAAGTGTTTTAAGGCTTAAAATATAGTGAAAATATGTCCTAACATGATTCGTGACATAAAATAATGATTATTGCAAAGTTAGAGGTATAGAAACTGTAAACTATGTAATAATATGTGTATATATATGTATATATATATATTAATATACATGACCCGAACCCTCGAGAATGTTAGAATTATGTTTTATAAGGTTATGGAACATAAAATGATGGCTACATCGAAAGATACAAGGCTAATAAGCCTAAAACAAAAGTTAAGGGACTAAAAGTGTCAATAATTGAAAGTTATGAAACGTATGTATACGTATATCATCGAGTGTGTCCTGAGCCTTAGAAACTTTTTATAAATATGCCCCATAATGTTTTAGTACATAAAAATAATAGTTTGGTAGAAGTCTGGGGGCTAAAATGTAAATATAAAGTCCAGGGACCAAAACTGGCAAACTGGCAAAGTAGCTCACGGGTCGCGACACCCAGGAGCAAAACCCTCGCGACCCTCCGCCCAATTTTACATAAGAATTCATGCCAACTACGTTTTTTGATCTTACACTCCAAGTTTCTGACTAATTGGCCTAGCTAACGTGTCCATATGATCGAATTAGTCATCCCACTACGTGTAGCAACCTTGGACGACCTAATCAAGTATAAATAAGGGTCGAAATCATCCGAAACACTCACCAATTTCGAATCAAATCATCACAAAAACCCTCTTTTTAGCCGCAATATTCATACGAGCAGTTCTCTCAAACGGTGGAAGCTTTGGATCTGAATTTTTGCAGTCAAGCTTCTTTTGGTATGATCTATAATAATCTCTTACAGTTTTGTAAATTCGATCTCTAAGTATGCTTTCTAAATTGCATAAAATCTAGGGTTCTTGAGCTTGTTTTGTCAAAATCGGGTGATCGGGTAGGAATTAGGGTCTGAATTTTTGTAGGTAATATTAAAATAATGTGTTTTAAGAAAGCCCTAAGTTTATTTCAAAATTGGAAAAGGTTTGGTAATGGTTTGTTAACAGGTCATAAATTAGGGTTTTCATAACATTACTCTGCCCAAATTGACCAAACGATGTTGAATTAAGCTTTGATATTTTTAAGGATATTATAAAATGTTATAATGGATGATACCCTAAGTTGGTTTGAATTAAAAATGAGTTTTGGTAATAAAACAAGAAATTCATGAAATTAGGGTTTCTAAATATGATTATTTAATATAAAATAATCCAAGGGGTATGGGGGCGTGATTTTTGGCATGATAGCATGTTTTCATAAGTATATATGGAATTAAATTGGATAAATAATCAAGTACTAAAAATACCGAGTTAATCGGATATTAGAAGTTCGTGCGGACCAGAAGGGTAGACGCCTGTACACTGGATTTCTGGCATAGCGAGGGTGTCGCATAAATCCCAACTGGGAAATGGCATCCCTCCCTGGGCGATCCCGGAGTGAGTGTCTAGTTATATGAATGCGCGTCTTCATAATTATCAATAAAAGAAGACAATATGCCTCCAGGGGCATTTTGGTCATTTTGACCCTTAAAAGTAAATAAACGTAATAATATATATTATTAAGTAAATAAAGTGTTAAAATAAACATAGGAAGTGTTTATTATATAAAACCTTGCATTAACGCCATACAATACGAATTAGGTTTAATCGGAAGAGATAACGGGGGGTTTTGTCTTATATTACTACCTAAGAGAATAAGGTGAGTTCTATGAGCCCAATTTTAAATGTTTTAATATTTTCGGGCTGATATACATGCAACGATATATATTCAACCGTTTACTTGAAAAGTATTTGAGATGCCTTTACTTGTTTTGTGTTGATACACATACGTGAAAATGTTATAATGCCTATAACTGTTTTAAGTTGTTATTACCTGTTATAAACTCTTTTCGGGAAGGCTATAATAAATGGGTAATAAAGAAGTTAAACTTTTGAAATAAGTTTAAAAAAGAGGAAAGTATGTTTGGAAGAATTGAACTATTTTCAGAAAAATTATAATAAATGATTATTATAAAGATAAATCTTTTTAAAGATTTTGAGGAAGTTTTTAAAGAAGGTTTTAATCTAAGCAAAGATTGTCTTAAGGAGGGTTGAGGGGAATTGTACAATTCTAGTAGTGGATATAAAGCCACTGGAGTAGCGACGGTTACTCTGGAGGTCGGGAGGCGACGGCCAACCGAATGGACTAAGCTTAGTCCCAATTAGACAATGCTTAGTAAAAAGAAGTTTTGCTTATAATGTTTTGTATGACTTTCCTTATTCAAAATGATTATTAGCAGGGAGGATGATTTAGAGTATTAAATGATTTTTAATACTGAAGGTTTAAATGTTATGCTTGGTATAATTCTGTTAATGTCTTATATCCATTAAACGTTTATAAAGAAGGGGCCGTTAGGCCTAAATGTTTGAAGTAACCTTTCGAGGTTAAGGTAAAAGTTTTAATACTTAGAACTCACCGGCGTAAGCTGACCTTTTAAAGCATGTATATTAGGTGAGGTTAAAGATCCGAGCATCAAGGGAAAGGCTCGTGTTTGAGCAAAGTGGACGGGCAAGCTATTAGGAGAAGGCTATATGGGCATGCTGCCTTAAGTAATGTAGATAGACGCATATCCATTAATCGTTGTCTTTTATAGTAATCGTTAACCGTTGTAGTAGTTTTATCTTACTTGTATTTGGCATTATAAATAAATAAAAGTTTTTAATTTCCGTTGCTTTAGCTATCTCTGTTATACCTTGCGTTCATGAGTAAATCCGATGAGTGACCCCTTCTAGAGCCAAGTCTGGAAGTGGGCGTCACAATGGTGCTGGAAAAGGGCGATCAAAAGAGCGCATCGAAAAACTTGAGGCGCAACTCAAGAACGAAAAATAGCTGCGTGTGAAAAAAGATGAAGAGGTTGAGCACCTCAATTCTAAGGTTAAAGAACAGAATGAAAAAATTGAGATGCTGATGGCGTTTATGAACAACCAAATGAGTAATCAACGACAACTTGGTGGACCAGATAAAGCAGTAAATTCTGTAAGGGACAAATTATATATATATATATATATATATATATATATATATATATATATATATATATATAGGGTGAGGTTCATTGTAGACCCCTTAAAAAGTGTAGACCCGTAGACCCCAATTTTAACCGTTAGATCATTAACCGTGAATTTCAGCAGATAAGGGTACGATGGTCCAAAAAAAATCATAAACATCGATCGAGTTTTCTTTTTACACTCATAAAGCCCTAAAGGCCTAAATGCTCTCTGTAACTTCCTCCGTCGAACTCTGAAGAACAGGTTTTCAATCGACGATCCGAGTTTTCAATCGAAGAAGATCAAACTGAGTTTTCAATCGAAGAAGATCAAACTGAGTTTTCAATCGACCCGTTCGTTGATCGATATCTCGCCATCATCACTCCTAAATCCGCCATTAAACTTCTAAATCGATTTCGAGTTTTACTTGTAAAACCTCCTGAATGCCGTCAAACCTCATAAATCCGCTATCAAACCTCCCATAATTGCACCTCTGAAATCGATTATGAGTTTTACCTCCCAAAAAAATCGCACATCCAATGGATTTAGAAACACCGAGCAATAAGAAGCTGTTAACTGAACTCGGATCTTCCTCCAAAACTATTGAGGTTGACCTAGAAAGTGAGTTCCTCTATCTCTTTCACTCTTGACTCTCCAATTTGTGTGTATGTATGCTGAATTTGTAGGCATATGAGCCTCACTGTAACATTTTATGAAATTTTGATGGTAGAGCTAAGATCTGGTTATGAGCATTGTTATATGTTTTCTTCCTAACTTTTTTAAATATGATCCCCGAGTTAAATGTTATCATCATCCACCTTCATATGAGTTTCAAATGGTGTGCTAGAACTCAGAGCTCAGTTGAATCCACGGTTCGTATGAGTTTCTTCATGCCCTATATTCTACTGATTTGGTAACCTTTTGTTTTATTTATTCCCAACTTTGTTTCAGTCGACTGTTATTTATCTTTATTTGGCTTATGTTAATTTGATTTAGTAGATTTGCTTTGATTGTAATTAAATAGGTGATTAGAATCATAATGTCTAGTGATTAGAATTACATGTCTTGTATGGCTATGATTGTAATTAAAACTCCTTTAGTTTTATAAAACTCACTGATTATGAGCTTGATTAAAAACTCAATGATTATGACTTAAAAGCATGATTTGGAAAAACTCACTTGATTATAACCTTAAAAGCATAATTTGGAAAAACCCACTGATTATGAACCTGATTAAAACTCACTTACTAGATCAAAAATTTAATCAGAATTGGACATAAGTAGGAATGAGGTTAATATGTTTTTAGAAAGTTGTAAATAAAACTCACTAGAAATCCATAGATCTTTTGTTAATCGGAATTGGACATAAGTAGGAATGGGATTAGTTTGAACACACTGTTGAGTTTCAAACATTTTGTTTTTATCAATAATATACTCCAAGTATAGTGAATATGTTTACTCATATATTCAAGTATAGTGACTTTTAAAAAGCCATATATTCAAGATGTTTAAAAAAGTTTTAGTGAGGTATTAGAATATGCTTGCAATGAATTTTAGTTAGATCTTATTAATCGTACAAGTTGTCATTCTTACTAAGATTGAAATAAAACTATGTTTTAATTGAAGTGAGTTTTATTTAATTTCCGTAAAGCTCACTAAATTTTATAATCAGTGAGTTTTAAATAAAACTCAATTTCTAATTAGTTTAAAACTTATTGAGTTCTAATAATTTTTATGTTATTCAATAAAAATATAGTTTTATAACTGTGTTAAGTTTTAGTTTAAATCTCACTGCAATAAAACTCACTGAAATATAAAACTCAGTTATAAAACTCACTGAATAGAAAACCTGTAAAAACTCAAGTTTTGATTAGCCGAGGCGATTAAAAACACCTAAGTAGCAATGAGTTTTTACACTTGATGATTGTGAAAACAGTGGTATGTGGAGAGTTTTTATAGGTGTGGCTAAAAGAGAAAATGAGAGTGTCGTGAGTGTTATATGAGTTCTATAACTCATATAGCGAGTTTTAAAAACTCAGCTAGTAATAAACTCATATGATTGGTTTTATTCTGATTCATTGTTTGCTAGTATTAGTTTACTTAAAGAGTTATATCAGAATTCATTTGAAAACATTTATTTGATCTTAATTTGATAAAACAATCCCCTTGGTTTATAATTTGAAACAAGTTTGCGGTGAGATTTATTTTAATATTGAAATTTCTGTTTATTCTTCTTGTTTTAAGACACTAACAAATTTTTTTTACAGTTGAGTTTTAAAAATAAGTGAAAAGGGAGAATCTAAACCGAGCTCAACGCCACCTAAAACGAGTAAACTGCCTTAAGTTGCTCTGGCAGCTAGGGAAAAGGATGATGATTTGATGATGAGAAAAGGTAATTGATGGCTTAATCTATTGTGAGTTTTAAACAACTAAGTAAGTTTGAATTGTTAGTTTGTTATATTATGAGCTTGATTAAAACTCAACAATTATCATCTTAAAGCATGATTTCAAAACTCACTAGTGAGTCTTAAGATCAAAACTCACTGAGTTTTAAACAACTAAGTAAGTTTGAATTGTTAGTTTGTTACATTATGATCTTGATGAAACTCAATGATTAGTTGCTCCAACGGCGAGTGAAAAGGATGATGATTCGATGATCAGAAAAAGTAATCAAGGGCTTAATCATTGAGTTTAATAAGGAGGATGATGATTTGATGTTTATAGAAACTCAGTGAGTTTTAATTACATTATGAGCTTGTTTAAATCTCAATGATCACGATCCTTAAAGCATCAATTGGAAAAACTCATTGATTATGAGCTTACAACATTATTTTTGAAAAACTTATCTGAGCTTTAAGTGATTTAAAAAAAAAACAATTGTTTTTAAAAAAATGTTCATTTTAAACTCATTTCCCATTTACTAAATAAGTTAATGATTATATGTGAGTTTTATATTTCAGTGAGTTTTATATTTTAAAGCTTAAATTTTAAGTGATTAATAAGATAGTTTATTGAAGCTTCAGTGAGTTTATATTTTAAAGCTTAAATTTTAAGTGATTAATAAGATAGTTTATTGAAGCTTATGTTTTTAGTGAATTTTATTCAGTGGTGAGTTTTAAACTATAGTGAGTTTCATATGAAAACTCACTAAGTCTTAAAACTCATTGAAAACTTGGTTGATGTATAAAACTCATTTAAACCATCTAAATGTAATAAAATTAAAGCTCAAGTTTTCAATGAGTTTTAAGCCTTGTGAGTAAATTCTCATAGTAGCCCTGTAAGTATATTCTCATATTAGCCTTGTGAGTTTTAATATTAGTGTTTTGTAGCCTTGTAAATTAATTCTTATTATAGTGAGTTTTAAACTCAACAATGAGTTTTAAATTTGCAGTGAGTTTTAAAGCCGTTAAGTTCTGTTTTGAAATATACATTTATAGGTAACTGGTTCGCAATAAGTTAAAAGTCACTGAGTTTTATTAGTGAGTTTTATAAGTCACTAAGTTATATAAAACTCACCTTCAGTTAAAACTCACTGATTTTTATTAGTGAGTTTTATAAGTCATCGAGTTATATAAAACTCACTGAGTTTTATTAGTGAGTACTATAAGTCACTGAGTTATATAAAACTCACATTCAGTTAAAACTCATTGAGTTATATAACTCACTAAGTTTCATCAGTGAGTTTTATAGGTCACTGAGTTTAAAACTCAGTGAGTTATAAAACTCACTGAAAACTCAGTGAGTTATAAAACCCAGTTAAAACTCAATGAGTTATACTCTAATAAAACTCAGTAAGTTTTAAAACTCACTTTTAAATACTGAGGCACTGCCGATGAACTAGCTAAGAACAAATACTTGGAGTGTTGTCATATGTTCTAAGTTTATAAGCACATGCTTTGGGGGTATTAAACTTGATAAACACCTATGAACACATGTATTAACATATGTATAGTTTTGATTTTAATTAAAAATCACTGAGTTATGACTTTTATTAAGATTAAAATCAGATTTCTCTTTTAAAAACGTAGTGAGTTTTAATTACTAATTACATTAACAGACTTGAGTTTTAAAATCAGTTAGTTTTAATTACATTAACAGACTAATGAACTTAAATTTTGAATAAAATCATCTACGAGGTTGTTGTATGCATTCAAATTATGTATGAACGAACAAAAAACTGAAAATTTATACTTTTAAAACTCACTTTCGAGTTTAAAACTCTATGCAAATTATTAAACTCTCCGTTTAGTTTTAAACTCACTGTTGAGTTTCATAAATCTAACTATAGAGTTTAAAACTCACTGTTCAGTTTATACTTGTATTCACTTCAGAAATTGAACGTATCTCTCTTAATATATGTCATGTGTATCAGGTTTGCTTGATATTTAAAAAATTAAAGATGGTGCCTTTAAAATACATTAAGGTGGAAATTGTCTAAATAAACAAATTTTATGTGATTGCAGATACCTATAAGAGCTCGTGGAAGTGGTTGTGGTCAACTGGAAATAACATACATGGATGAAGAATTAAGGTACACGACACTTTATACTTGTGACTAAATAGTTAACTTTCTAAAAGTCAACTACTCTGCTAGCTGTTGGTTCCAAAATTGCCTCTAAGCCGAAGAATTTTGCATCAAGAGTCAATACTACTTAAGTTTGTATGTAGGAATTAGATAAAGAAGTCTTTGTACACTTAACGTTTCCTTCATTTCTACATTCAGTCTGCATTAGTGACCCGGTTTTATGTTTGCAGGATATCAAGAGGCAATGAAGGAAATTTGTTCATATTGAGAATGGTGGATCCAACTTATAGAGTCCTTCTATGGTTTTTGTGCCCAGAAGGCTATGGCTTTTCTTGCATCATTGTTTTATTGGCCCATGCCAAGATTTAGTAAGGTCAAATGTGCAGTCAAGTTACCCTTTGGTAATTCTGTACAAAAAAGATATAAGAGTGGAAAGAGAGAAAATGTGTGCATCCAGGCCTGCTTTCATGGTAGTATGCCTTTATGAACGGGTAGGCTTTCTGGGTCAAAAGTGGTCTGGATGTGCAAAGTGGTCTGGGTGTGCAGAGTGTTTGCCAACATGGATTTGAGGATCATTCGCGGGAAGCTCCCGTATGTGTTTGTGGGTCAGGTATACATGGTAGATCTCGAGTTTCCGTCTGGGTGTGCCGAGTCTTTGTTCATTCCGGTTGAGCTTTCTGCGGGGCAATTGGGGTGAGTTTTTATCAAAAGTTCGGAGGTGAAAGATACAGCTTGTGTTAATTACTATTGATGGGTCGGTTGCAATAGTTATTCCCAGAAGTGTTTTGCGGGTTTTAGTAATAAAGCTCTTGGAGTCTAATTAAAAAGTCCAAACAAATTGATTCTGATGTGCCAAGTTTAAAGAAGTTTCCATTTTGAGGTGGTGGGGGTGATTGTGCTGCTGATCTCAATAAGGGTGTGAATGGTGGTGATGGCTTTAAGTTGTGGTGGATATAGTGCATAGCTCGTGTAGTACTGAGGTTTTTCTATTGATTTGTTTTTTTTTTTTTGTTTTAGTGTGTATTTTTCTTGGTTTCTTGTGTTCATGACTATGTAATTCCAGCTCCCCGTAGGTCTTCGTTTCTTGTTTCTATATATTGCCGTTTCAAAAAAAAATTCTACTTGAGAAAAGACAAAGCTATCATTAGTGGTAAATTAAAGGGGAATTGTATAAGACTCAATGAGTTTTATAACAATATGAATATATTGTTTAAAAGTCAATTATTATAATCTTATGAGTTTTATTTGATTTCTCTAATCCTGATTCATATTTAATATAGATTCAAAAGTAGATTATAAAACTTAATGAGCTTTAAAAGATTTATAAAACTCACTGACTTATAAAAGGGGAATTGTATATATAAGACTCAATGAGTTTTATAACTCAGTGAGTTTTAATTGCAGTGAGTTTAATAGAACTCCCTACAAAATCAATTAACTTGTAAAACTCACTTGATTAAAACTCATACTTTTATAAAGCTCACTAAGTTATAAAACTCACATTCCGCTAAAACTCAGAGTTATAAAACTCACAGAAAACTCAATGAGTTTTATACTCAGTTAAAACTCAATGAGTTATAATACTCAACTTCAGTTAAAACTCAGTGAGTTATAAAACTCAGTTAGTTATAAAACTCATTACATTTGTTTTATTTAAGACTCACTGAAATTTAAATTGTAGTTTTAGATAGAATTCATGTTTTAAATTGAGTTTGAGATAGTATGAATGCACTAAAATTTTATTTTTAAAACTTGTTCTTGGTGTTTTTGGTTCATTTAGATTTATTGGTTATGTTTGGATTAAACAACAGGTTACATTTATATTTTAATTAGGGTTATTGGATTTTAATAATCCCAAGTTTAACATATTGGCAAATAATAATCCCAAGTTTAACATTTACTCCCACCAGTCCCAACTTTAATCTTATTTACTGTCAGCAGTCCCGCGTGTCATGCCAGGATCCGTCATATCCGTCAGGTTGGGACTGGTGACGGATCTGGCATGACACGCGGGACTGGTGACAGTAAATAAGATTAAAGTTGGGACTGGTGGGAGTAAATGTTAAACTTGGGATTATTATTTGCCAATATGTTAAACTTGGAATTATTAAAATCAAATAACCCTTTTAATTACTATGGTTTTGTTTGTTTGTTCATCAAGATTTCTTTATTGTTTTGAAATTGTTTGGCTCACATGTAAACATCATGTGTTTATGTGCTTATTGGTTTT
Source organism: Deinandra increscens subsp. villosa (assembly GCA_039602395.1). NCBI lineage: Eukaryota > Viridiplantae > Streptophyta > Magnoliopsida > Asterales > Asteraceae > Deinandra > Deinandra increscens. The sequence goes on from JBCNJP010000006.1 coordinate 45,995,447, forward strand.
AAAACATCATGTGTTTTAAGTGTGTTTTGTTGAGTTTAAACTCAAGTTTAAAACTCACTGATTTTTGTTATGTTCTGCGAGTTTTAAATTCAGTGAGTTTTATTTTAGTGAGTTTTATAACTCAGTGAGTTTTATAACTTAGTGATTTTTATAAATTAATGAGTTTTATTTCAGTGGGTTTTATAAAACTCACTTAGTTATAAAAGGGGAAATGTATACAACTCAATGAGTTTTATAACTCACCGAGTTCTAACTGAAGGTCAGTTTTATAACCCAGTTTTATAACTCAGTGAGTTTTATTACAGTTGTGAGTTCTATTTCAGTGAGTTTTAATTGCAGTGAGTTTAATAAAACTCACTATAAAATCAATAGACTTATAAACTCACTTGATTAAAACTCAATGATTTATAAAGCTCACTGAGTTATAAAACTCACTTTCAGTTAAAACTCAGAGAGTTATAAAACTCACATATAACTCAGTGAGTTTTATACTTAGTTAAAACTCATTGAGTTATAAAACTCACATTCAGTTAAAACTCAGTGAGTTATAAAACTCATTAGAACTCATTACATCTGTTTTATTTAAAATTCACTGAAATTTAAATTGTAGTTTTAGATGAGTTGGACTCTATTGCTACTCAGGTCTCTACATTAGTTTAAAACTCATTGCAAATTTAAAACTCATTGCAAATTTGAGGTTAGTTTGACCAGTGAGTCTTGAAAAGGGTTGAGTTTTAAAAGTTTTAATACACTTTTTAAACTCAAATTTTAATGTAATACTATTAGTTTAAAACTCACTGTTTAGTTGTATAATCTCATTATTGAGTTTTAAAATTCACTGCAAATTATAAAACACACTGTTGAGTTTTAAAACTCACTTTTGATTTTAAAACTTAATGTAAATTTAAAACTCATTGTTGGCCAGTGGGTTTTAGATAGGGTTGAGTTTAAAAAGTTTATATACACCCTTTAAACTCATAGTGTAATGTAATACTATCATTTTTTTTTAAAAGGGTCGTAAGTTTTAAAACTAACATAGTAATAAAACATATATCCTCAGTGGAATACTATCAAAAGCTTGTTCAACCTAGATTATATATGATGAGATAAATAGATTATCTCACCTAACCTTAACAAAGCATATATTATAAAATCAAATCAAGATGTATGGAATCATTCTATTCAACTTATACATTCTGAATGCATTAAATCAAACAACATCCCAGCATAAGCGCATATACAGAGACTACTATATGATGAAAGGAGAACAAAATTACTAAACTAAGTGCATGGCCATCTTTATCAGCTGATTTATAGAGCTCTGGATCAGCGAGAATGAACTCGTTTCTTATCTGATATCTACTGTATGGCATTTCTATTCTATTTGCTCTCAAATCAGCTCAACTGAATCACCAATGATCATAGCGAATTCGCGTTTGCTTGTTACCATGCTGCCAGAGATTGATGCAGAAATCGGAATGGAAATCTTTGAAAAATGGTTGTATCACTGAGGAGAGAGAAAGCAGTGTGAGTGGAGGTGTTGAAATGAACGTTAATAACTCTAGACATTGAATATATTATTGGGCTACAAAATGAAAAATAATATTATTGAATCCATCAGAAGAAACCCCGACTCAGAATACATATAAAAACATATTTACAGTAACAGGTCTCAAGTATCAAAAGCATATAAAAGACCAAGACATAGAAGTCCATGCTATAAGTAGATAAGTAAGAACAACTTTCATAACTGTCCCAAAGTGAATGATCATATTTTTGAATTCTAGTTTTTTATGTTCAGAAGAATCAGAATAATCAAATTTGTAAAAGCACACAAGATGCTATTGTAAGTAATAGGATGTATATTTAGCATGCAATCATGCATTCAAACGTGTAATTATCCTACTGTATAATTAGTCAATCCGTGAATTATCCTTACAGTTTGCCTATTAGTAATATATATTATAAGGCTTACCAAAAAGATGATTTTGCTACCCAGTGGCTAGTATACATATGTATAAACCAACAAGCTTTGATTGGAATAATTTTGCTATAAGGTCATACAGTCATTAATGAGCTTTGATTTCTCTATCAAAGTGGCACAGGAGAGAATCTCAACAACCAATTTCAGGTTCACTTCAAGACAATTGAGGCTTAGTTGCTTTATAGAAACAACGAGTTCATCAAATTCTACTATTAATGCCAATATTTAAGACTCAGAAGCATCACAAGAACATAGTTTAGCCCTAAAATGCATATAATCGTCTTAACATAATAAAACAATTGCAAGAGCTTAAAAGAATACAACTTACTTTCTTGATTCTAACCGACCCTTGTAGTTCTGATCGATCTTCTCCGATCAAGTTAGCATCCTTGAAGTTCTGTGTTACAATAGCAAGCTCACAAAATGCTATGAGAAAACCATAGTGTAACCACATGCCTATATCCAAAGAAATTCATGTAACACATCTAGGAGAAGTAATTTAACTATAACGACCTTCCACCAACATTACTTGTTACATCGACCTCACAATAAAAACAAAAATAATGCAAATAAGAATTTTGAATGAATATAACAATGAAGTGGAAGCTTAAAAGGGTACCCCTAATAGTATTAATGGTTAACTGTTAATTCTGATTCTTCTAAACCCAAACAAAAACAAAAAAACTACATAACAATTTGGCCCATCGGTGAATCCAATTAGTTGAAAATAAACATTTATAAGTAACTGGGTTGTAATAGGCGAGTATGAGTTTCGGGAAAAGCGATTGTTGAGATATATATGTGTATATAAACTGCTAACTATACCCACCTCTAAGTTGTAGTGAGTTATAATTATTGATGAACAGCAAGCAATGTGAAGTATGAATCATGATGAGATGAATAAAAGAAAACTGAGAAGGTATTAATAAGAAACTACATTAAGATGATTTCTTCTCCATCATTGATCAAAGTAACAATCTATGAAACTGGTATAGACAGCCAAATGGATATGCGATTAACTTCCTGATGAGAAACTCACCTAAAGGGAACAATAAATTAAGGATTCAGAAACATAACAATTAAAACCCAACTATAAAAACAAAATTCACAAATTTGATTCTGGTTGCAACCAAATCATTCATTTACAAGAAACAATCTACAATAAAAGCACACACAAACAAAATAGTAAATTACAATGGAGCATAAAAACAAACAGTTGGTGTGCATAATAACTTACACCTATAATTCCTTCCAAAAGGGGGGAAACAAGACCAATTTCATCAACTTAACTAACGTTTAAGAAACCCAAATTGTTGGATTAACAGAACAGAACATGAATCTATAGCAAAGGAGTTATTAAACAATGGATTATTCCATCAAAAGCTATTAAATACTTACGAAGATGATAGAAGAATAATGCAACCAAAAATCCATCGAATAAGTGGAATCAGAAACCCCTTAATCGATGGAGATCCTTTTTAGACTCATAACCCTTCAACGATGATTGAAACTACGATCGGAATTATGAAATCACAATGATCGATCGAATTTCAGAAGAAGAAATATGGAGATCGTCGAAAACCCCTCAGCGATTTGGATGAGACGTGAATTCAATCTGCGACGTGATGACGGGAACATTCTGATCTAAACGCAAATCGGAAATTACTTTAAGGCCCCTTCATGTGTTTACTTTAAAAATATCATTAAGTTGAGCAAACTAATCTCAGCCATAAAAAAAATGATCTAACGGTAAGTAAAAGGGTCTACAGGGTCTACACTTTTAAAGGGGTCTACAATGAACTTTTCACTATATATATATATATATATATATATATATATATATATAGGGAGATGATCATTTGAGAACCAAATGGTTTTGAGAACTTTTAAGAACCATTCTGAGCCACTAGTTATATATAAGGAAATCCCCCCCCCCCCCCCCCATGAATTTGAGTGGTGCCCCCTTGAAAATTAGTGGCCCAGAATGGTTCTTAAAAGTTCTCCAAACCAAGGTAATTATTGAATTGTACGTAGGACATGGTTAATTCTGCACATAATACATCGGGAAAACAATCTCTTCAATCAAACTCATCTAAGAGGCCGAAAGATAAGGTACAGATCTGAAACAGTTCTGAAATTGAGTTGATACGGAAGATTCTTGTTCACCTGGATGAACATGCTTCTCTAGTTATAGTCCATCCGGATAGTTACAGTTCATCGGGATAGTTGGAGTTCTTCCGGAATATAAATAATAATTCACTATTCCGGCTATGAGCATGGACAAGAAATTTTAATTAATTTATTATTGAAATTAAACTTTATTAGTGTATGTTATTTTTTTGAACAACATTTGATTAGTGTATGTACATTAATTTTTAATTATAATATGATTTAAGGTTTCTCTATATTAGTTAATAGGCAGTATAATTAATTGTAATTAAGAAAATATATGTGACCATATATATAATACCAAAGACCACACTTTTTATATTTTAACGTGGCCGTTGCCACTCTTTGGCCACGCATATTGGGACAAAATATCTGATTTCAACTAACCTTTGGCCACTTTTTTTTCCAAATATATGTGGCTAAAACACAAATATACGTGACCATATAATACCAAAGACCACACTTTTTATATTTTCACTTGGCCGTTGCCACCATTTGGCCACGCGTATTTGGACAAATTATATGATTTAAACTACCCTTTAGCCACTTTTTTTTCCAAATATACGTGGCTAAAAAAAATATACGTGACCATATAATACCAAAGGCCACGCTTTTTATATTTTAATGTGCTGTTGCCACCCTTTGGCCACACGTATTGGGACAAAATGTATGATTTCAGCAACCCATTTGGCCACGTTTTTTTATAACATATGTGGCTAAAACACAAATATACGTGACCATATAATACCAAAGGCCACGCTATTTATATTTTAACGTGGCCGTTGCCACCCTTTGGCCACGCATATTGGGACAAAATGTATGATTTCAGCAACCCATTTGGCCACTTTTTTTTTTCAAATATATGTGGCTAAAACACAAATATACGTGACCATATAATACCAAAGGCCACGCTATTCATATTTTAACGTGGCCGTTGCCACCATTTGGCCACGCGTTTGAGACAAAAATTATAATTTCAGCAACCCATTTGGCCACGTTTTTTTTTATAACATATGTGGCTAAAACACAAATATACGTGACCATATAATACCAAAGGCCACGTTAAACAAACACATGTGGCCGTTGGGACCTTTTGGCCACGCTTTCCGGAAGAATTGTTTGATTACAACAACAAATATTAGTACCCTTTAGCCACACTTCTAGGTGGCTTCAGCCACTGACATTGTAACGTGGTCGTAGGATACATAAGGTGATGGGACTTTTGGTGTCGATTCAAATGAAAAAAAACGTGACCAAACACCTTGGGTGGTCACGGTTTTTTTCCGTGGTCAAAGGTGAATTTTAACGTAGTGGCATTAGAATTTTATTTCGGATCAAAATGCATTTATTGAAACTTGAAGGACTTAATGTGTACATTGGTTTACAATAATAATTTAGATAACTACAGTTATCTAAAAAGATGGGATCCTGCGTATTCCTTCACGAAATAGAATACGTACGTATGAAATTTTCCTCTGGATGAACATAGTAATCAATTTTTCCATACAAAAATCTTGAAATCAAAATTTGATTTTATCCGGTCAAATCATTGGTACTCACTCCAATTATTTGATCTGAAAATGAACATACACGATATCAGATTCGATTAGAAAATCAATCGCTCAACAAATACAAGAAATCCCCAACATTGCCGATGGATATTAGCGATAGGAAGCCATCGGTACGAACAACAAGAAAAAATTTGGAATCTATTGAATAACCTCGTTTTTCGGGGATCGTGAAACAAATTTCGTCGATTATCCTACAAAATGTCCGTCATAACTACTTTGGGACAGTTAATGGCCATCGTTCTTCTGAAAAGTTTATTGGAAGTATATTTGTGTTGGATCACCGATATGCATTAAACTTTGTTTGTAAAAACATTAAGATATTATTTTTGGTGGAATCTGTCGCGAAACTGTCAGTAATTTTTGGACGGACTTGACTGTCGGTTGTTATCCATCGATGTAGGTTCTATTTTTTGCTAGTGCCATTTCTCTTTTTTATCCCAGAAACTTCTCAAAAACATTGTATTTTGAGTGCTCTAACGATGAGTAGTTTTAGACAGATTCATTAGTTAAGCATGAACACCTTACTAGATAATTGTTTTGTTAACATGTAAGTACCCAAATAAAAAATCTAAACTGATGATCGTTTAGAGTCTAAGTATGCAATCAAGAGGGCATGTATCCTTTCATCTAATGATCAGATATGTGGTTTAGGAAAAAATAAATTGAATCCCATGAGTTGGAACAAACTAATTTACATATGATGCTAACAAAACTCTAGAAACAAGGGTCATAAAAACTATATAATCATTTCATCTACCCATCAACATTGGGAACCAAACAGGGTAAAGTGCAACGATAATTAACACAAGAACAATTGCAATGGCAATGGAAGTACATTTCCTTGAGCTCTTTTGCAGCTCCCTTGCTTCCACTAATTGTTCGGTTCCACGATGGACAAAAGAACTCGCGTGGGCTACGTTGCTCTCGATGTCATTTAGTTGTTGTCCTTGAGCCTCTACTAGTGCGGCCATATCTAAGAAGATTTGGTGGAGTTCTATCAAATTTTTCTCTATATCTTTCACCGCGTCATGTCTTTCTTGGATTTCTGAGATCGTATCCATAATTTGGCCCCGACCTTGATCTTGGATAGCTTTTTGAAGAAAATCTTCGCCTTCTCCACTAGATATCAAATTTTCAATTAATTCTTCGTTCGCATTCTCACCGGTTAATGTAAAATATCTTCTCCCAACGGTCTCTTTGTACTCTTCATTCATATGAGTTCGCAATGCTTGGAAGTCATCCATCATGCTCTTAAGCTTCTTGCCTAAACCACCAACAACTGACGTACGGGTTCGGTCAGTTGATGACCCCGGCCCACAACCAGCAATCTTACGATGCTCCACATTTGACTTGTCAAGGGCCACAAGCTTCCCCTTGATGACTTTTACGCGCTTCAACACTTGCTCTACATCTGCGTCCATCCTAGCCCGAAGTTCTTTCATTGTTTTCGCATTATGAACCATTTTACTTTCCTCATTTGATTCTTGTAGCCTTTTATGCAGCTTTTCGACCCCCGACATGTCTTCTTTAACATTTTCAACATCAAGGAAGAACTTATCAAGATCAACCACATCATTTGCAGCACCACCACCTGCCTCGACGTCATCTGGATAATTCTGCTTGAAAGAACTAGAGAATAGATCGTTCATCTTGATCACCTTTTTTCACCCTCTAAATTATTTATCTAGTTTCTAAACATAAAATTCATTTATGAGAAGCAGTTTAAAATCGATCATTTAAATAAAAAACACCTTCTCTTCTGCTCTCTAGATAAAAAATAGAATGGAATGATAATATTTAGAGGAAGTGGAAGAGAAGGTGAAAAAAAAAAAGGTTCAGCAACTAATAATTTTTATCATTTTCATTGGAAGATTGATGACATTGGAGCCCCAATTACTAATTATTATGGGGTTTGTAGGTAAAGTAGGAGAAATTTAGTGGTTGAATGTTGAGAAGCAAAAAATCAATTCAATTGCAAAAAATCAATTCAATCCAATGAAACTTTCTTCATTTTCTATTGGTGGATATATAGACTATCTATGTGTCTTTATGACACAAATCAAAACGTTATGAGTGAAATCTCCCAAAATGCATCATATGTCACTCCTAGAACTTCGAAAAAGCAACACCAATTAATGAGCCTTATGGAACTGAGATTAACATGCTGAACCGGGTCAACATAAAGTTAGTGAATTCATTGGTTTTCATAGTTTGATTTGTTGGATATTTAATGTATGTCTGGACCCGACAATGTCACAGAATCCGATTCGGTTGTGACCTGTAAGAGTTACACTGACGGAAACGAAAACTGAACTCGCTCAAACAGTTAACCGATGTTCTACAAAAACGAAATGATTAATATTGTGATTTATATTATTTTATAAATAATAATTAATCGTTAAATATTATTATTAATTAGTTAATAATAAATTGACAGAAATTAATTATAAAGTGTTTAAATCATTATTGTCGGTTGATTAAAAATACAAATACTATTTTATTTGTTACTATTATTTAGTAGATTTAAATTAGTTGGATAAATATGATTTATTAAACTAATACTATTTAAATAATGTCTAAACTAGATAAATATGATTTATTTGAAATAATATTATTTTAATCGTGAATGGATAATATATTTTAAATAAACTAGTTTTATTTAAAAGATAATTATACATGACTAATGGATAGATAAGAGAGAAGTTCAACCTAGTTATAGTTTTTTTTCAACTGCTTAGGTGGTTATTTAAAGACCACAAAAGATTAAAGGGTTGGACAACAAAACCTAAAACTCTCTCTCAATCTCTCGATCCTCTCCCTCTCCGACGTCTCAACCGGCCGGCCACCAAGCCACCGCCGAACCGCCGCCCTTCGCCGACCACCAAGTCGCAGAAACTCCGTGGGCGTTCGCCGCCTGTCACCGTCATCCACCACCCTTGCCGACCGCCGCGATTTCCGCTACCGTGAGACCATTTTTTCTCTGGTGAGTTTAACTTGAATAGCATACCGCTCAGGTATATCTAAAATCCGTTTTAGTTTAGATACATCTATTATTATTGTAACACCCCGAAATTCGCAGCGGAAAAACAAATGCGGTGGTGGTGACGGAAGTTGATACTTATTTTTATTAGACTATACGTTAGTTTAAATCCATTGGTTGTTTTTAACTCGAGTTAAAAATCGATGTTTTCAAAAGACATTAGATAATTCATTTCACCAAATTGTTCAGACATAAAAAAAAACACAAGTTTTATTAAAATCATATCATCATTTACTCAAGCGGTCCCATAACAAGCCAACATAACGCAAGTCTAGCCAACGCTTGCCCATCATCCATGACCAAGTTCCTTACCCTGAAAATATGCCCAAAATAAACAGTCAGCATAAAGCTGATGAGTTCCATATAGTTTTTAATTAAAACACTCGACGAGCCATGCTCCCGGAATAATTAATCCAACATCCGAATGGATATTATTTAAACACAATTGATATAATTATCATGTAAATTTTTCTTATAATGATAATTTAACGTAAATTAGCTAGATTCACATTTGTGATTTAATCTATGAGCCCATAATCAAACTAAAATATCCACACGCTATTTCTATTTATATTACCCCAATCTGGAACAAAATCAACACGACTGACTAGGGGCGGGTTGTCACACCCAATAGATCTATCAATACAAACAGTGGCTCATTTACCCGAGCTAATGATTAAGGCTTAATAAATCAGCGAGGGACAACTTTTAAATAAAACTCAAGATCACCACACATCATCTATAAGATCATGCCATTTTTAATTATGTCAATAAAATTTAATCTTGGCATATTTTCCCCCAAAACAGTAAAATAACGGGTAAGTTGATCCTCCAACTTACTAGGCTTGATAATGATTCCCGAAAATAATATTTTTCATATTTTTAACAATTCGTTGGTGACTTGACAAACAACTTCATCAACCGTATCCGTGATTATATTTTAATAGGTGTATAACTAATACATATTTATTTTTACAAAAATAGTTTAAGATTTTTAAGTTAAAAATGTTATCTTTTCGTCTTTTTGCGACATAGTTTCAACCGATTGTAACCAAGTATTTTCAAATATATTCTTATATGATTTTTAGAAATAAAATTTCTCATAAAATATATTTTTATTTCTGATCCAAATTTATAACTCACCGAACTTACGTTTTTAAGCCGATTTTGACGTTTTATGACTAGTTTCATACTATAAGTTGTAATAATCCTTCAATAAATCCATTTATTTCTCCTAAACTATATATTTATATATATTTAATTAATATTCCCGATTTTTTATCAAATTATTTTAAAAGTATTAATTTATGCATAATTATTTATGTATGACAAATTATTATTTTTTGTAGAAAAAGTGGCTTTTATCCATTTGTCTTATCTAGGTGGATAGGTTATCATATCTATACACATACATGACATATGCATATATATATATGCATAATACATATACATGCATATTCATTTGTATGCATCATCCACACATATACATATACTTCATACGCATACACACATATATATATATACACGACACATGCATGCCTACACATATATATATATATATATATATATATATATTCATGACATACACACACATGCTTATCATTTCTTCATCTTCTTCAAGTATTCAAGCACATTCAAGAGTGAAAATATGAAGAAATCTTATGAATTTTTGAGAAAATCAAATGTGTTCTTCATCCCAAACATCACCCACTAAACTTTTCTCAAGTTTTAACCATATGGAAACAAAACCCGCTAGATTTAAAAGATTTAAGCTTGTCAAATACATCAAAATCTCAAGAATCATTATCATGTGGGTTTTGGAGGATCAAAGCTAGAGTTATACAACAAGGTTCTAGAGAGAGAGTAGAGAGAGAAAGAGAGCTTCATACTTAGTGATTTTGGAATGAGAGAGAGAATGGCAACACTCCTAAGCTTGATTTCTTGAGCTTTGATCTTCTTGAATCTCTTGATTGCATGCAAGATTGATGATGATGATGGTGATGGTTTTCGAATTTTGGAGAGGGAAGGGAGAGGGTTTCGGCTGAAATGTAGAGAGAGGAGAGAGAGGAGAGAGAGAGCGTGAGGTGTGTGTGGGTGTGGGTGTGGGAGAGTGTGTGTGTGTGGTGCCCTTTTTAAATTCTTGGAACTCTATGTGTAATCATTACCTACAAAAGTAGGTATGATTACTTGGAAGCTTCACAAGTAAAGTCTCAAGCCAAGTGTCAAGCCAGGTGTCTCCATCGATATATATATATGTATATTTTATAGAGTTTGGTGATTAACAGGTATAATACTTGCTTATCGCTGTATAACTGGTAAATTTTTAATCACCGAACGTAAAAGTAATTATATGAAAATTACTAAAATAAAATTACGCTCGCAATGGTATAATCCAAAATAATTTTCGCCATACTTGATTTATCAGTTATTTTACAGGTATACTTTAGCTTTTAGATGGATACCGGGTTGATCATGACTTGAGTTGTTACCAACGTTTGTTAACGAAATATATATATATATATATATATATATATATATATATATAGGGTAAGGTTCCTTGGAAAACCATTCTTATTTGGAAAACCGGAAAACCAAAGGAAATTTGAAAGTTTATGTAAATAACTAAAAATTCGCGTCACTTTTAAAAGAATACAAACTGGAGGGGCGTTTTTGGAAATTTAGAAATTAATATACAAAATATCAAACATAAACCCTCCCCAAAAAGAAGTCCGATCGTCTCGTTCTCTCTCTATGCATACAGCGAACTCTAGACTTGCGAATCAAGGGGAACGGCTAAAAATCGACAAAAACACTGACTAACCGACGATTAAACACCAATTTCGGAATCAGGGACACGGAAATCACCAGGTAATCACTCGAGACTACCAAATCCATCTCCGATTTCATGAAATCGCGATTTTAGGGCTTCAACCGTTTTTTTTCTCCTTTTTTTGTTTCCTGTGTTCATAGACATGATAGATGTTAGTATTGTGTTTATCGACATAATGTTGCATTCTGTGTATAAAACATAAAATGCAGTTTTCATATTTTATTTCATAAAAATTGCGGATTCTGAAATTTGTGGACACAGTGTGAGGTTTACATTGCAGTGTATTTGGATGTTATAAGAATAATGAGAAATTTCAATGATTAAGAGTGTACTCAAAACGTTTATGATGCACACGTGTGTTATATATGCGACAAAATGTTTTATGTATCGTGTAAGTGCTATAATACACATGTAGAAATGTATATAAACTAGTTTTTAGATGGATTCATACGTGTATAATTATATTGAACATGTGCAATATAAACATGAAACATATTTTTTGACAGATTTATGGACACATCAGTTAATTTGGGTCCTTATATACATATTTATGTTTCATATATGCAAGTTACAAAAGAATAACATAGAAGGGATGGACAAGCAAAAAAGTAAGTATCAACTTCGACTATTCAATTATTATATATGTATATTATGTTGCATATACGCAGCACACTTTATGTTGCATATATGTCACATAATCATGGTACATATACGCAACACAGTTATGATGTATATATACAACACAACAATGTTGCATATATGCAATATAGTTATAAAAATGTTTATTGTAAAGTTTTAATTAATGTTAATACTATCCATTTACAGTAATTTTAATATAACACTACATTGTAAATTACAGTAAGAAAAAGCACAAGGGTTGCAACAGTGTTCTACAAGAAGCTTGAAAGCAATAAAGATAACCCAATCATGGTAGATGAGGGCGAAAACAAAAAGAAAGCAACAAACGAGTACAAGAAGCAGTATACTCGAAGAGAAAGGAAAGAAAGGAACATCGATGTTAAAGTAAACGAGGGGGAAATTAAAAACAATGATGAATGTGAAGCCGATAAAAGAAAGAAAAACGTGAAAGAAGTTATTGCTGATTCTAAAAAAGTAACTAAAGAAGAGGAAATAAGGCGTATTTTAAGCTCTACTGGGGATGATATAAACAAAGAAGAAAGTGATAGGAATAAAGTGGCGGAAACAGTAAAAAGTAAGGATGTCGAGAATGTAAGGAAGAAGGAGGGAAGTAAACCAAATCTTAAAGTCAAACTGACTAAATTTGGAGGTGGTGGTAAGAAGGTGCCGGTAGAAAGTAAAGACATTGGGAAGCCCGGGAATGATAAAAACAAGTCAACTGTTGAGGGGACTAACAAACATGTGGACGTGGATGATGTGGCAGGTGCAAAATTAGGAAAGAATGATACGGTAGGTTCCGCACCAGCATTGGAAAATGATGAGCAATTAGCATTGAAGAATATTGTGAGTAACGTTGTGAGATCGGTAGAAAAAGAACACAACACGACAGTTGAGGATGTGGATGGTACAATTGTGGTTGGTGAGGGTGACGCAAGCGGTTCGAAGAAAGACGGAGCTACTAAAGGTATCTTTTACACTCAATTATGATTTAAATTTTGTTTTACACATATGCAACATAATTATATCATAGAAAAATAACAACATTAATACATAAACTTGGACAGAAACTGAAAAAAGTGACGGGGATGGTACAATTGTGGGTGGTGAGGTTGACGCAAGCGGTTCGAAGAAGGACGGAGCTACTAAAGGTATGTTTTACACTCAATTATGATTTAACTTTTGTTTTACACATATGCAACATAATTATATCATAGAAAATAACAACATAAAAACAATATTTTAACAGCAACAGGAAAAAGAAATATGCTCAAGAGGTTAGCAAAAATGGTATACCCGTCACGCGACAAGGAAAGCAAATATGAATCATGAACATTTATACAAAGAATGAATGCCGTTAATATAAACAGAAGGCAATAAGAACATAGAAAATACAACGAGGGCTGAGAATAGAAAAAGGAAGATACAGAATGAGGATAAGCTGAAAAGGAATCAAGAAGGAAATAGAAGAGTAACAAATAAGGATGTCAATGATGAAGAAACAGGTATGAAAAAAATAAAATAAAAAATAGACGGTTCATATTAATTCTTAAATTTGCTTAGACAAACAAATGGTTTGAATGACATAGATGAAATATTGCAGAATTAAGGAATTCATCCACAAAATCAACACAAAGTAAAAAGCCTAAACTCGATCAAGAAGTTGAAAAGAAAAAAAGAAGATCGACAAGAGGGAAAAAGCAGAAAATCAACCAAGAAGCCGAAAACATAAACTTGGTTGACGAGACTGAATCTGAAGAAGATGGGTTTGAAGAGTCATCACATGCAGGTCAGCACGTTATTGGAAAATTATTTATCTTGCACATAAGTATCATATTTTATGCTGCTATTAGAAAATTGTTTATGTTGCATATATGAATTAAAAAAGAAGCATAATGCATGTAAAGTTGTAATATTGCATACGTGCAGCATAACTATATTGCCTGTGTGAAACATGATTATATTGCATACGTGCAATATAATTATTTTGCATATGTGTAAAGTTGTAATGCATGTAACTATATTGCATATGTGCAGCATAACTATATTGCCTGTGTGAAATAGGATTATATTGCATATGTGCAACACAATTATATTGCATATGTGCAACATAACTATGTTATATATATACGCATCATAATCACTAACATTTATTAACGTAATAATTTAATATTATGCATCAGGGAGAAAACAATCAGTATCAAAAAGGAAAAGGCCCTCAAAACCAAAAAATGTTAGAAAAGAGGAAGACGCAAAACTTCAAAAGCTAAAACAAAGTCTTCCAGGGTTAAGGCCAAGGGCTGTCCCTAATCAGTTGATTTAAGCCATAGGGTCACTCAGCAAAAAACAAAAGGATGTTGTAAAGAAGATTGGGTTTGGGAAAATTCTGACACTAAAAGTAGACAAAATCCCCGCGAAGCTGAGTCATTTTGTTGTTGACAAGTTTGACGATGAAAATCTTGTCATTGACTTAGGAGAGGATAAAAAATTAAAGTCAACAACGATGTTATTCATCAATTACTTGGGGTGCCTAATGGAGGTGTTGAGTTGAAAATAGTGAAATCAACAAAATCGTTTGTGGGAATACAAAAGGAATGGATAGGCAGATACACAGAAGATCAGATGACACCAACAGAAATATCTGACAAAATAAAAGATAATCCAGTTGAAGGAGGTGGAAGAGTTTGGGTCACAAAGTGTCTGAAAAGTTTGATATATTTAGGGGGGGGGGGGGGGGGAGGGGGGGGGGGAGAAATAAACAATGTTTTGTTATTGATGTAAAGGTATGTTAAACATGATTTTGGTAGGTGGTTATAACTAAAACATTATGTGTTTGAATGTAGAAGTTGTATTTTGGATTAAATGTTTAATATGATGACGTTTATGTTCAGTTTTGTTTGCGTAGCATGTTTGTTTTGCGTTTTTTGTAAATCAAATTGTTGCATTTTTTTTTCTTTTGTAGAAGGTAATATGCAGCTGTTGTATATGTAGGGGTTATTATGAAGCAATGTTGAATGAATTAAATGAAAAGTATGTTTCTGGTATGCAAAGCAATTATGTTGCATATGTGCAAGACAATTAAATTGCATATAGGCAACACAAAAAATTAAAAATGTATATTTAATTGTTTAACATGAATCGATTACATATGGATTGTTAGTTTGAATACGATAGGGTATTAGTTGCAAATTGTATTTGAAAAAATGAATTAGTTGACAATGACATTATTGTATAACGCAACAAAAAATAAAGGTAGTGAAGTAAAAAAATATGTTATAGTTGATAAAAAAGTATAAACGTTAACTAGTAATGTTAAAACGACGCATAATGTTTCATAACTGCATCACAAACCGAAACATACAACACGCACGAGTTATATGATTTACACATCACGTAAACACAGGTTGAATGAATTAAAGACTTATAAAACATAAATGTCATTCATATTTGTATTACATATATGCGTTATAATTGTATATCACGTATGCAATATAATTGTTTAGCATATATGCAAGATAAATGATCCAGAATAAATGCACTAGATAAAACGTCGGTTAAAAGAGGACAATCTAACTGCGCTTATTTTTCTTATTTCTAATTGATCTTCTAGGTCCGGTAACCGCATGTTGAACGTCATCATTTTCATTGTTAGGTTGATATGAAGGTGACACATCATCATCTACAGCCGAACGCACACCATCAATATTAACAGGATTTGGGTTGTTGTTGCCCGCAGATCTAACCGCAGATGCAGCAGCAGAAGCAGCAACTTCAACAGCAGCAGCAGCAAGAGCAGCAGCCTTCGCAGCAGCGACCTTTTCACAATTGCGTGAGTCTTGATCGTATACAATTTTCCCACACCGATTGCATCTTCTTGGACCCTTTTTGTATTGATTAATTGCTTTCTCGCGTGCCCCAACTATCCGGCTATCACTACGGCTGCCTTTGTGACGAGCGTTTGGTGGTACAACTGCAACATTATCAGATCCAGTATGAACTTTACCATAAATTCCACTAATAACAGCATTTTTTTTGTTACACGGAGGATCGTCCGGGACATCTTCAAACACACGGTCTTTAATAACAGATATGTCATCACGAAGCGAAATAAGTTTGTCGGGCCGGGATCTTAGGCGGTCAGCACAACGTATAACCATATCAATAATATCGTTTCTTAATTTAGACTCCTCATCGTTGTCTGCTGAATACCTGTGATCTATGTTATGGACCCATTTTGGCAACGCGTCACGTTTCCAGCGTTTAAGAACATACTGCTCGAGGATTTTGTCAACTTTGTTAAAATGGAAGACAATAAAAATGTGACGACACAAATATCCAATTCGTTTGAACAACATACAGGAACAAGAAGCGGAGCTGTCACTTGGGTTGAAATCAACCTGAAAATATTCAAGTTTACACAAATAAATATATAAATAAATAATAATACAATTATAGTTGTGTTGCATAAATCAAGAGTAATCATATTGTATACATGTACATAAAACGTTGTCGATGCACATGTGCAACATAACAATATATGGAATAAACAATTTAAACTAACATGTATATATGCAACATACATAATTTACATATATGAAGTATAGTTAAGTTTCACATATGAAACATAATTTGTAACAGTTTTATTATATTACACATGTGCAGTATAATTATGTTGCATATACGCAACATAAACATTAAAACACTAACAGTACCATATATATATATATATATACACACACATACCTGAAAATCTCCAATAATTTCACGCTTCGGGTTGAAATGTGTAACTTTGTACTGCGTAATACCATTCACAACTGATGTAGCAGATATAATACAACGATTTTGCGATCTATCAATCTCATGTTGAACTTCCAAAAACGAAGTGCTAGTGTATAAAACCGATGCATGAATTTCAATAGGCTCCTCAGTTTTTAAAGAATGTGTTGACATGTCACTTGCAAATTCAGCTTCACGTTGGTGATAACGTTGCCAATCGATAGCCGTATCAAAACACATCAAAAATTGAACAAGTGTGTTTGACGCGCTAGAATTTACTTTAAACATAGAATTTGAGCTTTCGCATCTGGACGTGGTTTTCATCAAACATGACATTGACAAGTCTTTAAAATATGCAGGAACCCATTGGTCTCAAATAGCATACATATTTTTCAACCACGTATGATTTTCCAATTTGTATGAACTAATTAATGTATGCCAGCGCTCCTCAAAGGTAGAAGGTTCAATAAGCAAGTCCCAAACCAATTCATGGATAGATGCACGCAAATCATCAGTGTTTTCCAACTCTTCACTTGAAATCTAAAAAAAAAAAATTAACAAATAACACAAGTCGGTATTTAATAATATTAATAAAATATATATTATATATATAAATATAAAAAATAAATATATGTATCTACCTTTGATGGTAACTTGTCCATTATATGCCACATACACAAGCGATGTTTGGATTCGGTAAAAACATTTTTAATAGCACTTTTCATTGACGAATCTTGATCAGTTAACACCAATAAGGGATGCTTAGTATGGGCTTTCAAGAAAGTTTGGAGTAATAACTTGTATGAATCAATAGTTTCATCAACTAATAAGGCAGCACCAAATGTAACACATCTCTTGTGGTGGTCAACGCCAGTGAAAGGGACAAAAATCATGCCATACCTGAATAGAAACAAATTATGTTATTAAATACATACAGTTAAATAATGTAATATAATGATTAAATATATACAGCATGTTTATGTTGCATATACGCAATACAACAAGTTTGCATGTGTAAACCTTATTTATAAACAAATATTCATAAATAATACTTACTGATTGGTTTTGTATGTCGCGTCAAATGCCAATACATCACCAAAGGCTTCATAATTGCATCTCGATACCCCATCGGCCCAAAATAAAAACCGTAATCTCCCATCAACAACCTCGTGATAAAAGTAAAAATTATTCAACGTCAACACACGGGACGACAAGTTATCAATAACCAATTCAACATCTATATCAGCAATATATAGTTTGACATCCCTTGCAAAATTCTTAAAATCAGTTGCGGTTCCACGAACATTTTGTGGAACACCCTTTATTGCGCATTGTAATTTGTGAGCTTTAGTCGCGCCAATTTTGTTAAGACTAAGCTTATGAATGAAATTTTGTTCATAGAAGCCCAAATTCCTATGCTTGCGTGTAAAATCCATGTTATCTTTGTCGACGAAGGAATGATTGTGTGATTCATAAAAAGCATAAATCCGGAATTTCGTCGTTTCCGGTATAGGTGAAACCCATATGCATGCCATACAATTAACACGTCTAGATTTGGTACGACGGCGTCGCTTAGTAAGAGATGATGACGCACCCGTGTTAGAAGCATGAAATATAGGTTTACCAGCCCTATTGCAAATATGTCTATGTGATATAGTTTCACCAGTCTTTGATTTTTTTGCAGTTCCCAAACGTGTGGTAAAACCAGCCTTCTCAGCATATAAAAGGTACATCTTAACAACATCTTCCCACGTATCATTAACAACGTCGAGAGAAGGTTTGAATTCATCAGATACGTCAGGTTTCCAAACCATCGTTCCATTTGGGGAAGCATAAACATGGCTTGATACATGCCCTACATTTGTATTATAAAGATTAGAAACATTAATGAAAAAAAAGTAAGTAAGGGTGCACGTATGATACGCAATGTGTTGCATGGTTTCATTATATTGGATTGTATATGCGAAACATGTTGTGTTGCATATATGTATCACGCTAGAATGTATAAATGTAACACATTATGTTGCATACATGTATCACATTACGTATAATATATGCAACACAGTTGATAACACAATTTTCAAATACATACACATGTATGTAAATGTACACATGTCAGTAGAAATAAACATGAATTACCACGTTCTACGACATCAATCAATCGTAATTGAGGTGTAACATTGATACTAGAAGAAGATCGAATATGGGCGGACGTGATAGTTTGTACACGGTCTTCACGTGGAACATCTTGGCCATCATGTGTTTGAACATTATGAAAGGTTGACACGGACGGACGAATATCAACATCAGATGAAGGTAAGGAAGTTAAATCATTAATATCATAAACATGACCATCGTTAACAGGCGCAACATGTTGTGAGTCATATGATGCATCGACATTAACCAAAGGAAGCATGATAGGATCATCATCAACACGAACGTGTGATTGGGATGTGCTCATTTAGGAAGGTAAAGCACAAACATCTACAATTTCATATCCTGAATAATAAAAAAAATTAAAACAGCTTAGTAACTCATTGAGGTTAGTCGTTAAAAGTACACAAATGTCTAACAGTCATATTGTGTTGCATATATGCAACATAGAGTTAGAACTTACCTCCATTATCAATATCATCAAACGTCAGATCGCGTGTAAGTGTATGATCAGAAGAATGTGTATCACCGGTTAAGACGGGCACCATATCCATATTACTCGTTAAACTTGCCGGTTATAACACGGATTCTTTGATTCGTGTATCATGTGAGTTCGAGATGACAACGTTGGTAGGTATAGTTCATCAGAACGGGGGGGGGGGGGGGGGAAACAGAGCATAAGAAAACGAAATCAAAATATGAAACGTAACTGATTGATTTGAGTATTGAATACAAAAAGATGAACATCGATTACCTTATGATTATGCGAAGTATGTAACCGCGATCGAGGTAACAAATAGAGAAGTTAAATCAAATTCTTATCCTAGCTGAAGTATGGATGCATGAATGGTGTGTATTCGCAAGAAGAAACCCTAGCAGAAGGATGGAGGCGTGAATGGAACACGATGGGGGTAAACTAGAAGAAAAAAAGAAAAAAAAGGATAACTAATATAAAAGTGTTATTTTACGATGTTACCCTTCATTAAACTTGGTTTTCCAGTTTTCCACATAAAACTTGGTTTTCCATTGAACTTTACCCTATATATATATATATATATATATAGGGTTAGGTTCAAATGAGAACTTTTTATTTTGAGAACTTTTGAGAACTAAATCTCCACCACTAATTTCAGGTGGGGACCACTATAATTCATGGGGGGGGGGGGGTCCATATATATAAACTAGTGGCTGAGATTAGTTATTTTTAGTTCTCAAACCCAATTGGTTCTCAAATGATCATCTCCCTATATATATATATATATATATATATATATAGTGTTAGGTTCAAATGAGAACTTTTTGTTTAGAGAACTTTTGAGAACTAAATCTCAACCACAAATTTCAAGGGGGGGCCATGACAATTCATGGGAGGGGGGATACATGTAAATAAACTTGTGGCTCAAATTAGTTCTTTTTAGTTCTCAAATAAAATTGGTTCTCAAATGATTCTCTCCATATATATATATTCTTATACGTCACCATTAAACTTTTATTTTCCTAATATAATATTGATTATATTTATTTAAATTACGACTTGTAGTACGTGTATTCTAACCTAAAAACGCCAGGTGTCACAATTATTATAATATTTGTAGATATAATTGTTGTATTTATTTATCACAATTATACATGTATTTAAATATATACATGTTATATTTGTAACCTGAACTAAGTAGTGTGCATAATGTTTTCCATATTTGTAACCTGAAGAAGTGTTTGTCTGATGAAACACTTGTCGTTCCTCTCGACGAGATCCAAGTCGATGAAACACTTCATTTCGCCGAGGAACCCGCGGAGATACTTGATTGAGAAGTCAGACGACTTAAAAGAAGCCGCATTCCCATCGTCAAGGTGCGTTGGAACTCAAGACGAGGACCGGAATTCACTTGGGAACGCGAGGACCAGATGCGTCTAAAGTATCCCCAACTGTTCGAGAACGTTGCACCCGCCAATGGACAAGACTGAATTTCGGGACGAAATTCTTCTAACGGGGGAAAAATGTAACACCTCGCACAATACCAGGTCAACCTTGTTACTTTGACTTTAATTAGCAATAATTAATACGTGCTTAATCGTCATTATGTGTTTATATATATATATATATATATATATATTAGTACATATATATATTGTTGCAACCCTTAGAATAATTCCCGAGTTTGTGTTCCGTTGTCCAACCCCTTTTGAAACAAGAAAACCATTTATAAATAAATGGAACTTTAACAATTAAAACGTTTATATAAAAAGGGAACTTTTATATATTTTTATTTAACGATTGTCACGACGTTTCGTCACGACAAAACTTTTAGAAAATTTGATTTTCTTCGTAAGGTTTATCAAGACTTGACTATCCAAACCTTTTTGTCCGGATACTTTTTCCAAACCTCAATCCGTTAGTCCCGTTAACTAACCGAAAACCCTTATTGGGCATCGTAAGCCCAACTTTCACATACGAACCCGGATGGTCACCAAAATTTACAGAAACACTCGTGACGTCACTACGAACGTTTTGGTACCACCCGACGACCCGTAACCCGCCCCGTTTACAGGCCCAATAACCCCAAACCCCCCCCTTGCGGCCCGTTAACCCAACCCATAGCCCGGCCCGCCCGACTGGCCCAACCCGCCACCCGACCCGGCTGGCCCAGCCCGCGCCCAGCCCACCCGACCCGCCCGGCCCGTCTGACCCGGCCCGATCCTCTTCTCGGCCCAACACCGAACCGGTCCGATCCTCTTCTCGGCCCAACACCGAACCGGCCCAAATCCCTTTTCTTGTGGATTTTCGGCCCACCTCCTAGCCCACTTGATTTAATAAATTAGCCCAAAACTTTTACAGATTTTTAGCCCACAATTCTTATAAAAATAAACCCACCACCTTTGTAGTTTTATAAAAAAATCTCAAACTCTTTAACTAGTGATCTTAACTTAACCCTTTTATAAAAACCCTTAAACTTTTATAAAAATCTTTTATAAAAGTTGTCATCTTTTTATAAAAACTTGAGAATCACCTACAACTTATTTATCTTGATTATTTTTAATCAAAAATAGGTTGAGTGTGTTAGTTGCCAAAGAGGATTAACCATGGGTTATTACCCTAATCTTTGAGTATAAAAGAGAGGCATGGGTCTCACTTTTCCCTTGCATCTTACCACAACTCACTAGAGGACTCTTCCCTCTCCTCCCCCATTCACTAAAACCGGCCACCGCTGTGACAATCC
>JBCNJP010000006.1:46018324-46023324 GCA_039602395.1 Deinandra increscens subsp. villosa
TTCTCTCATACTCATATTCCTTCGCTTCTATTCACCGGGTCTATTGGTGAATGCGTACACCCTAAGTAAAAGCCGAAACCCTAAATGAGAATCTCACTCCTAGCAATGGGTACGGTGGCTAGAGGCTACTCGGACGTATTATGGTCCTCCTTCACATTGAAATCTTTGATTTCAGATATTTATGTTATCGTGTCACTCAGATTTGGCCTTGCCACAGAACGCGATTCTTGTATTACATTTGTTCCATCCTCCTCCTAGGAGAACGTTTGATAACAAGATTATTTTCTATATTATTCGATTCGAATCTCTTTTGAAATCATCTAAACTTTTGACGACTTCTCAACATTGGGTACACATTCTTGATTATAACATCCATCACTTCTTTTGGACTAGGAGACCCGGATTATTTCGATACGTTACTGTTACTAATTTAAATTTCGGGATGAAATTCTTTCAACAAGGGGATGATGTGACGACTGAGAATTTTTTTCCCTCTTCTTTGTGTCTAGTTCATTAACTTTAACTGTGTTACGTAATTTTCGAGGACGAAAATTCTTCAACAAGGGGATACTGTGACAATCCGTCTTTTCAGGTCTTTTTCTGATTTAAATAAACTTAAACTGATATAAATTTTGTGTGAACATTTATGTGATTGACGGGTGTTGACCATAGCAACTAGGGTTTGTGTAACCATCACTACACGAGCATGCACTTGAGTCTAGACGTTTTATATTCTATAATTTATGTAAATCATATGTTATGATTTCATGTAAACGTTTTATCATTTTTGTGAGAATTGAAGTTATGATTATATATGATATAGTTATATATATTCACATGTTATTCTGCGATTTTATGTGAAAAGGTATCACATAATTATATTTAGCGTTTTATTACTTTATATGAATTTTTTTAAACATATAAGTATAGACTTAAACCTATGATTTTATGTGAACTTAAAATAAATAATTGTGAGTTAGTATTTATGATTTTATGTGATGATCTAAGGTTTATTATCTATATAAACGACATTCGTTAAATATGTTTGACATACACCCGTATATACACCATTAGAGTATTCTCCGTTAACCCCGTTAGAGCTCGTTAGAAGTTTATAAACTTTGAGGGACCTATTCTGCAATTTTTAAAACTTGTTTTAGTTAACTAAACTTGGAGGGACTTCACTTATCATTATCCAAACCTGGTTCCTCTTGATGTAATATGGGGAGGGACCAATTGTGTTAATTCCCAAAGTTGATTTAAAGACTTCGTGTAACCGTCACGCCCGATCACCGCCTATCTTAATTTCGCCGTAATCCTTTCGGTTAACACCCTTGGATCGACCTTTTGGTACCAACAAACCCATCCCCTCAATCAATTGGCAACTCTGAACACATCTCGCACCTCTCGATCTCCTCTTCCTCTCTACGTTTTTCCTTGAACCGAACCGCAACACTACCCCAAATCATCATATGATCACCGATGTTCTGCCATAACACCACCACTGAACTCCCTTCTGTGGCTACCAAACATCAACGAGCAACTGGGAGGCAACGCAACATCAAACCGGGACGTGTTCGGGATCATCGGGTTTGCGTTCGGGTTCGTTTTCGGCACCAGAAACTCACCATCTTGCATCTCTGAATTGAGGTAAACACATTCCCATGTCAAACGCCTGTTTTCCGGGCATTGTTTCATGTTTTTACGAGATTCCGGCTACCGGAAATAAGTTCCGGCGGGTTTAGGTTATGTGTGAAGAAGATGACATCGTTGCATTATAAGTTAACTATTAGAATTTTTGAATAAATTCGTCCTCAGGGTCTCAGCCTAGTGGCTGAGACTTGTGAATCATAACACGCAGGTCCCGAGTTCTAGTCCCAGCAGCTCCAAACTTTTCCCAGTTTTTTTTAAAAGCCCGATTCCTGCTACTGATTATATATAAAAACATTCTGGTCGGGATTTAGCACCAAAGGTGCCACTGGCCGGATGGTTTGTGAGCTGTTAAGTGAACCAGAGGTCACAGGTTCGAAACCTCGTGACCCCTGGTTTTGCTATTTTATTTATATTTTACTGTTTTTGACCTTTTTGTTCACTCAAAACCCATCGCCAATCGTTCTTCAATGTTATTTTGGACCCGTAGGATCCTCGTATACGTCGTGATCTTGCTCGTTATCTCATTTGACTTATATAAATTGATTTTTATATAAAATACTTGGTTATTTGGCGGTGGTTTATTATGGAATACATATTTGGAATACTTATAAATATACATATTTAGGAATATAAAATGAACGTTTGAGTAACCGCTACATTTGTGTAAAATATACGTACTTTGCGATATAAACGTTCCAAACATTAGATTTACATTCATATATATATTTATAAACACATAAGTACATTTTTAGAGTCCTCGTTATTGATACAACTATTATTTGTTTACGAATATATATATATATATACATCGTTACTTAATCGATTTCATGAATCTATATTAGTAAAAAAAATAAAACAATATACTTTTGTCAACTTTGGTGATCGTTATGATTTTTAGCAATGCGCAAATCTTCGACTCGTTTTGGATTTATGATCTTCGTCATGTCATAGTTGACATCGTCTATGCTTCACCGTGGTCTAGACTTAGTCGTTTCAAATTGAACACACACTTATGTATACATGCTCGTTAGGTGTTTGGTAGAACAAGCTGCTAGTTGCTACTTCTTGCTGTGTTGTTTATCTGGATTTGCTGTGCACCCGAAGGTGAGTTCATGGC
This sequence comes from Deinandra increscens subsp. villosa, assembly GCA_039602395.1. Lineage (NCBI taxonomy): Eukaryota > Viridiplantae > Streptophyta > Magnoliopsida > Asterales > Asteraceae > Deinandra > Deinandra increscens. The sequence continues at coordinate 46,021,095 of JBCNJP010000006.1, forward strand.
CCCTTTTACTTTTCGTATTTTAACATTGGGGTGAGAATAACATGCAAACTTTAAACTATTTGATAAACATATCGCCTGAATGGTAGTGCACAAGGAATAAGTCCTCACTTTTAGTTACTATTAATGTGTGATCAGCGAGAGATTATTGAGTAGTACTACTGGGTCTGACAAGCCCCACCCGGGTCAGTCGCGCTGACACGATTGGATATCGAACGGGTGTTATATACCTCTACAACTTAACGAGGCAAACTGTCGACACAACTGTCTTTCGAGACACAACTGAACTGTCAAGCTTTAGTAACTGGTTTACTAGTTTAACTAGCCAACGTGCCTAGATTCTTGAATATAGCCTAGCTAGCTATTGTATATGTTTTATCGTAATTACAAACTGAACTGTCGTTGGACAGCCAACTTACACTTAACTTGAACTGTTATTGAACAGTTGGATTTGAACTACTCTTTATGAACTGATAAACCTGTGAACTCACCAACCTTTGTGTTGACACTTTTTAGCATGTTATTTCTCAGGTTGCGGATGTTCGAGTATCACGAGTACGCATGCATGAGTCTTTGAAACACTTTTAGTATCTTTGGATAAGTCACGTCACTTTGGGTGACACTGTTTTTACTTAAATACTTTTATTGTATTTCCGCTTCCGCATTTGTAAAACTCTGAATTTTATATTTTAATGAAATATGAAACGTTTTTATTAAATATTTGTCGTTTGGTGTAACTAATGGACGACGATCCTGGTTTGTCACGCTCCCTGAGGCGCGTTATCGCGTGTGGGATTTTTGGGGGTGTGACAACCGCCCCCTCCTTGGAGCCGATGGCCGGCCACCGCCGGACCACCCCATCACCGCCGTCCGAAGCCACCAAAATCGGCGGATCACCCCCCTCCTTCTCCACTTCTCTTGGTTTCATACCACACCCCCATTGTGAGTCTTTTAACCCACTTTTTACATATGATTTTCACCCAAAGTCACCAACAAGTCTTGATATGAAAAACCTATCTTTTCTTTTTCTATTTTATGCAAGACACTTGGTCCTTCAAGAGTCTAGACCAACCATTCTTTCTCTAATCCTCTAATCACCAACACTTGGGTGGAATAATACAAGTGACTTGATCTAACAAGTCTTGGTGTTCTTGAAGAACTTAAACAAGCCAACACTTGGGGTTTTACATTTAGAGAAACCTTATGGAAGTATCATGTGAAACCTAGATCATTTTAACCATCAAAGATCTATTTATGTTTACTTACTTGTTCTTTATTTTCATGCAATTTAAATACTTGTTATTTACTTTCCTTGCATTTACATTAATGTTATATATGTTGTTTTGTCCTAACAACTAAGTTGTTAGTGGATTTGTTCAAGATCCTTGAACATAAATGTCCTAGCTTTGCTAGTTGATTATCTATGTTTACTTATGTTTATTTTGCTTAACAAATGTTAACAAACTAACTAGTAACCTTTAAACTTGGACAAAGGGCTTAGGTAGCTAGTTAAAACATAATATCTTGATCTTTAAAAACTTAACTAGTGAGAAACTTTGTAAAAAGACATGGAACTTTTATAAATAAAAGTCATTTTATAAAACAAAGATTCTTGGAAAGTTCTAACCAAAAGTTTATCTCTTAAACTTATCATTTATAAAATATGTCACATTTTATAAAAAGAAAGTCACCAAAGACCAAGACTTAATGTGTTGGTGAATTTAATTCACCAAAACACAAAAATAGTTTATTTTATTTTTACTAAAACTAGTAAAAATGCGTTTAATAACATTCTCCTTTAAAACAATCATTTGGACTTAAATACTTAGATTTTTATACTTTAAATGACTTGTCATAAATGTTCAAAGCATTCCCTAAAAAGACTAGTTATAAACTAGATGACTTTATAAGTTATAACATGTTTTAAGACATAATAATTATGGGAAACAAGTCCACGGATCAGATCTGATCCCGTCGACATTTTCGAAATATTTTCAAGTTCCTAAATGAACCAAAGTGATCTAAACGTTGAAACATCGCTTAGGGAGAAAACCGGGATCAAAATGGTTAACTACGCGACGAGAAAACGTAATTTTGGTAACGTTATTTAAAACCGACCAAGAAAATATTTCTAAACTTATAAACGACTTTAGGGAAATATATTAACAAAATCTTGAACTTGTAAAAAGTCCAAATGCATTAAAAACTATTTTACAAACTTAAACCGGCGACT